>CM022773.1:19386718-19785698 GCA_012411365.1 Ameiurus melas
CTCAAGGGTTGTTTATTATTATTATTATTATTATTATTATTCCAGTTATTATTGTGCATTAGGAATCTGGCATGTGTAATTGGTGGAAAAGTTCTGCTAGTGCTGAAGCTCATACAGGATCATCATTCCTTCAGTGAACAGTCGTGTGTTTTGTTGTTTTTTGTTATATACTCCTGTCCTCCTTGACTTTTCTTTCTTCCCCAGGCTTAGCCAGCGTCAGCGCTACATCACAACCAGTCAAAGGTTCTCACAAGACACGAGTCACCACTGCCATTTTCTCCACGATTCGCCGACGTGGACTCATCAGCAAAGAGACACAAACAAACAAACAAACAAACAAACCCACAGCGCAATCTTTCATTCGGCGAGATGAAATGAAATGAAGGACAGCAACAGGAAGAAAAAAATATATCGATTTAAACATGTATATTTCTCTCACACGTGTGCATTCCCACGGCACGACGAGGATCCGAGCAGCACGACACGAACTCCATGGGTGAAGGATGATTTGCAGCAGGGAAAATGAAAGTGGACATGAATGTGTTTGGGAAAGAATCAGACTGAAAGGAAAAGGGGAAAAATAAGTAAAAAATATTTTGGGGTTTTTTTTGTTAATTTTTTTTGTTTTGTTTTTTATTTTCTTCTGTTTCTTTTTTTTTTTGAAGTGAAGATGATGGATTGAAGGATGTGTCTTGAGGGGAGAAGAAATGTTTGTGGGTTGTGTGTTGGTTTGAAATTTTACGGGAAAAAACAAACAAAAAAAAACACAAAAAAGAGCCAGCAGCATTGTGTCGTGACGTTCTGCTAGTTTTGTCCGTGCCCCGGTTCCACGCTCCAGTTCTTTCGTCCTTCAGTGCACAGTGTCCGTGTCGCCTTTTGTACTATAATCCCCCCACAGCAACGTTTAACTAATCGTGAATGTATGCTAACAGGGGGGTGGGTTTGCATCATCGCGTTTGCTAACTAGGGATTAGCATTAGCATCCCTGCTAACGTAGCGAGTGAAGAAAGGTTTGTTTTAAAAGTGTTTTTTTTTTTTTATATATATATTTTCGTTGCTGTTGTAAATGTATATTGGAGGAAGGGAGGGGAAAAAAGAGCCAACACAAATGCATCTTTATACGTTGTTAGACATCTGTGAGTTTCAGATCAGGATGTAAAGTGTCACCTTCTTTGTTAAAAAAAAAAAAAACAAGAAAAAGAGTAAAATGATATGATGTAAATGAGAGAGGAATTAAAGGTGTGTATGAAAAGGCAGTGGCGGAGGGCTGTATTCTCAGACGGTGTTGTCCTGGTGGTTGTTTTTACCCTGCAGAGGGTTGGAGTAGTCGGAGAGAAGAAAGACAACAGCGTCAAAGCAAGGATTCGGGTTAAATGTTTAAAAAGACAAAAAAAAAAGAAAGTATTATTTGGTGTAAATCAATGTGTAAGACCTCAGCGGTTACAGTTCAGCTGACCCCGAATCTCAGCTCTGTGATTGGACTGGATTGGATTCTGCCTCACTCGGTGTACAGTAAATGTGATGTAAATGTCCGACATTTCCACAGCTGTAGAGGGAATACAGAATGATGGATCACTCACAGGTGGGACAAGTGGGGTTTTCTCCATTTCGATTATTCCGGAACGCCTGCCAGGACGTGGTGAAGGGTCCGGTCTGTACCATCAGCTCATAAGCGCACGCAGCATGTGCCTCTGCTGTATCCCTCCACGATCTTCATCAGTGTGACACGCTTGCAGTGTTGTTTTTTCTTTTTGTTTATATAGTGTTATAGCCAAAACGTCTAACACCAACAACAACAAAGTAGCTTTGTGTATTAACTTTTTTTGGGGGGAAATGATGACCTACACTCCGTACCCTCCGACCCATCTCCTCCCCACCCCAACCCCCCCCCCGGTAACCAGACTGCCTTTTATTTTCTTCTCCGCAGTACGCAACCAAAGGACTTTGGGGATTGTATATTCAGAAGTTGGATCTACGAGCGTGAATAAGATTGTATATTTACAGAAAAAGGGTGGGGGACAAAAAGTGGAATCGAGACCTACCTTTGTAGATATCACTCAAATCCACACACACACACAGTAAATGTACAACTCGGTAGCAAACGTGTTTGTAACTATCATATGTGCCTTAACCCTTCTCTGTGTTAGATCGAGAATAACTGTGTTTTCTATTAAGCTCTTTGTTGTCCCCTTCCTTTCTCTCACTCCGTGTCCTCAGTGTAGTCTAGACTGGTGGTGGGATGGTTTGTTTGTTTGGTTTTTTTTGCCTCGTGTTTTACATTGTACTCTATAGACACACTAAACGGACTCAGTGACGTAGAGGAGAACGCTGTTCATGCTTTCGTAGTGCTTGATGCCACGATGCTCCAGAATGTATTCCGTTCATTTTACTAATCCCCCCCCAAACACACACACACACACACACACCGCCTGACGGGAGACTTGTTAGAAATCCAGCGGAGATTTGTAGGGGTATCACTTTTGGTGTGTTTTCAATAAATCATGCCTGGAAAGATTTCATCACCTGTTTATGTATGAGCTTCTTTTATTATTTATTCCTGTTGCTAGTTATTAAATGATATTTTTTTATATACGATTAGGAGTATATACAAAAGATTTATGTACAACAACAAAAGAAAACATCTTGTGTGTGCTGCTTTGATGAAGCCGTGTGTTACAGGGCAGCGTGTGCTTCAGCGAGAGTGTGTGCCGCGCCGGAGATGGCCTGGGTGACGATGGACAGGTGCTTGTGCGCTTGAGCCCAGTCCTGCTTCAGACCGCTCGTCTTCGCTTTCATCACGGCGTCTGCCAGACCTGGAAACGTGGCCAGAGCGGAGGAGCGGGACGCCCAAATCACGTGCCTGCAGGAGACACCACGAGCGTTTACATTTACCTCGCATCACCACAGCCCAAAGGTGTGGAGTTCTGCCCAGTGTGGGGTTTCCCCAGGTGTTCGGTTTCACCATAGCTACACATCTGCACGTTGTGGTGTTTTTAGAGGTGGTTATGGTTAAGTTCTTTGTGTGTTGAAAGAAGTGTTTTTAGATCAAGGAGCGCTTTATTTATCACGGTTGCGATTAATGAGTAGAGAATCGACACTTTGAGCTTTCTAGAACAAACCATCACTAAAAATATGATTAGTAATTATTTTTCATTATTATATTAAGTATAAGTCATTACTAAATACTGTAAGTACTGTGCTGAATTCTGATTGGTCAGAAGGTACTGATTTGTCTTCTATATTTTTACTTGTGTTATCGTTTCTGTATAACATTTTACTGAAGGAGTCTCCAGCGTAAAGCTGTAACTCTGCTTCATCACTGCATGGTGGTGTTGAATATTTTCCTATAACAGTACAACACGGAGCATTTGAAGTGTTACATGCGTGATGGTTAGATGCTAATTGTCAACATAACGTCCTAAAAAAATACCTGAATCCATATTTGTCAGGGAAGGCAAGCGGGTTCAGGAACGCTCGATCCAACAGCATGAGCTGGTCATTGATCCTGCGAGCTTTCAGCGGCCTGGCGAACAACAACAACAACGGCTCGTTTCTGTCTTTGTCTGCAGCCGTAACGTTTACACAAGGCTTTAGAGCTCCAGCACGAATCATTCTGACTTACGAGTTGCTCACGACGTCTGAACTGCTGATGGTCTCCTCCAGACTCCGGGCTGCAGTCCGGAATGATTTCACTGCTTCCTTTAAAGGTTCTAGCACGAGAAGGAAAGAAAAGACAGTTTATATATTTGAGTGCACAGTTGACATTATAAAGGTGACGTGATTATATGACTGAATCCTGTACCCATGGAGATGCTATTAGCCGTCAGTTCTGTGTTGAAGTTCTCCACAGCTACGTTAAGATACTGCTCGAGAGTCTCAGCATAGTCGCTACTTTTAAAGGGCAGTAAAATGCTGTCGGCTAGTCGCAACAGCACGTTCCCCGCCGTCCTCGCGACCGTCTGGTGACTGGTGAAGCCTTCATCAAGAGAGAGATAAAAGAGTCACCAGGTGGGGGTGGCGGGAAAACATGCTGAAAATTGATGAAACGGTCACTAGCACACCTGGGTCAATGAATTTGTCCACGTAGTCGAACGTGTCATACGCAGTGTGGTACGCAGGGTAGATACGTGCTCTGGTTTTGCTCTGGAACCAAAAACAAACAAAAAGTTTATTTTTAAATAAATGCCCATCTGTGGAAAATATTATTAATTGAAATAGAAGCTCTGTAAACACTCGACTTTTACAAATCTAGTGTTAGGACTAGTGTACGTAGGAACACCCAAGTGCAGTCCCAGGGAGTTAGAGAGAAGGAGGTGTCTGACTGACCCGGTCATAAGTGTAGGCGATGTCCATGGAGGATATTCCCAGGTAATGCATAAAGGCAGCATAGTCACTTCCTGCTCCTGTCAGGTATCCCATCCTGCCAAACAACACAAAGTAATCAACAAGCAGAACACCACCTATCACTCACCAGCTGCTTGGCTATGACACATGATGCAAAGAACAAGTCTATGTACTGTAAACCTAATGTAAAGAAATATTTTTACGTTATACTGAGGGATAAATTTATTGAATGGAAAGACATACTTGGGGATGAGTCCGTACGTGGGACTCGACCGGTTAGAGTGTTGCATCCAGTTATCGTAGACAGATACAGTGTCTGATCCAGGTATCTTCACCTGACAATGATGATGAACCTTTAGTCATGATTAGCCTTTATTTGTCACATGTATATTACAGAACAGTGAAATTCTTCACATATCCCAGCATGGTAAAAGGTTGGGGTAAGAGCACCCCTGGAGCAGGGAGGGTTAAGAGCCTTGCTCAAGGGCCCAACAGTGGGAGCATGGCAGTGCCCAGGTTTGAACCCCCGACCTTCCAATCAGTAACCCAGAGCTTTAACGGTCAAGCTACCACTGCCCCCTATACCTGTTAATAATGTAACACATTGAATATTTCTTACATTTCATGTGCCTATCAGGGATATAAAATGTTTTGAGGCGATGCTTGGGCCCCTGTGGCTCACCTGTTTGGAGGCAGCGAAGATGACGTGCTGTGCTACGGGGCTGGCCGAGGCACTCAGTGTGGCGTTTGCTGTGTTGGAGGACCAGGACACACTGTTTACACCACTTTATATTACTCACCGCTCTTTCATGATGCTCTGTGCTACTTTTGGTAAGATTTTTGTGGCTGACTTCGAAATTCATTCCAGCTTGCGAATTCTGATCATGACATTTTAGACCCTCTTGATAAACAATCAAACTAACTCCCAGCATTTATCAGTGACACGTCTGTAACCATCACTGTCATGAGCTGATGAACAGAATAGTGAGACGTTACCAAACACTGAGATGTCCACATTGATGTAGGCCACTGTTCTCTGGCTCAGCTTGCTTATATACTCCTGACAAAATGGAAAAGAGAATGGAAGGGTCAGGCTTTTTATTGGTGGGCACACCCCCCAAAATTTTCAATTTCAGTTAAAGTTGAACCACAATATCAGGTTAAGTATGAATCATCTGAAGCATTACTATCTTCTTGGAAGATAACACTCGATCTAGCACCCTAAAGCATTCTCTTTGTGTCGCAGCACTTCATTACTCTTCTTTACCCTCTATTCTTTTTTCTTTTTTTGTTGAGATCAGTGGTGAGGCAGGACTGGAGAAATCCATGCTTTCTATGCCTGGTTAGTGAGAACTTCAGAAATGTGCTTGGAGACCTTTGGGAGGTCTTCTTATCTTCCTTCCTTTTTTATTTTTTATAAAAACTTTTGGACTAGTCCAAACCAAGGAGCATTTCATCCTTGATGAAATGATTCAAACAACATTTGGCTAAATAAATTAAAATGATGATACTCGCTCTAGTACCCTAAAATGTTCTCTTTGTATGTCACAGCACTTCTTTACTGCTTTACTCTTTTACCCTTTACCTCGGCATATTCAGCAGATCCGATCAGACCGAATTCCTCGGCTCCCCAGCTGCCGAAGATTACTGTCCGCCGAGGCCGCCATTTTCCTTCCAGAAACCAAGAGAACGTCTGAGATTGACTTCTCAGGTGTGAACACAACTGATTATGTGAACTGCTGCTCGTGCTATATCACTCTGAGGAAAGTGCTATCTGCCATCTTCCTCATAGATGAGCTCAAACATGCCTGCGATTGGTTAGTGTCACTCTGATCGACAGGGAAGAACGCATATGCCCCTCCCACCAAGAGAGCACACCCAATAACATTTTCTAGGACACCCAGCCACGGATGGCTGTGGCATCATTAGGGTCTGAACTGTTTTGATATTTTGAACATCCCATATAACATTATAGTTTTTTGTTTTTAATTTGCGTGAACTCACCTGTCTTGACCAGCTGACCCAGGATTCTGGTGATCTCCAGCATGACTGCTGTCCCGCTGCTGGGGTCGACAGCGCCGTGTACCCAGCTGTCTCTGTGGTTCCCATAGATCACGTACCTGTCTGAACACGCACACAGAAAGAGGTTAGCAGGAAAGAAAGATGAATGAACAGTTTTCTTTTCACAATTTTTATTAAACAAACCCTTAGATGTAAAAATCAAAGTAATGTAAAAAAAAAATAATAATAATAATAAAAAATATTTGCCATAATAAGGTTTCCAGAATGAAATAAATAAAATCTATAAATGACTCTATTAAGCTATTTTTTATTTCAATTATAGAGTTTAATAGACCGAGACATGTTGAATGTACAGGTTGTACAGTTTCTGAGCTTACCTGGCTCTACACTGCCCCAGATCACTCCCATCACGTTTGCAGAGTCTCTTAATTCTGCCTTGTTGTACACGTCCAGCTGCACATCACTGGTGAACAGAATCAGAAACAAAGCCTGAGTCCAACTCTGCTCCTGAACATCTGCAGATCTTCTGAACATCACTTCCTGGTGGTCGAAGTCTACACTGGCCCCTCTACATATTTGTTTTGGAAATGGTCCTGACAAGTTCTCATTAGAAAGTCGTTTAGTATTTTTGCTAAATAATAATAAGAACAAAACAGAACCGTAACTTGACCTAGCAGTGCTTACAATTCCCAGTCCTAATAATCTTTTTTCTCCCTCTCTCCTGCCGAGCCACACACAAATTTATGGAGATACTAGAGATCCAGATCCTTTCTGCCTCTGGATGGAGCCCAATTCCAGACTGCTGGGACTAAGGCTGATCCTAAGGCCATACAGACTTCTTATAAGTCAATACTGAACTATTTCACAATATCTTTTGTTACCCAGGTGAGGATGGGTTGCCTTCTGAGTCGGGTTCCTCTTAAAACATCTTAGGGAGTTTTTCCTCGCCACCGTCGCCACTCAGTGGGATAAATTCACACCTTTAATATCTGTATACCGTGTTGATATTTCTGTAAAGCTGCTTTGAGACAATGTCTATTGTAAAAATCGCTATACAAATAAAATTGAATTGAATTGAATTGAATTTTCTGCATAATATCTCTCAATCGCAGTGTCTAATCAAAATAACATCCATAAAATTGTCCCGATATCTGCTTCACCTCCATTAGTGTCTGAGATCAGGAGATCTCAGACCTTATTGTTCAGATAAGGAGTGTGAAGTGAAGGTTACGGTTACGACAAGAAGAAAATCTACGGCCGTGACTTAACACTTTCCCAAACGTTTAAGAGGTCACTTTGCCAAAACAACCTGGATGACTCGACACAACCTTAAACAAACCACTGTTGAGAAGAAGTGATGGTTCATGTGGGAACCAGGGTTCTGCTGGATTCTGATTGGTCAGAAGGTGTTTATTGCAGCTACAAATCACAGGTTTATATTACTGAGCTTGTTCTATTACGTTTTCGTAACAGCTTTACTCCGGGACTCGTAAGATTTCTTCAGTGTTCCTGTAAAGTGAAAATTGAAAGCCAGTGAGAACTTACCAGTCTTTAAAACGAGAAGTGTCTTTGAATCCCGGTCCACCAAAGTTGTACTTGCAGGGGAACGAGCCCTGCCAGGTTTCAGGAGCCTCAGGTCCTTCAAGCTCGCTGTCACAATCATCACAAACGTTCATCAGAGAAGTGAGAAATATGTTCTCCCATTACGTTATCTCTGGTTCTAACTGAAATCATTGCAAGAGACACATTGTGGGGGGAAGTCGGCTCTCAACTCACCATATTAAATTCATAGCATCTTCAAACCCTATTGGCTGGATTGGAATGGGCGAAACCCCAGTGATGTCCTTCTCTTCGATTCGGTATGTGCCATCTGCAATTGGGATTTGTTTTCATGAAGAAATGGTTTCATGTACTACAGTATATATTATATATAAAAATCACTCGTGGTTACTTTTGGCAGCCAGGTACGGTGTCAGCTGGTCTCCAAATTTAGTCTTGTAACTTCCTCTCTCGACGCCGGATGGAGGGAGGTACCAAGAGTGGGGGTATGTTTCACTTTCATCTGACATCTTCCCGTCATTGATGTCATAGGGATCTGTGTAGACGAGCACCCCAACGACTCCAAAAGGGGCAGCGTTGAAGCCCTGAACAGGACGCAAGACAAGTCGAGTCACAGAAAGATCGCAAACGCACACGTCCAGCATTTTCACATGAACACTGCATATGCTCTGAGGTTTCAACACAAGTTTGAGCCTGAAATGGAAACCTCCTGTTGTAGAGTACAATTATCGAGATACAATGTTTTCAGTAACCCTTTGTTGTAGGCTTTTAAATTTCTTTTGCCGGTTTACACATTTGCTGTCCATTATTTCTGCTGCTTTTGACTGCTTCCTCAAAACCTTAAAAAGTGACCTTAACTTCCACATGCTGTAGATAATGCCGAGGACAGTGCTACTTTCCTCTACTGGTTTTTATTTATTTATTTATTTATCTTTTGTCCTTACTTCAATGGAAAGTACTGAAGCTTCTGGATAACCTCCTGGATAAAATTCGTGATGATTCTCCGTTAGAACTTGTACATCAACCTCATCAGTGTGAATGTCAGGAGATAAAGGAGAAAATAAGAAAAGGCCAATATTTACATTGTAAAAGGTAGCCATTTATTGTGGGGTTCATCCTTTTTGGTTTTTCATTCTGATGCTACAGCCATCAGGGGCCAGAGGACCAAAATTGGCCATGGTGGGAGGGGCACACTGTCACATATGAACACTAGCCAATTATGGGTTTTTGCAAGCTCATGTATGTGGAAGACGGTATATTTAAAGTTTTACTCTTAAAAACTGATCTAGTATCTTGGAAAAAGCCAGTAAGATGGATCTCTCATGACAGGAAGTTTGTTTACTTGTGACTGTTGTGTGTGGTGAGGTTTTGTGGTGCGCTTACTTTATCAGCTCTTCCTGCTCCTCCATATCTGACGATGGCGATTGTCCCGTTTAAGCTGCCCAGGGTATTGTTTAAATGCTCGTAGTCAGTCACTTTCCCCTGGTTGGCGTACACGAGTTTTCCCTGTACAACACATAAAGATGTGTGTTTTGATTAAATGTCACGGATGGACGTGTTAATATCCTGCTCAGGTTGAACGTGTAGCAGCTGCTGAGTTTCTCCGACAGATTTGAGCAGCAGAGTGTGACGGCCCTGATTGCCTCAAAGGTCAGCAGATAAATCGCTCATTACCGAGTCGGAGGTCTATTAAACGCCGTTATCACCCTGCTGGCTGTTATTCAGTGACCTGACTTATAAGGGATGGGAGTGGGAAGTGGATCGTTTGGAGAGATGACTTGGTAGAGATAAGATATAAATCTGAAGTGAACCATTTTATGACTGCTTATGAAAAGAGCAGGAGGTTAGTGTTTCTTTCAGTGTGTTTCCTCAAACATTGTGTGTCAGGTCTGTCATGTTCCAAGAAAAAGGTTGAAAAACAAGTATATAACCCTTTAAATCCCACTGGTCACAACTGCGAGTGAAATTTAGATTCTCAGAAAATTTCGTTTTAACCGAGAGCTCAGCTAACGTCTAACAACTTTATATCTTTATAGCTGCTATAACATCAGTGATAACTGGAGCTAAACTGTTTGTTGCACGTTTTAAGGCAACTATAAATGGATAAAAAGTACAATGTATCATTTTTTTAATAAAATAAATATTGTAATCATTGTCAAATTGCTGTGGAAGGAGACAAACGAAGCACTTTGGCGCATGCTGCTATAGGAAAATAATCAACTCCGCTCCGTCACACCACCCAGTCGTTGATTATTTTCCTTTAACTGCGTGATCGTTTTATTCCTCTTCTTCTTTAAATCACAATGAATTCTGTTATCTTTTATTATCTTTGCTCCATTTTTATTTGTTTGCACGATAAATTGAAATACACGTTACCGCCCAGTTTTAAACAACTGCATCAACATTTCCGCTAACTTTCTTTCCCCACAGCACGAGGCTGCTGAAAGAGTAACATTCATTCATTCATTCACTCACTCACATGGGTTTAAAGGGTTAAGAGAGGCACCTTGGCATGTCCTGCAGGTCCAAAAGCGGCGTACGGCTGCACCACGTTCGGATCGTCCTGCTCCGGATAGTACACCTTCTCTTTTTCTCGTATGGAGGACACGACTTCAGACCCTCTTACTGAAATGTCCAGAAACAGTCATTGTGTAGTCGATTCAGCCGACCCAGTTATTTAAAAATGTTTAATGGAATGTCAAGAAATTGTGTTTTCATAAAAATTTCGTCAATCTCGTCAAAAAAAAATTGTTATTGCAAATATCTTGTGTATTTTTAGTTTCAAACACGTTAAACTTAACTTTTGTGAAACCCGCTCATTTAATATTAATGCCATTAGTTATAGGAGCGTGCCAATGTCTTAGAGACAGCACCAAGTGACTGATTTAGGATAATATCATCTTTTATGGAGTTTTTGTAATTTACGGTTGATTGACATTTGTTTTTTATTTTATTGTTCCGGAACTGAACCTGGGCTCGGAGGGGGAGGGGAAGTGATCGTTTTTACTCTAGTATCATTGGGTTCTAAACATGTTCTTCAGAACGAGGGGGAAAATATTTTGTGTGCTGTGAGTGAGTTTAGTGTTGAACGACTCTCTATGGCCAGCAAGAGATAACAGGAACTAACTTGGTCATGTGACTTTTACAGCACACTTTCCTCCTCAATTTACTTTCCGTAATTTAATTCAAAAAGTGGAACCTTCATATATTCTAGATTCATTACACACAGAGTGAAATATTTCAAGCCTTTATGTTTTCATCTTGATTACGGTTTAATCAGGAGCCCTGACCAAGTAAATAAACATACTTTTCAGGTGGTCGACATTTCTGTTATAAATTCTTTATTCTAATATTTTGAAATGCTGGATTTTTGATTTCCGTGAGCTGGAAGCCGTAATCATCGAGATTAAAACAACAAGCATGAAATATTCCACTTAATGTGTAATGAATCTCGAATATATGAAAGTTCTACCTTTTCAATTTAAATGAACTTTTCCACAATATTAAAATTTTTCGAGATGCACTCTGCACCCTGCCTGGCATTTCAGTGGGATTGAGTAAAAAAATCCAGCTACGTACCCTCTTCTAAACCTTAACTAACTAACTGTACTTCTGGAGATACTCATTTAATAGCTAGAACTTAAAGGACTGTAAAAGCACCCATTAGTTCTATTTCTGAGGAATCACAGTCTAGATCAGCTTTACCCCCACCCCCGGTTCCCCGTATGATGGATTAAGAGTGCGTTAAACTCTTACTGTCATGGTTACAACATTGCCCTTATCATGTTTATGAACTTTTTATAAACTGATACAATTGTAATAAACCGATAGTGGTGTTATCGATAGTGTTGCGTTGTGTAAGATTTCTCGCCCACACGTTCGTCACTGTCCTTTAATTATTAGCTCAGCTCATTATTTTACTCCACATGATTTGTGTTGCAACATTCCATCTAACAAGATTTATATTTTTATATATATATATGATTTTCAAGCTGCAATGTTCTGTAACAGCAGACCTTTTTCATTTTTTGTCTTATTCACTTCGAGTGAGGAAAAAAGAGAGGCTGGTGAGGGAACGTCTGTTTCTAGCTTCTAGAACATAAGCGACAACAGAACCCGACTCGTTTCTTGCAGGTGTTCTACAACGTTAAATGTAGCTTTAATTGGATGAAAGTAAAGCGCTTTGGGACGTGCTGTTATAGGAAAATAATCTGCTTCAGTGTGGTCAGAGTAACTCATCACTTCATCACACCACTCTTTCACGGAGTATTTTATTCCCTACATCATCACAGGACCCAAGAGCAAGATATAAAGATCACCATCTCTCCTCCTCATCACCAGAACTCACCCACAGTGACTTTATTCGGCTTGTCTTTGTCTGGGAAAGACAGATAAACTCTGTAATCCTCCCTCCATGCGGCGTCCAGCCCCGTGTCTTTGTCCTGCCATCGCTTCAGCATGTACTCCACCGTGGCCTCGTCCCCGGCCGTGGTGGCCATGTGGGGGACACGAGTCAGCACCCTGGATGAGGAAAAGAGACCAGGTCAGTCTCATCTGTCCAATAACACACACACACACACCACCACAACCTCAAACTCAACCTCATTTCCACCTGCTTATTACATTTCGTCACACAAGAAGTCTGTTCCAGTTTTGTCCTTTGCACTGATCTTCATTTCTGTGGAGTTTAGAAGCTGACAAAAGTATATAATGAGAATTCTATTATATACAAATGATCTGTGGTGTATTTAATAAATATTTACTTACCCCAACTTCAAAACAAAGAAGAAAAACATTAGCAACAATTTGTGAATGTATTAAATACACAACAGAGAAGAAATTTTGTTATTTAATGTGATGTGTATGTAGTTTAAATATACGTGATGATTTTGTCCACACTCATGTTTGAGTTACGACTTACTGGAGGTTTTCCCGAATCTGCGTGGTGTCCACCTGAGCGATGAACTTCTCGACAAGGTTCTCGTCCACATCCTGAGCCACCTCGTGCACCCACTGGGGTAACGGAGCCGAGGTGTTCTTCTTGATCCCAAAATGCCCGATCAGGATCCCTATGGTGAAGACGGCCGCTCCACCCAGAGTGAACAGCAGCACCTTCTTCAGCATGGTGGAGTTCTCTCACAGCTCCTTCAGCGTCTACGCTGGACTCCGTGATCCAGAGCTACACTACAACTTGTACGCTGCTGTAAGACTGTGACGTACGCAACGTTCGATTATGGCCTGGCACTCAAGGTCAGGCTCTTCTCTGAGAAAAGGGCAGGAGGTTTAACACAGAGATGAACAGAAGCCAAGATAAGACAGGTCTTCTCAGACCATAAAGTTTACTGATTAATTTACTGATTACGTTTCTTAGCTTGTGGACGTTTGAGTTGGAATTTATTCCTCTAAAAAATAAATCCATTGATGAGCAAAAGGTAAATATACACACCACACCCTCACTGTAGAGCTTCTAGTAAATAGATGGGTACTGTTAGATTTCCATGTTATAGGAATCTCAGATTATGCCCTATGCCAGTCAGATCTTCTGTCATGCCTTCCAGCCTGTTTTTAAATGATTATTTATTATAGGTATTAGATAGCAGTTCATAATATAAGAGAATACATAATAAAAGAGAATTTCCTTTCAGGTATGTAAGTAAGTAAGCAAATGTATAATGATGTATAAGATGGGTTAAAAGCTAAGTAAGTACTGTCAGGTCCATAAGTATTTGGACAGCAAAACCGTTTTCGTAATTTTGCCTCTGTACACTGCCACGGTGGATTTGAAATGAAGCAATCAAGATGTGATTGAAGTGTAGACTTTCAGCTTTAATTCAAGGGGTTTGATAAAAAATACTGCTTTAACCGTTTAGGAATTACAGACTTTTTTTTTTTTTGCAGCGTCCCTCCATTTTCATGACAAATGAATGAGAGAAAAGGTCTGGAGTTGATTTTGAAGCATTGAATTTGCATTAGGTCGCTGAACTCTCCATGTGCAGTCCAAAGAGGTGTCGATGCAAGTGAATGAGGCCATCATTAGACTTAGAGAGAGAGAGAGAGGCGGCCAAATAAACAATCTATAGAAAAAAAAACTAAAGTGAACGATCGCAGAACTCTCTCTCCTCTAGCCAGGTCAAGAACACTCTGGAGGACGTAGGTGTATCATTGTCAAAGTCTACAAACAAGAGTCGCCTTCATGACTGTAAATACAGATCTATCAAAGCATCTCAAGGGAGGACACTCAGCATCTGATGATGTCCATGGGTTCCAGATTCCAAGCAGTCATTGACAGCAAAGGAGTTGCGTCTAACCTTTGTAAGTAAATAAATAAGAAAGTAAGTAAATAATAAGTATAAATACAGAAATGCATTGGTACATACATTCTTGAGAAGGTATTATTTACGTTTTTGCTCACAGTTGGCAAGTTTTTAGACTTTTATTTTGAAATCCATCATGGCCGCCTCTGCATTATCCCGGTCGTGTCTGCGCTCATCAGTGATTATCCTTGCATGACACGTCTATATTTTTGTAATATTGATCATTTATAATAGTTTATAATATTTTTGTGCTTATGTCGTGAATTCGCAGTTGCATGGTTCTGGTGTCTGAAGGGTTGAGTGTAAATGAGTCGAGTGGTTTAGTTTCCCGTGATGCATTGCGTTTGCGCGGTTTCACTTTCACTTTCACTCTCTCGGATCGTGTTGAGAGTGTTGATCGTGTGTCGCAGCGCAGCCGAGTCTCTGTGAGTCAACATTAATGTCAGAGGTGTGAAATAGTAGCTCATGAAGTTTAACCTGCAATCCAGGAGACTTTGGAGGTTTCGTTATGAATTAAATGGAGAATATTTCTGCAGTGGTGTTGTCGGTGTCAGTCAGGGCTTGTGGATTCAATGTGAAAGCAGATGAATCAGGGGAATAAATGTTGAACATCATCAATGTACAAAATATCGATGGTGTATCGTGCTCAGGGTTGTGATTTGAACTCGCATGTGAGAGATATTTGTAAGATTATTTCATTGGTTGATTCATTTCCACTTCCTGGTTCTCAGCAGTTCCTGTAGAACATGGCCGTCCTGGTTCTCCTTCTGTGTTTGTTCTTCGTGTCGTCATCTTGGACGGCGGTGACACAGACCAGAGAAGAGAGCGAGGCCTCCTTCCCGAAATCGAGCAGCGGAGAGACGTTCCCCTGGAACAAGATGAGGCTCCCACAGACCGTGTCTCCGTTCCATTACTCTCTCCTCATCCACCCCAACCTCACCAGCCTCGACTTCACCGGGAGTGTGAAGATCCGACTGGACGTCCTCGAGGACACGCACACCGTCGTCCTCCACGCCAAGGATCTGAACATCTCCAGGGCCGGTCTCCGGGGTTTGGCTGAAGGTCAGAGCCAGTCTCTCAAGGTGCTGGAGTATGCGGCTTACCAGCAGATCGCTCTGGTCAGCGAACACATGGTGCTGAGGAGAGGAAGCGTGTACGTCATCGAGCTGGAGTTTGCAGCCGAACTGTCCGAGAGCTTCCTTGGGTTTTATAAAAGCACGTACCGCACCAGTGATGGAGAGGAACGGTGAGGAACCATGAAGAACTGGTCATGTTTTTATATATATATAAAATGATTGCCCCAATGTACATTTCTAGACTATATTTGTCTCTCCATCTCATACTAGTAGTACATTTGTAATATTTCACTAAACACTTTACTGATGTTTATGTGGACAGGGTGCTGGCCTCCACACAGTTTGAGCCGACGAGTGCGCGAGCGGCGTTCCCCTGTTTCGACGAACCTGCGTTCAAAGCCAACTTCTCTATTCGCATTCGGCGCGAGAGCAGACACATCGCTATCTCCAACATGCCCAAGGTAATGCTCACACACTGCACAGTCCATAGCTCTGTTCTTAGTGTTTGGAACAAGTGTAGGGTTAAAATATGAATAGTAAATTAAATATCAAACTATTAGAAATAAGGCACCATATTGCCCCCACTACGGGAAACATAAACCTGCTCTGTTTGAAGCCCAACACTTGTTTGAGATGTCGTTTGCCTCCGGGGTTGTTAATAGAGGTTAAACAGCATCTTAAAGGAAACCTCCAGCCAGAAATGCAAATGTGCTGGTGATAATTTGTTGGTTGGTGCTGGATTTTTGTTATTCCACCAGGGGACATTGTTCTTGCTAGAGCAGTTATAGTGGAGGTTAATAAGAAACAAAATGTAAACATTCGCAAACATGAGGGATATTGAGCAGGATTTGACCCCTAACCACCAAAGAGTGTGAGATTCTTCTCACTCACCATCTTCCAGCTACGTTCAACCTTATATTAACGTGAAATCCACCGTAGACATGGTGGAGACAACAAACACTAGAATCAATGGAATCAACAGTGGTGTTCGCTTGAAAGTTAAAGCTTTGGAAGCTGATCTTTTTGAGCAGAGTGCTCAAATGAGATGAGAGACCATGGGCAGACTAAAGGAATAAAGCACTGCTGCACTCTTTAAGTAGAGATGAAGAGAGGGCTAAACTTGTTATGGGCAGATAGACAAATGGTATTGTGGGTCATGTAGGAAACAGACCAACATGTCAATGAAAGACACTTAAACATCCTGCTGAAACACTCATGGCTAAGAAGTGGACTGTTCCTGACTGACCAAATCAATAAAAACCAATCTGGGCACACATTTCACTTAACTAATTAAACATTTAACTAACTGATGTCCAAGCACATTTAGCTGCTGGCAACACATGTCTAAGAGGAAGCATGTGTTAGCCTTCATTAGCTCCATCAGTTGAATCATCAGCATTAGACTGAATGATAAATAATAGTAGTGAATAATAATGCAGGATGAAGAGTCGCTGGTCTGTCTCTTCTGTTATAAGGTGTTTAATTTGTCCTGTCTCTGTCTCAGCTGAGGACGCTGCCTCTCCCAGACGGTCTGTTTGAGGATCAGTTTGACGAGACTGTGAAGATGAGCACGTACCTGGTGGCCTTCATTGTGTGTGACTTCTTGTCCATCAGCAAACACACTCAGCATGGAGTCGAGGTTCGAAAATGAATGTGTTTTTTTTTTTTTTTAATTAGTACATTATTTGTCATTGCCTGTTCCCGCCCTGTAGCTCTCCCTCTGTCACATGACAGTCTGGGAGGAGAAAAGGACTTGCCAGTAAATGTGACTCCTGGCTTACACAGTAAACAAGGGTATCCTAAAGTTTGATAGCTTGCTAGTAACTCTGGTTACTGGTTTACACAGTATACGTTAGCCTAATTTTAGCTATTTAGCTAGCAACATTGTCTACTAGTTTGCACAAGAGCCAAATGCTACTTGTCTAGCTTTCTGGTTACAGGGTTTAGTTGCACAAGATAATAATGTGTCTAATATTAAATATCTTTTTGAAAACTGTCATTTGTGAATATAATTATAACAAATTATACACTGTATGGCCAAAGGTTTGTGGACACCTGACCACGACACCCATATATGCTGGTTGAACATCTCATTCCAGATGTAGTCCCTGGTTCCTGTTATAATAATTTCTACAGTTCTGGGAAGGCTTTCCACTAGATTTTGAAGTGTGGCTGTGGGTATGTGTGTACATTCAGCCACAAAAGCAGCAGTGAGATCAGGCACTGATGTTTGGTGTGGAGGTCTGGGGTGCAGTCGGTGTTCTAGTTCCTCCTAAAGGTATTCAGTTGGGTTGATGTCAGGGCTCTGTGCAGGACACTCGATATCTTCCACTCCAGCCTCATGGAGCTCGCTTTGAGCACAGGGGCGTCGTCATGCTGGAACATGTTTGGACCTCTTAATTCCAGTGAAGGGAAATTGTAAAGCGGCAGCAAACAAAGACATTGTATACAATTGTGTGCTTCCATCATTGTGGTAACAGTTTGTGGAAGAATCACACATGGGTGTAATGGTCAGGTGTCCACAAACATTGGGCCATATTTAGATGATTATTTGTGTCAGGTCTCTGCTGTGTATGGGCGTTATCATATTAGAAGTGTCAAATGGTCAATACAAACACAATTAATGGTTTATTTTTTTTTCTATGATTAATAACTTTCAGCTAAAACTGTGACAGACTTCGAAATAGGTCTTGTTCTCAAAACCAGACATGCATATGCTTGTTCACTGAAGAATAAAAACTATCTTTATTTTCTTTGTTCCATTTTGTCCTTATTGTCCTGTGCTGTCATGTCAGATCTCTGTGTACGCTGTACCTGAGAAGATAAAGCAGGCCGACTTCGCTCTGGACGCTGCAGTGAAGCTGCTGGACTTCTACGACGATTACTTCGACATTCCCTACCCTCTGCCTAAACAAGGTGAACATCTGTACAGCTGTTTCACATTGGTACACATCTCGCACATCACACCCAATATGTTACTTTTGCTCATGCCGTAGTTGCCAGTTGGTTCATATTCGAACACTGTCACTATTAATGCCAGCCACCAATGTAGCATTTTTGCAGACTTTTACAAGAAACGTATGCCTGAAGTCTGTTGCTTTTATTTTGCACCGCCACTACAAGATTAAATGTAGCTAATACTTATGGAAGTTACATCTACCAGTTTAGCATTGTGTAAACTGCATACTTAAATCGTTACGCTCACACGTCAGACCTTGTCGGTTCTTCAGTGTCTCAAACAGATTTGGGTCGGACAGCACATACTTAAAGAAACAAACTTCAGACACCAAAACTGTCTTGGCTAATGGGTATAAAACTGTAGATTTCGTTCTTGTCTGAACTGTCCCTTTAATAATTAATGTCTCCTTCGTCTTTGACCTCATAAGTTGTATTTCCCAGGACAGAATTTGCAACCTTGGCACATTCGACATCCAAAATGGGGAAAAACATAGATTCCTCCATGTTCGTCGTTTGTTAACAACAAGCTAGCCAGCGAACTGTTTTGAGTGACGTATATTTTTCTGGTCATACAGTAAAGTGTATACTCAAAAAATATGTTGATTGATCTAAAGCAAGAACTTGTATACAGTATAACTTATTTAAAGATAAGAAGTGCCACTTTGTTTACTTCTGATGCTGTGCGCAGCTACTGATTTGATGTCACTCTAAATGGAAAAGAAACTAGGAAGTTCATGTGAAGGGGGTGTTTTCTTTGGCTTTTATTACCAGTTGGGAATTACAAGTTGAGCAGAATGCAGCATATCTGCTCAGCTCAGGGTTGGATTGGATTCTGTCTTTACTTGTAAGTAACTGTAAGACCGTTATCTGCAATTAAAAAAAATAAATAAAAAAAAAAATAAACTTCCTTTTTTAATTCTCTACTGCTAACTAATTTCGAAGCAAGTCATCTCAACTGTGTAAAATGGTGAGGATGAAGTCATGGATTGGAGAAACAGATTGGTAGTAGAATTGCCTCACATTATCTATGATGACTATCTTTAGAAAGTAAAAAAAATTAAATGTGGGAAATAAAAAGCCACAACAATGACCCGTAGGTTCCGAATTGTACTTTATCCAAGTCTAAAAGTTTTCTCTGCACTCACTGTTGTACGTTGTTGGTTTCTTACAGATCTGGCTGCAGTCCCTGACTTCCAGGCAGGTGCTATGGAGAACTGGGGTTTGACCACATACAGGGAGACAGCTCTGTTGTTTGACCCCCACAAGTCCTCAGCCTCTGATAAGCTGGGCATCACCATGATCATCGCACACGAGCTCGCTCATCAGGTTCCATACTTTCTATGTGTCTCAGGCTTGTAAATTGCCTATATTATGTATAGCATTTTGTGAAAATCAGTCTGATGAGTCGTGGAGAACAACTAAAATGATGACAAATCTGCCCAAGACTGATCAACGTTACCAAAATGATGTATGAATGTTTTGATTTAGGACACACTCTAACCTTGCCTTGGCACCTTCCTTCAAAAATCTGGTTGTGTAAAGAGTCTGTTTAACAAACGTAGCAGTCAAAAAAAAAAAAAACTAAGTGTGATTTCCTCATGATATGGAGAGTTAGATGCTGTAACAAAACAGACAAAAGCATAATTATAATAAATTTAATTAGTAGTCAGATATCGGCTATCAAAATGTGTGATGCTCCAGCATGGTCACGTCATCATCAAAACAGTGAAGAGTGATTACACACGTTTTACAGATGTCAGCACAAACTTTCAAAATGTTTAAATGGCCCCCAAAATAAAGACGTTAATAGCAAAAAATGTATTCAGCATAACATATGTGTAAATGAGGCATATGTTTAAATTCTCAGTGACTTTTACCTCAGAGACAGGAACTTGTGTGGATGACGCTGATTATCAAAGTGAGAACCTATTTTCCATTGTGAACTTAGAATTCTAAAATTTGGCAGTGATGTTTTTTCCATCAGTATATTAAGTTATACATCTATAAGAGATCCTCGAGCTGTGTTGTCGGTTCTCCTCCACAGTGGTTCGGTAATCTGGTGACGATGGAGTGGTGGAACGATCTCTGGCTGAAGGAGGGCTTTGCAAAGTTCATGGAGTTTGTGTCTGTGAACATCACCAACCCCGAGCTGCAAGTGGTGAGTCTTTCTGAAGTGCATTAAGCTGTCGACTTGAACTGAAGCTAGCTGGAGATTCAATAACAGGTCTGTTAAATGAATAAATAATGACTTGAATATAAGCCTTTCTAGAGTGTCTGAGTGTCTGTCTTCTGCAGGAGGACTATTTCCTTGGAAAGTGCTTCAAGGCAATGGAGGTAGACTGTTTAAGCTCCTCTCACCCCGTATCTATCCCCGTGGAGAACCCGGCTCAGATACAGGAGATGTTCGATGATGTGTCTTATGAGAAGGTTCGCTCAGATTTAAATACTTTATTGTATTAAATGAATGGCTTTGGGGTGAAAATCTATTTTACATGACTCTTAATTTTGCATTGCATGTGCAATGGTAATGTAGTTCATAAGTAGTGGGAGCCAACTTGTTATTTTTAAAAGAAAAAAAATAAATCTTATTCAAAATGTGGATCACTATAGTTTATAGTTTACGTCCAAGACAGCTTTAGAAACCATTCCGTTGGTCTGGTTGGGACACTGAACTATTTAAAGTAGATTGATGCAAGTATGTGATGAACTTGGTATGTATTCTGCATGATGCTTTTTTGACAATATCTATTGTTAAACTTTAATTGAACATTCCCAGTTCATAGCAAGTTCAGGCAATCCTAAATGAATCACTCGGGCCATCTGGCCAACTAACTGCCAGAGCTGGGAATTGTGTATATAATGTGTGTGTGTGCGTGGTTTGTCAGGGTGCGTGTATCCTGCACATGCTGAGGGAGTTCCTGAGCCCTGACATATTTAAGATGGGGATCGTTGCCTACCTGAAACGCTACAGCTACCAGAACACCGTCAACACACACCTGTGGGAGAGTCTGACCACAGTGAGTACGCATAAACATAAACATAAAGGAGTCTTCAGCACAGCTATTGTTTATTCCTGGTGTCCATACAGTCACACATCACAGGTATTTTAAAACTGATGACAGAAGCAAATGAATGAATCTCAAATCATGCAAGTCTGACAAACTTAAACACTGAATATTATCTCTTGAAAAAGTTGTAAGGGGAGCTGTAAGTAGCAGGTCATTAAAAACATTTTGCTTGGTTTTTTACAGAAGCAGCACGCTGAAGACAAGGTGGACGTCAGGGCGATGATGGAGACGTGGACACTGCAGGAAGGCTTCCCGCTCATCACGGTGGAGATCCGAGGTCGTGAAGTGCGTCTGAGTCAGGAGCGATACCTGAAGGGTGAGGACTCGTCCCAAACCTCAGGGTGAGTACGGCACTGACATTTCACGCACTCCTCTAAAGTTATTACGAAGTTATTACTTAATACTATTGTACGGGCTTTGGAATGTGTCAAAAATCTGCTGGTTATGTTGATAAATGCCATGGCTCTCCATGTCATCTTGGCCATATGTTTTTCTTCTGCCCTGAACTCCATGGTTTTTGGTCTGGCTTTTTTACCATCATGTCCACTATTCTCAGGGTAGATTTAAAACTTTGTCCATTGATTGCGATATTTGGGATTCCTCAAGCTTCAGTTCCTTTGAGCTCGATACAAAAGGATGTTATTGCTTTCACATCCCTTATAGCAAGACGTTCCCTACTGTTACATTGGAAGTCTGCTAAATACCCATCTATCTCCCAGTGGATAAAGGACGTGATGTTTTTTATGAAACTCGAGAAAATACGATATACGATGAATGGATGTACAGATAAGTTTTTTCATAAATGGCATCCCTTTATTGCATACTTTATGGAGTTACAGACACTACCCACTTAAAGGTTAGTGCCTGATGTTGAATTTTATAATATCTCTATGACCAGCGACAGTTAATGGGTAGTCATGATGAGCCGGAGGGGTGGGTTGTGGGTTCAATTTTGTTTTTCTATGTATAAAAAGAAAAAAATCTGTGAATATTTACTGCTGTTGCTCAATTTGTATTTTTGGGAAATGGTGAGGAGGACAGAACAGAAAAGGCGATTTAGATAGGCTTAGCAGTTCAACAGAAATGTTTAATAAAAAAGAAACGCAGAAATGTTTAGCAGAACTGGTTTAGCAAAAATTGTTCAGTAGAAATGTTCTGTAGAAATCAGAAGTGTTCAGCAGAAATGTTCAATAAAAATCTACTGGTTATGTAATTCTCAGTGCATGAGACTGTGGTTACAAGATGGTGCCAGGGTAGCAAAGGCGATTACATAATTCTCTTCACTGTTTACTGTGCCTGCCAGAATTATTGGCACCCTTCATCAAAATGACCAAACAGTTTTTTATATCTAAAAAGAGAACAGTATGCAGGATTTATTCAAGCAAAATTGTTTTTTTTTTTGTTTTTTGTTTTTTTAAACTAACCTACTGCTTTCAATAAGAGAGAAACACACTACTAACTCTGTTATAAGGTGTCCTGGTCCACTCCTCAATGCAGAACATTCTTACAGTGGTGAACAGAAATGTTACTGCAGTTTTCCAGAAATATTTGGAGACCTCTCTATCAGGGGAAATAAAGCCCACGTGCTGTAGATTTTGGGGCATGGCTTTGGCAGGAACACTACAGGAAGGCTTTTGAAACACATTCAGTTCATTTCTACATCAACCATCTCTGACTAGCTTGAGGTGTCCCTTTACTGACTGCTCCTGTGTTGGAAACAGATTTCTGTGGCACGTTCCGCTGACCTACATCACCAGCAACTCGAGCACAGTGCATCGCTTCCTGCTGAAGACTAAGACAGGTATGTGCAAAAAATACAAGAACAACATTGGTGAGGGTCAGGAAAGTCAGTTGATGCACTATATGGCCAAAAGAGTGTGGAAACCTGCGCATCACATTCCGGATTTATTCCCACTTTGCTGTCACTCTTCTGGGAAGGCTTTCCACTAGATTTTGAAGCATGGCTGTGGGGTTTTGTGTTCATTCAGGCAAAAGAGCATTAGTGAGGTCAGGCTCTGTGCAGGACACAAATACGTCCACTCCAACCATGGCAAAGCATGTCTTCATGGAGCTCTCTTTGAACAATGCATGTTCTTATAATAAACTTATCAACAATGGTAGCGTGATATTACTGTTACCACTCAAATTTATTCTTTTCCTACAACAGTGTGTAAAGAAGTTACATTATACCATCTGTTTATAGTAATATTTAATGTTGCTGAATGCCACTGAAGCAAGTTAGTTCCTGTGATAACATATTATAGCAACTATAAAGAGTAGTTCCTTCACCATCCTCTCTTTTATCTTTCTCTTGAAGTTAATAAAACCAAAAATCACAGCTGGTCATGTTACTGCAGAACTGCAAACTTTTTTTCCTGGAAAAAAAACTCATATGTCCACTATATGAGTTGTTATATAAGTGATAATATATTAGAAGGATCACATTAATATACAGCTGTACTATAGAAAAGCTGCTGTTATAGAAAATGAATCTACACTTTCTAACCACTCAGAATCAAGAGTTCAACAGCATTGTGGTATAAATTTAAAAGTTCACAAAGGTGGAAATGTACAACAAAAATAGTAGTCTGCTGTTTTAATCAACTGTTTATTTAAAATGTTCTTACAGAGCCAAAGTGACCTGAGACACATTTGTGATGTTTTATTTGATGTACCTTGTATAAAGCTAAACTGGTGTCTACAAGCTTGCCTTTCTTCGTAGCTTTTACATTAGCCTTGTAGTTTATGTCTTAGTTAAGTGACTACATTTTTGGTCAGTTCATTCCTTCAGTAGTAAATCTCTGCAATCCTGGTGACAGATGTGCTGTACCTGCCCGAGGAAGTGGACTGGATCAAGTTTAACGTGGACATGAGCGGATATTACATCGTCCATTACGAGGGCTCTGGCTGGGACGGCCTCATCGCCCTGCTCAATCACAACCACACGGCTCTGAGCAGCAACGACCGAGCCAGTCTCATCAACAACGCCTTCCAGTTGGTCAGGTTAGCTGCCCGTCATAGACCACTGTGCTCTGATTGGTCAATTGTTCTTAAATACAATCTACGCTGTATGTATCATGTTACACTCTTGAGTAATCCTTCACAATGTTGAACAGTGTGGGGAAGCTGCCGCTGGACAAAGCTCTGGACCTGTCGCTGTATCTGAGCCGGGAGACTGAGATCATGCCTGTGACACAGGGTTTCAGTGAGCTTGTGCCACTTTATAAGCTGATGGAGAAGAGGGACACACTGGAGGTGCTGGAGAGACAGATGAAGGTCAGTCAGGGATCCTAAAGAGGTTTTAAAACATTACGCCTTTCGACTTAAATCTCAGTGTTGCATGTCGTAATTGTGTGGTATGTACTTGTCACAGTCTTGGAGATTTTTCATCTCAGATGTGCTCTGGTTGTCACACAGAGCTACATCGTGCACCTGTTCCACAAGCTCATCGATCAGCAGGTGTGGAGCGACGATGGTTCAGTGTCTCAGAGAATGCTGCGCAGCTATCTGCTCCTGTTCGCGTGTGTAAGGGGTCACCCAACCTGTATCTCCACCGCCAGCCAGCTCTTTAACAAGTGGAAGGAGTCTGACGGCAAAATGAGGTCAGAGGTCATCTAGATATATAGGTAGATGGGGGTAAATGCGTAATCAATCATGTTATCTCAGCTTATCTGTATAGACAAAAAGATAGTAGGGGGTGCATGACTAGTTTTACAAACACAAAACACCATTTCGCCTCTAGAGGCCGCTCTCGGTACAGACGCACCGGTTCTGTGTGGATTTTTGCAGATTGTTACAGCAATCCAGATCAATCTGTTGACATCTAGTCTCTAAGTAATGCCCATGAAGTGAAGACACTCATGGTAGAGGCCATGTGTCCAGCCTGCATGTGAACATGCCCATCAATCTGTGGTCTAACCTCTGTTTAAACAGGGGAGTTTCCGATGATCACATCCCACATTTAGTCCAGATAAAACCATAAAAAGGAATACAAAACAGGTTCCCAGTCATGGAATGCTGTAAAGTCAACATATTAATAAAAAAAAGTGGGTGATATGACTTTGGGCAGAAACTCATGGTTCAACCACTTTGGACTCATCCAGTCACCAATGCATGCAACTACTCTCTTTAGGGAGGAAGCATCAGGGCCACAAGCAGGACTCTGTGTGCTAATTGGTGATCTCAAGGTGGGCAAAATCAATGATTTGGAGTCACAGAGTGCTGTGATCCATAAATGACCAGAGATTTGAGCATGTCACACAGCTGCTCCCTAGTTTCTGAGACGTGGACTCTTTTTGCTCATTACTTTTGCATGATTGTACACTTGAGTTGATTTTTCCTCGTTGCAGTCTTCCTAACGATGTGAGCCTGGCAGTGTTTGCGGTTGGGGCTCGCACAGAAGAAGGATGGAACTTCCTGTTTGAGAAGTATCGTGAAACGCTGTACACTTCTCTGAAGAGCCGGATCAAGTCGGCCCTCTCCATCACGCCTCTCTCTCACAAACTGAAATGGTGAGATTTTACAATCGGGTGATAAGTGTGTCACAGTATGTCTATTCTTAAGCATTCTATTCAAACCTCACATATCATCTTTAATAATAATAATAATCTCATTAGGATGATGGAGCAGAGTTTGGAGGGCTCGGTAATGAAGACACAGGACCTACCATACGTCGTGGTTTCCATCAGTAGGAACCCTAAGGGTTATAAACATGCATGGGACTTCCTGAAGGCAAACTGGCACTCGCTGGTGAAGAAGTGAGTAGAACAAATTACAGCGCTTTAAAGATCTGAGTGTCTCACCACAGACACTTAAGGTACATTTGTAATAACCAGTAGTGTGTAAAATGCTCATCATCTCATCTCACCAGAAGCCAATCAGAATCACAATCCAATATTAACAGGAAGTACTACAGCTAAGATGCAGGGAAGGGGTGGGGTCATGGACACCTGACCATCACACCCATACGTGCTTGTTGAACATCTCGTTAAAGACTTAGTCCAATGTTCCTATTCTAATACATGATTGGCTGCATGAATGAGCAAGTGGACGGTGAATATATAGTACATAGGGGTATTTCTAGTACTTATTTTATAGAAGTTAAAATATGGAGTAATTTTACTAGACCTGTACACCTTCAGAGGTAAAAATTAATCCAGCAGGACCCCTGTCTTCTAGGTTCGACCTTGGTTCCTCCTCCATAGCGCACATGGTGATGGGCGTGACCAGCCAGTACTCCACCAGGGAGAAGCTGGAGGAGGTATGTATAAGAACGTGTGTCCAGGTTCTGCTGTGTAAGGTGCTGCACGAGCTCACCTCGGGTCTCTCTGTTCCCTCAGATTCGCAGCTTCTTCGGTTCTCTGAATGCAGAGACTGGTGCGGAGCTGAGGTGCATCCAGCAGACACTGGAGAGCGTGGAGGAGAACATCCGCTGGATGGACAAGAACCTGCCCCTGCTGCAGGCCTGGCTGGATAAGAACCATCCAGAACAGCAGAAGCACTATGACTTGCACACTGACCTGTGAAGCTCCAAAATCGGCGAACATTTCCCAACCCCACCTGATCTCACGTCTGAAGAGAGAGAGATTTACAGGACACACACTGTGAAGTAAAATGCTGACGTGCCTTTGGAGAAAGTTCACATGGAGCACTTGAAATATTTTATAAATATTCAGTGTTTTGTTTTTCCTGTTTTTTGTTCAGAGAAAGCAGCTTTGTGATTATGGGCCATGACTTTGTTTTTGGGGGGCTTATTTGTCTTTGTTCTATTTATTTTGCTCTTATTTCTGATTTCCGTCATGGATTTTGTCAACTGACCATAAATTTGAGAAGCTGCTGTATAAATATAAGAATACTTATTATTCAGTACATTTACATGGACAACAATAATCCAATATTAACCCAAATCAAATTAAGACGTGGAGTATTCCTACTATAGTAGGTAAGTATGTGATTTGGGACACAGCCCACAGCTTCATGCAGTTGTCTGTTAGCACGTATAGCATGACAAATAATTAACTACACATGAAGCTTTCCTAAAATTAAAAATGAAACACCCAAAACTGTATACGGTACCATAACAAAGACCAACTATATGTTGACATGTCAAATTCTGGAGGGAAGGTTGGACAGCGTGGGAACGCGTGCCTTTAAGCAATCTATGTTCTATAAAATGTAAAACAGTCACCGAACGATGAAAAACAAAAAGCAATAAAATTAATTCATTTTAACACCTGTTACTGAATAAGTTAAAACCATTCACTTTTTGACGTCCTGCTTTTCATTAACTACTGTTCTAATGGTGAAATGTTGTATTTTTTGTGCGGATCTCAGTGAAATGTTTTGATGGATTAGATATAAATTTTGAAATAAAACTCGCCTTTTAAAATCGACTCGATCTCCTAAAGCTGTCAGCTATATGATAATGTTCTCTCTCTCACACAGCTTTGTTTCAGGACTGATGGTGACTGGCGCATTGCTCACATTGGTTTTAGTTTCCGCCCTCTTTCATGTACTCCAGGTCACAGACACCTATGATTGGCCAGTGTCTCTGTGATTGACAGAAGAGAGAAAGTATGTCCCGCCCACTCACAGGTGACTGGGTGGCTCTTGGAGACGCAGCTAATCCAGTTGTGTAGGAGTGTGTGATGTTACGAGGCAGGTGTGTGTGTGTGTGTGTGTGTGTGTGTGTGATGTTATGGTTGGATCCAGTGGAGTCTCCGGGCCCTGTTTCGAGGTGCATGTAGAAATCGGGTCCAAAAAATCGTGAGTTATCTCCAGCATCGAAAGCGCTAACCTATGCTGTGTGTTTTCCAGGCCAGACGTGAGCAAAGACTCCGCCCCCTGACTGCACCTGCGTGAAGTTGACCCCCCCCGACCCAACGCAAAACGTCAGCAAAACGGTATCAATCGTTTGTGCTTCGTTTGTGCTGCTTCGGTTCAGGAGATATTAAAATTATATTTATAGGTCATTCTGGGGTCACCCCCCCCCCCCACACACACACACACACACATGCTCCAAATTAACCCGAAATGGTCTCAATCGTTTGTGCTGGTTTGTGCCGTTAAAATTTTCGTTTGTGCTGCTTTCGTTTTTAAGATGTATTCTTAATGTATGTACAGAATGTATTCCATTCATCTTACTAATCCCCCCCCCTCCCCAAACACACACACACACACACACACACACACACACACACACACACACACACATATCGCCTGACGGGAGACTTGTTAGAAATCCAGCGGAGATTTGTAGGGGTATCACTTTTGGTGTGTTTTCAATAAATCATGCCTGGAAAGATTTCATCACCTGTTTATGTATGAGCTTCTTTTATTATTTATTCCTGTTGCTAGTTATTAAATGATTTTTTTTTATATACGATTAGGGGTATATACAAAAAATTTATGTACAACAACAAAAGCAAACATCTTGTGTGTGCTGCTTTGATGAAGCCGTGTGTTACAGGGCAGCGTGTGCTTCAGCGAGAGTGTGTGCCGCGCCGGAGATGGCCTGGGTGACGATGGACAGGTGCTTGTGCGCTTGAGCCCAGTCCTGCTTCAGGCCGCTCGTCTTCGCTTTCATCACGGCGTCTGCCAGACCTGGAAACGTGGCCAGAGCGGAGGAGCGGGACGCCCAGATCACGTGCCTGCAGGAGACACCACGAGCGTTTACATTTACCTCGCATCACCACAGCGCAATGGTGTGGAGTTCTGCCCAGTGTGGGGTTTCCCCAGGTGTTCGGTTTCACCATAGCTACACATCTGCACGTTGTGGTGTTTTTAGAGGTGGTTATGGTTAAGTCCTTTGTGTGTTGAAAGAAGTGTTTTTAGATCAAGGAGCGCTTTATTTATCACGGTTGCGATTAATGAGTAGAGAATCGACACTTTGAGCTTTCTAGAACAAACCATCATTACTAAATACTGTAAGTACTGTGATGAATTCTGATTGGTCAGAAGGTACTGATTTGTCTTCTATATCAGCAGCTCTGACAGTAGTTCAGGTTTATATTTAAAGTACTTGTGTTATCGTTTCTGTATAACATTTTACTGAAGGAGTCTCCAGTGTCAGCCTAAAGCTGTAACTTTGGGTGGAAACTGTAACTGTGCTTCATCACTGCATGTATTGAATATTTTCTTGTCAACATAACGTTCTAAAAAAAATACCTGAATCCGTATTTGTCAGGGAAGGCAAGCGGGTTCAGGAACGCTCGATCCAACAGCATGAGCTGGTCATTGATCCTGCGAGCTTTCAGCGGCCTGGCAAACAACAACAACAACAACAACAATGACTTGTTTCTGTCTTTGTCTGCAGCCGTAACATTTACACAAGGCTTTAGATCTCCAGCACGAATCATTCTGACTTACGAGTTGCTCACGACGTCTGAACTGCTGATGGTCTCCTCCAGACTCCGGGCTGCACTCCGGAACGATTTCACTGCTTCCTTTAAAGGTTCTAGCATGAGAGGGGAAAAAAGACAGTTTATATATTTGACTGCACAGTTGACATTATACGGTGACGTGATTATATGACTGAATCCTGTACCCATGGAGATGCCATTAGCCGTCAGTTCAGTGTTGAAGTTCTCCACAGCTACGTTAAGATACTGCTCGAGAGTCTCGGCATAGTCGCTACTTTTAAAGGGCAGTAAAATGCTGTCGGCTAGTCGCAACAGCACGTTCCCCGCCGTCCTCGCGACCGTCTGGTGACTGGTGAAGCCTTCATCAAGAGAGAGATTAAAGAGTCACCAGGTGGGGGTGGCGGGAAAACATGCTGAAAATTGATGAAACGGTCACTAGCACACCTGGGTCAATGAATTTGTCCACGTAGTCGAACGTGTCATACGCAGTGTGGTACGCAGGGTAGATACGTGCTCTGGTTTTCCTCTGGAACCAAAACACAAACAGTTTATTTTTAAGTTTATTTTTTAAATAAATGTCCATCTGTGGAAAATACTATTCATAGAAATAGAAGCTGTGTAAACACTCGACTTTTACAAATATAGTGTTAGCACTAGTGTACGTAGGAACACCCAAGTGCAGTCCCAGGGAGTTAGAGAGAAGGAGGTGTCTGACTGACCCGGTCATAAGTGTAGGCGATGTCCATGGAGGATATTCCCAGGTAATGCATAAAGGCAGCATAGTCACTTCCTGCTCCTGTCAGGTATCCCATACTGCCGAAACGACACAATCAAAGTCTATGTACTGTAAAACTAATGTTAAGAAATCTTTTTGTTATACTGAGGGATTTGAATTGAAAGACATACTTGGGGATGAGTCCATACGTGGGACTCGACCGGTTGGAATGTTGCATCCAGTTATCGTAGACGGATACAGTGTCTGATCCAGGTATCTTCACCTGACAATGATGACGAAGCCTTTATTTGTTAGGAGGTTGGGGTAAGAGCACCCCTGGAGCAGAGAGGGTTAAGGGCCTTGCTCAAGGACCCAAAAGTGGCAGTATGACAGTGCTGAGGTTTGAACCCCCACCATCCAATCAGTAACCCAGAGCCTTAACAGTCAAGCTACCACTGTCCCCGTAACCCCTGTTAATAATGTAACACAGTGAAGATTGAGGACATTTCACATGTCCATCAGAAATGTGTTGTTAAGATGCTTGGGCCCCTGTGGCTCACCTGTTTGGAAGCAGCGAAGATGACGTGCTGTGCTACGGGGCTGGCCGAGGCTCTCAGTGTGGCGTTTGCTGTGTTAGAGGACCAGGACACACTGTTTACACCACTTCATATTACTCACCGCTCTCTCATGATGCTCTGTGCTACTTTCGGTAAGATTTTTGTGGCTGGCTTCGAATTTCATTCCATCTATTGCGAATTCTGATCATGACATTTTAGACCCTCTTGATAAACCATCAAATCAAATTCCAGTATTTATCAGTGACACGTCTATAACCATCACTGTCATGAGCTGATGAACAGAATAGTGAGACGTTACCAAACACTGAGATGTCCACATTGATGTAGGCCACTGTTCTCTGACTCAGCTTGCTTATATACTCCTGACAAAATGGAAAAGAGAATGGAAGGGTCAGGCTTTTTATTGGTGGGCACACCCCCCAAAATTTTCAATTTCAGTTAAAGTTAAAGTTGAACCACAATATCAGGTTAAGTATGAATCATCTGAAGCATTACTATCTTCTTGGAAGATAACACTCGATCTAGCACCCTAAAGCATTCTCTTTGTGAAGCTGCACTTCATTACTCTTACCTCGGCATATTCAGCAGATCCGATCAGACCGAATTCCTCGGCTCCCCAGCTGCCGAAGATTACCGTCCGCCGAGGCCTCCATTTTTCTTTCAGAAACCAAGAGAACGTCTGAGATTGACTTCTCAGGTGTGAACACAACTGTACCTGTTTTTTCATTATTAACCTATTTGTTTTGTCGAAGATTCTGAATTGCTGCTCATCTGCTATCTATCTGCCAACTTCCTCATACATGAGCTCAAACATGCTTGCGATTGGTTACTGTCACTCTGATCGACAGGGAAGAAAGCACACCCAATTATGTTCTCTAGGACACCCGGCCAAGAACGGCTGCGTCAGGCTTTGAACTATTTTGATATTTTGAACATCCCATATAACATTATAGGGTTTTTTTTTAACGATCATTTAATTTGCGTGAATTCACCTGTCTTGACCAGCTGACCCAGGATTCTGGTGATCTCCAGCATGACTGCTGTCCCGCTGCTGGGGTCGACAGCGCCGTGTACCCAGCTGTCTCTGTGGTTCCCATAGATCACGTACCTGTCTGAACACGCACACAGAAAGAGGTTAGCGGGAAAGAAAGATGAATGAACAGTTTTCTTTTCACAATTTTTATTAAACAAACCCTTAGATGTAAAAATCAAAGAAATGTAAAAAAAATATATATATTTGCCATAATAAGGTTTCCAGAATAAAATAAATAAAATCTATAAAGGTCTCTATTAAGCTATTTTTTATTTCAATTATAGAGTTTAATAGACCGAGACATGTTGAATGAACAGGTTGTACAGTTTCTGAGCTTACCTGGCTCTACACTGCCCCAGATCACTCCCATCACGTTTGCAGAGTCTCTTAATTCTGCCTTGTTGTACACGTCCAGCTGCACATCACTGGTGAACAGAATCAGAAACAAAGCCTGGGTCCAACTCTGCTCCTGAACATCTGCAGATCTTCTGAACATCATTTCCTAGTGGTCAGAGCTAAAGTCTACACTGGCCCCTCTACATATTTGTTGTTGAAATAGTCCTGACCGGTTCTCGTTAGAAAGTCGTACCAATGTTTACCATTTTCTGCATAATATCTCTCAATAGCAGTGTTTTTGTTGCTTACATGTGAATATTTTGACTTTTAAAGATTAAAAGTAAATTGTCATTTGAGGATACCAATGATACTGGAGCTATCTACAGTACAGCAACAAAGGAGAGTTTTAATCAGTTTAGAGAACAAAGGTTGAGAAAATCTTACAGAAGGAACGAATTTGCTATTTCAACACTGATAAATAGTAATTTAATCAAAATAAGATCCATAAAATTGTCCCGATATCTGCTTCACCTCCATTAGTGTCTGAGATCAGGACTCTTGATTGGGCTTATCTCTTACCTGGCTGGCTGTCTCAGAGCTTATTGTTCAGATAAGGAGTGTGAAGTGAAGGTTACGGTTACGACAAGAAGAAAATCTACGGCCGTGACTTAACACTTTCTCAAACGTTTAAGAGGTCACTTTGCCAAAACAACCAGGATGACTCGACACAACCTTAAACAAACCACTGTTGAGAAGAAGTGATGGTTCATGTGGGAACCAGGGTTCTGCTGGATTCTGATTGTTTAGAAGGTGTTGGTGCAGAATTCGTTATATTATGTTTTCGTAACAGCTTTACTCCGGGACTCGTAAGGTTTCTTCAGTGTTCCTGTAAAGTGAAAATTGAAAGCCAGTGAGAACTTACCAATCTTTAAAACGAGAAGTGTCTTTGAATCCCGGTCCACCAAAGTTGTACTTGCAGGGGAACGAGCCCTGCCAGTTTTCAGGAGCCTCGGGTCCTTCAAGCTCGCTGTCACAATCATCACAAACGTTCATCAGAGAAGTGAGAAATCAGCATGTTCTCTCTGGTTCTAACTGAAATCATTGCAAGAGACACATTGTGGGGGGAAGTCGGCTCTCAACTCACCATATTAAATTCATAGCATCTTCAAACCCTATTGGCTGGATCGGAATGGGCGAAACCCCAGTGATGTCCTTCTCTTCGATTCGGTATGTGCCATCTGCAATTGGGATTTGTTTTCATGAACAAATGGCTTCATGTACTACAGTATATTTTATATATTAAGTACATCACTCGTGGTTACTTTTGGCAGCCAGGTACGGTGTCAGCTGGTCTCCAAAGCTAGTCGAGTAACTTCCTCTCTCGACGCCGGATGGAGGGAGGTACCATGAGTGGGGGTATGTTTCACTTTCATCCGACATCTTCCCGTCATTGATGTCGTAGGGATCTGTGTAGACGAGCACCCCAACGACTCCAAAAGGGGCAGCGTTGAAGCCCTGAACAGGACACAAGACAAGTCGAGTCACAGAAACCTAAACTTAATGATGCTGTAGATAATTCCAAGGACAGTGCTGCTATCCTCTACTGTTTTTATTTTAGTTTTAATCTTTTGTCCTTACTTCAATGCAAAGTACTGAACCTTCTGGATAAAATGTGTGATTATTATCAGTTAGAACTTGAGCTATAACTTCATCAGAGTGAATTTCAGGAGATAAAAAAGAAAAGTTAGAGGAGCAAAATTGGCTATGGTGGGAGGGGCTCACTGTCACATATGAACACTAGCCAATTGTGGGATCTTGCAAGCTCATGTATGTGGAAGGAGGTAGATAGCACTTTGTGCTGTGTGTGTTACGTTGCCCCATGAAACAGCAGTTCAGGATGTAGTAGTTGGCTTCCTATGCCATGGAGGAACCTTCTTGATCGGTAGCTAATGTTTGTTGGAAGAGAGCTGGCTCGGGGGGAGGAGGAGGTGCTAAGGTTTTTGGACGGGCGGGGGGCAACATGGCAGGTGTCAAAATTGGGGAGTAATATGGTAGCTTTTTTATAGTTGTTCTTTAGAACATCCTTTGAATATTTAGTGTGTATATTCAAAGTTTTACTCTAAAAACTAATATACTATCTTGGAAAAAGCCAGGAAGATGGATCTCTCATGACAGGAAGTTTGTTTGCTGGTGACTTGTGACTGTTGTGTGTGGTGAGGTTTTGTAGTGCGCTTACTTTATCAGCTCTTCCTGCTCCTCCATATCTGACGATGGCGATTGTCCCGTTTAAGCTGCCCAGGGTATTGTTTAAATGCTCGTAGTCAGTCACTTTCCCCTGGTTGGCGTACACAAGTTTTCCCTGTACAACACATAAAGATGTGTGTTTTGATTAAATGTCACGGACGGACGTGTTAATATCCTGCTCCGGTTGAACGTGTAGCAGCTGCTGAGTTTCTCCGACAGATTTGAGCAGCAGAGTGTGACGGCCCTGATTGCCTCAAAGGTCAGCAGATAAATCGCTCATTACCGAGTCGGAGGTCTATTAAACGCCGTTATCACCCTGCTGACTGTTATTCAGTGACCTGACTTATAAGGGATGGGAGTGGGAAGTGGATCGTTTGGAGAGATGACTCGGTAGAGATAAGATATAAATCTGAAGTGAACCATTTTATGACATCATTTTATGATATCATTTTATTTCACTGTATTTGCTCAAACATTGTGTGTCAGGTCTGTCATGTTCCAAGAAAAAGGTTGAAAAACAAATATTTAACCCTTTAAATCCCACTGGTCACAACTGCGAGTGACATTTGGCGAGTGGCATAACCGAGAGCTCAGCTAACGTCTAACAACTTGTCTTTATAGGTGCTATAACGTCAGCAATAACTGGAGCTAAATTGTTTAATGGATGTTGCATAACGTTTTAAGGCAACTATAAATGTATAAAAAGTACAATGTATCATTTTTTTTAATAAAATAAATATTGTAATCATTGTCAAATTGCTGTGGAAGGAGACAAACGAAGCACTTTGGCGCATGCTGCTATAGGAAAATAATCAACTCCGCTCCGTCACACCACCCAGTCGTTGATTATTTTCCTTTAACTGCGTGATCGTTTTATTCCTCTTCTTCTTTAAATGACAATGAATTCTGTTATCTTTTATTATCTTTGCTCCATTTTTATTTGTTTGCACGATAAATTGAAATACACGTTACCGCTCAGTTTTAAACAACTGCATCAACATTTCTGCTAACTTTCTTTCTTTCCCCACAGCACGAGGCTGCTGAAAGAGTAACATTCATTCATTCATTCACTCACACACATGGGTTTAAAGGGTTAAGAGAGGCACCTTGGCATGTCCTGCAGGTCCAAAAGCGGCGTACGGCTGCACCACGTTCGGATCGTCCTGCTCCGGATAGTACGCCTTCTCTTTTTCTCGTATGGAGGCCACAACTTCAGAACCTCTTACTGAAATGTCCAGAAACGGTCATTAATATTAATTTTAATGCCATTAGTTATAGAAGTGTGCCAATGTCTTTGTGCAACACTTTATTAGAGACAGCACCAAGTGATTGATAAGTGACAAAATGCAAATCCTCTGTGCCGTCCACATGCACCTGGTAATTTATGGTCGATTGACATTTATGTTTATTTTACTGTTCCGGAACCGAACCTGGGCTTGGAGGGGAAGTGTCATTGGGTTCTTAACATGTTCTTCAAAACGAAGGGGAAAATATAAAGAATAAAGAACGACTCTTTATAGCCAGCAAGCGATAACAGAATCAAACTTGGTCATGTGACTTTTACACAATTTTTGCATCAAAATAATTAAAATAATTACGCAGTTCTTTGGTACAGCGCACTTTCCTCCTCACATCTCAAAAAATTTTATATTGTGGAAAAGTTCATGTTTTTTCCTGTAATTTAATTCAAAAAGAGGAACCTTCATATATTCTAGATTCATTACAAACAAAGAGAAATATTTCAAGGCTTTTTATGTTTTCATCTTGATTACGGTTTAATCAGGAGCCCTGACCAAGTAAATGAACATACTTTTCAGGAGGCCAACATTTCTGTTATAAATTCTTTATTTGAATATTTTGAGATGCTGGATTTTTTATTTCTGTGAGCTGTAAGCCGTAATCATAGAGATTAAAACAAGCATGAAATATTTCACTTAATTTGAAATGAATATAGAATATGTGAAATATTGAATTAAATTGGGGGGATGTACTTTTCCACAATATTCTATTTTTCCAGATGCACCTGTGTGTCTGCATCCTGTCTGGCATTTCAGTGGGATCGAGTAAAATCAGCTTTACCCCCACCCCCGGTTCCCCGTATGATGGATTAAGAGTGCGTTAAACTCTTACTGTCATGATTACAACATTGCCCTCATCATGTTTATGAACTTTTTATAAACTGATGTATTATAATTGTAATAAACCGATAGGGTTGTTATAGTCGCTTATGTAAACTGATGTAAGTGTTGCGTTGTGTAAGATTTCTCACCCGCACGTTCATCACTGTCCTTTAATTATTAGCTCAGCGTACCTTCTTTAAATTTGATATTTTACTCCACATGATTTATGTTGCAACATTCCATCTAACAAGATTATATATATATATATATATATATATATATATATATATATATATATATATATATATATATATATATATATATGATTTTCAAGCTGCAATGTTCTGTAACAGCAGCTCTTTTTAATTTTTTTGTTCTTATTCACTTCGAGTGAGGAAAAAAGGGAGGCTGGTGAGGGGACGTCTGTTTCTAGCTGCTATAACGTAAGTGACAACAGGACCCGACTCGTTTCTTGCAGGTGTTCTACAACTTAAATGTAGCTTTAAATGGATGAAAGTAAAACGCTTTGGGACGTGCTGTTATAGGAAAATAATCTGCTTCAGTGTGGTCAGAGTAACTCATCACTTCATCACACCGCTCTTTCACAGAGTATTTTATGCCCTACATCATCACAGGACCCAAGAGCAGGATATAAAGATCACCATCTCTCCTCCTCATCACCAGAACTCACCCACAGTGACTTTATTCGGCTTGTCTTTGTCTGGGAAAGACAGATAAACTCTGTAATCCTCCCTCCATGCGGCGTCCAGCCCCGTGTCTTTGTCCTGCCATCGCTTCAGCATGTACTCCACCGTGGCCTCGTCCCCGGCCGTGGTGGCCATGTGGGGGACACGAGTCAGCACCCTGGATGAGGAAGAGAGACCAGGTCAGTCTCACCTGTCCAATAACACACACACACACACACACACACACACCACCACAACCTGATGATCTGTGGTGTATTTAATAAATATTTACTTACCCCAACTTCAAAACAAAGAAGAAAAACATTAGCCACAATTTGTAAATGTATTAAATACACAACAGAGAAGAAAATTTGTTATTTAATGTGATGTGTATGTAGTTTAAATATACGTGATGATTTTGTCCACACTCTTGTTTGAGTTACGACTTACTGGAGGTTTTCCCGAATCTGCGTGGTGTCCACCTGAGCGATGAACTTCTCGACAAGGTTCTCGTCCACATCCTGAGCCACCTCGTGCACCCACTGGGGTAACGGAGCCGAGGTGTTCTTCTTGATCCCAAAATGCCCGATCAGGATCCCTATGGTGAAGACGGCCGCTCCACCCAGAGTGAACAGCAGCACCTTCTTCAGCATGGTGGAGTTCTCTAACAGCTCCTTCAGCGTCTACGCTGGACTCCGTGATCCAGAGCTACACTACAACTTGTACGCTGCTGTAAGACTGTGACGTACGCAACGTTCGATTATGGCCTGGCGCTCAAGGTCAGGCTCTTCTCTGAGAAAAGGGCAGGAGGTTTAACACCGAGATGAACAGAAGCCAAGATAAGACACGCCTTCTCAGACCATAAAGTTTATTGATTACGTTTCTTAGCTTGTGGACTTTTGAGTTAGACTTTATTCTTTATTCCTCTTAAAAAAGAAGTAAATAAAACCATGATGAGCAAAAGGTAAATATACACACCACACCCTCAGTGTAGAGCTTCTAGAGGTCATACACACACACATTTTACTATACAATTTATTATTTTCAATTTTTTTGTCTGATTCTAGCAGGAGCTTTTTCCCCACAATGTTAATGTTTCGGAAAACGTTCATTTTCATTAACCTGGTCGGGGTGGACGAGTGAGTGAGTAAATAGATCAAATAGATAAATAAATCAGTATTTATATAAGTAAGTAAATAAATAAATGATTTAGAATAAAGAAAATTAAGTAAATAAACCGGTAGGTGTGTAAGTAAGTAAAAGTATAAATAAACAAGTAAATAATTTATTAAGCAGATAGATTGGTTAAAAACTAAATAAGTACAGTTAGGTCCATAAGTATTTGGATGGTGAAACAGTTTTCGTAATTTTGCCTCTGTACACTGCCACGGTGGATTTGAAATGAAGCAATCAAGATGTGATTGAAGTGTAGACTTTCAGCCTTAATTCAAGGGGTTTGATAAAAATACTGCATTAACCGTTTAGGAATTACAGACTTTTTTTTTTTTTTTTGCAGAGTCCCTCCATTTTCATGACAAATGAATGAGATAAAAGGTCTGGAGTTGATTCGCAGCAGTGAATTTGCATTGATGTTGATGGGAACTCTCAATGTGCAGTCCAAAGAGGTGTCGATGCAACTGAATGAGGCCATCATTAGACTAAAAAAACAAAACGGACGAGAGAGAGAGAGCGAGAGAGAGAGAGAGAGCAGAAACTTTAGGAGCGGCTAAATCAACAATCTTTAGAAAAAACTAAAGTGAACGATCGCAGAACTCTCTCTCCTCTAGCCAGGTCAAGAACGCTCTGGACGTAGGCGCATCATTGTCAAAGTCTACGATCAATAGTTGCCTTTATGATTGTAAATACAGATCTATCAGACCTAACAAAGCATCTCAAGGGAGGACAATTCAATTAAATTTTATTTGTACAGCGCTTTTTACAGTGGTCATTGTCTCAAAGCAGATTTACAGAAACATATAAACACAGTATAAAGATTTTAAATGTGCGAATTTATCCCGGTGGTGAGGAAAAACTCCCGAAGATGTTAAGAGGAAGAAATCGTCCTCATCTGGGTAACAACAGATAGTGTAAAATAAAGTCTGTTTTTCCTTAAGCAGCCGTAGTCCCAGTAATTTGGAATTGGAGTTGATGACGGCTCCATTCAGAGGTAGGAGAACCGAACGGATCAGGCAGGTCCAGAGAGCAGAAAGGATCAGAATCTCTAGTATCTCCATAAAATCGTGTGCGGTTCAAGAGAGGGAGAGAAGAGATTGTTAGGACTGTGCTTAACGTAACAGAAAGTTTACTCATGGTAGGCTTGAGTAAACAAACGCGTTATAAGCCTAGACCTAAACACTCAGCATCTGATGATGTCCATGGGTTCCAGATTTCAAGCAGTCAATCAGTGAGTTTACATGGACAACACTAATCCACTATTATCCCGATTAAGACCGTACTTTGATTAAGAAACTTCCATGTAAACAGTAATTTTTGTTACCTTAATCTAATTATGGTTATAATAGAAGTAAACACATATCGAATTAAGACAGGTGGAGTAATCCTATTTTAGTCGCATTACGTACGTGTATTACAGACATGTACACACCTTAATCACATTATGAACGTCGCGTGAGAGTTTTCACCGCATTTCGCAACAGGACGAACACAAACAGTAGAGTTGGAATGTGTCCCAAACCGCATACTTTCCTACTATAGGCCCATAGTGGGGGAAAATACATGTATCTTGGCTACTATATAGACGGTAAGTATGCGGTTTGGGACGCAGCACACGGCTTCAAGCAGTCGTCTATTAGTATGTACAGCATGATTAATAATTAACTGCACTTAAAGCGTTCGTAAAAAAAAATAAATAAATAAAAACTCTCAAAACTGTATACGGTACCATAACAAAGACGAACTGTATGTCGATACGTGAAATTCTGGAGGGACGTCGAACGTCGTGGTGCGGTGATGTAATGACGCGGGCCGTTAATCTAATTAGGATCTAGAACATGTAAAACAGGTACATGACCGGAGTATTCTAAAAGCGAATCATGTAAACACCTTAATCACATTATTACCTTACTCAGAGTAAACGTAGTCAATGATGGCAAAGGAGTTGCATCTAACCTGTGTAAGTAAATACGTGAATAAATAAGAAAGTAAGCAAATAGCAAGTATGAATACATAAAGTATGTAAATACATAAGTGCATTGGTCCATTAATTTTTTTTAATTTCCTTTCTTGACAAAGTACTATTTACGTTTTTGCTCACAGTTGGCAAGTTTTTAGACTTTTATTTTGAAATCCATCATGGCCGCCTCTGTATTATCCCGGTCGTGTCTGCGCTCATCAGTGATTATCCTTGCATGACACGTCTATATTTTTGTAAAATTTTGTAGTTTTGGATTTCTGCATTCGCGCGGTCGTGTCTGCGCACTGTTTGCGCATGCCACCGTTTATCCTTGCGTGACACGTCGCTTTATATTCTGTTTATGTCGTGAATTCGCAGTTGCATGGTTCTGGTGTCTGAAGGGTTGAGTGTAAATGAGTCGAGTGGTTTAGTTTCCCGTGATGCATTGCGTTTGCGCGGTTTCACTTTCACTTTCACTCTCTCGGATCGTGTTGAGAGCGGTGTGTCGCAGCGCAGCCGAGTCTCTGTGAGTCAACATTAATGTCAGAGGTGTGAAATAGTAGCTCATGAAGTTTAACCTGCAATCCAGGAGACTTTGGAGGTTTCGTTATAAATTAAATGGAGAATATTTCTGCAGTGGTGTTGTCGGTGTCAGTCAGGGCTTGTGGATTCAATGTGAAAGCAGATGAATCAGGGGAATAAATGTTGAACATCATCAATGTACAAAATATCGATGGTGTATCGTGCTCAGAGTTGTGATTTGAACTCGCATGTGAGAGATATTTGTAAGATTATTTCATTAGTTGATTCATATCCACTTCCTGGTTCTCAGCAGTTCCTGTAGAACATGGCCGTCCTGGTTCTCCTTCTGTGTTTGTTCTTCGTGTCGTCATCTTGGACGGCGGTGATGCAGACCAGAGAAGAGAGCGAGTCCTCCTTCCCGAAATCGAGCAGCGGAGAGACGTTCCCCTGGAACAAGATGAGGCTCCCACAGACCGTGTCTCCGTTCCATTACTCTCTCCTCATCCACCCCAACCTCACTAGCCTCGACTTCACCGGGAGTGTGAAGATCCGACTGGACGTCCTCGAGGACACGCACACCGTCGTCCTCCACGCCAAGGATCTGAACATCTCCAGGGCCGGTCTCCGGGGTTTGGCTGAAGGTCAGAGCCAGTCTCTCAAGGTGCTGGAGTATACGGCTTACCAGCAGATCGCTCTGGTCAGCGAACACATGGTGCTGAGGAGAGGAAGCGTGTACGTCATCGAGCTGGAGTTTGCAGCCAAACTGTCCGAGAGCTTTCACGGGTTTTATAAAAGCACGTACCGCACCAGTGATGGAGAGGAACGGTGAGGAACCAGTCATGTTTTTTTGGACATTATCTGAACCCTATTTTGGAAAAAGATGTATGGGGTATTTTCTAGAAAACATTTGAGTAATTATACACTTTACTGATGTTTATGTGGACAGGGTTCTGGCGGCCACACAGTTTGAGCCGACGAGTGCGCGAGCGGCGTTCCCCTGTTTCGACGAACCTGCGTTCAAAGCCAACTTCTCTATTCACATTCGCCGCGAGAGCAGACACATCGCTATCTCCAACATGCCCAAGGTAATGCTCAAACACCGCACAGCAAAACCGAACACATAATAATAATAATTAGATAACGAGTAGCTGGACTGTCTCTTCTCACGTCCCTGTCTCAGCTGAGGACGCTGCCTCTGCCAGACGGTCTGTTTGAGGATCAGTTTGACGAGACTGTGAAGATGAGCACGTACCTGGTGGCCTTCATCGTGTGCGACTTCCTGTCCATCAGCAAACGCACTCAGCATGGAGTCGAGGTGAGAGTGGCAGAAGATTTTCAACAGAGGCTGAATCTTGCGGTGGAGTTTTGTGTGCACGACGCAGTAAAGAGTTGAACGTGTATTTAGTTAATAATCCGTGAGACGCTGTGCTGTTCTTGTCAGATCTCCGTGTACGCCGTACCCGAGAAGATAAAGCAGACCGAGTTCGCTCTGGACGCTGCAGTGAAGCTGCTGGACTTCTACGATGATTACTTCGACATCCCCTACCCTCTGCCGAAACAAGGTGAACATCTGTACAGCTGTTTCACACTGATGTTTTCTACTGAAGGAATCTGGTAGCAAATAATGAATTGGAGGTGACGTATTAAGTAATAGTCTCCTACAACATGTTAAGTCATGTGCTCAAGGCTTGGCCATGAAATACATAAATTGATGCAAGATAATTAACTAATATATGGCCATGCCATATTAAAAAAAATAAATACACCATGTTGCTTCAGCTGCCCTGTATGTATTTGATGTAAGGGGGAAACACTTAGCAGCTCATCTGAGAAAAAGAGAGAAAATCGTGGCTTGGAGAAGTAGCTCAATAACAAAGTGAGCACCACCGATGATGTACAGCCTCCTGTATGCTGTTTATTTGTCTATAGTGACTGTCTCTTTACTGCCCTCTGTCGCTCGTTCCTCACAGATCTCGCTGCCATCCCGGACTTCCAATCAGGCGCTATGGAGAACTGGGGCTTGACCACGTACAGGGAGTCGGCTCTGTTCTTTGACCCCCAGAAGTCCTCGGCCTCCGACAAGCTGGGCATCACCATGATCATCGCACACGAGCTCGCTCATCAGGTTTCACGCTTTCTATATGTTCCTCAGGCTTACATACCTTCAGATGAGTAGCTTTTCTCTCATATATATATATATATATATATATATATACACACACACACACATACATACACACACACACACACGTGTACAAATGAAGGGAAACTTGGTGGCTCCACTGATTGAGGGGGAGATGTTTTGGAAGGATGGCGTTCAGTGCTCCAAGGCGCAATGAAGGCTGCATTCGTGGTGGCTGACACCTTACTAACACACATTACATTGGTTTTTCCTTTAATTTGTCCCGTCTGTAAATAATATAAAAGCTCACGGTTCAAATCTGTTTCTATGAAGAATAGTGAAGTTCATTTGCATGTGTACATTTATTTCTGAATCAAAAGTAGTTTCGTGTAGAACTTTGGAGAAGCAGAGAGGAGCCTGGTTTATTTGAGGAGTTTGAAGAAAATCTCCAGGGTTAAGCTCCTAATAAAGTCCGTCTGTAAGCAGGTGTGTCCTGTACTGCACCTGTATAAGAGATCCTCGAGATGTGTTGTCGGTTCTCCTCCACAGTGGTTCGGTAATCTGGTGACGATGGAGTGGTGGAACGATCTCTGGCTGAACGAGGGCTTTGCCAAGTTCATGGAGTTTGTGTCTGTGAACATCACCAACCCCGAGCTGCAAGTGGTGAGTCTTTCTTCTTCTTTTAACCACAAATTTAACATCTAACACATTATACACTGCGGTATAATCAATTCTCTAATTAAATGAATTCATTTCATTCAAAAAGATTCTTTTTTGAAAGATTCGTTCAAAGCACTTAAATGAAGCTAAATGTGAACTGTGTTATAAAAAGTGAACAGTAATGCATGGAACTGAATCAAACTAAATAAACACTTCTTCCATTTAAAGGGTGTTTAAACACACTGTGTGTATTTATATTTAATCATAATACATGTTCATAGCTGTTAGAGATTTCACATTCTTCCACATGACATGAGATAAAAAAATAAGAAACGGCACTTAAATCAGATGTACATTCACGCTGTCTTCTGCAGGAGGACTATTTCCTGGAGAAGTGCTTCGAGGCGATGGAGGTAGACTGTTTAAGCTCCTCTCACCCCGTGTCCTCCCCCGTGGAGAACCCGGCTCAGATACGGGAGATGTTTGATGACGTTTCGTACGACAAGGTTCGAATGCACCTTGATTATTACGGTGTTGTGTTTAGTCCCAAAGTTGGAAAGTATATAATGTGTGTGTGTGCGGTTTGTCAGGGTGCGTGTATCCTGCACATGCTGAGGGAGTTCCTGAGCCATGAAGACTTTAAGATGGGGATCGTTGCCTACCTGAAACGCTACAGCTACCAGAACACCGTCAACACACACTTGTGGGAGAGTCTGACCACTGTGAGTACGCGCCGGTGTGAATGTACTGAGGTAGTGAGACACACGTCAGTACAGGATGGTCTTTAAAATGAAGTAAATAAATGTGTGTTTGGTTTTTTACAGAAGCAGCACGCTGAAGACGAGGTGGACGTCAGGGCGATGATGGAGACGTGGACACTGCAGGAAGGCTTCCCGCTCATCACGGTGGAGGTCCGAGGTCGTGAAGTGCGTCTGAGTCAGGAGCGATACCTGAAGGGCGAGGACTCGTCCCAAACCTCAGGGTGAGTACGGCACTGACATCTCACACACTTCTCTAAAGTTATTACTTAATAGTATTGTTTGGAACGTGACACAAATCTACCAGTTATATCATTCTCTTCACCAGCCAAGAGTTTACAGTGTCTTCCAGAATTATTGGCACCTTTCATAAAAATGACCAAAACAAAAAACATACATAGGTTTCTTTCTTTTTTTATTTATAGAGAACACTTTCTTTTATTATTATTATCTGGAACTCTTACAATTAACAACTAACTGCATTGAGTCTCTTCGTGTAATTTCTAACAAGGTTGGAGACTCTAGTAGAGCAGTTCTCCTCCAGAACATTTGACGCTCCTTTATATTCCTACAGTTTGAAATAAACGTGCTGAGCGAACATCACTGCAGCTGTGGTAATAGTTTTAAATAATGTACCATGTAATTATCACGATATAGACATTAAAAATCTCACCTTTTACACATCAGACAGACGTCATATTTTAAATGGTGAAAGCTCTCTCGTATATGTTTGGATTCTTCTGGAACTTCTGTGATTAGGGAAACAACTTAAGCACACGTGCATTTTTTAAGTGTGGCTTTAGAAGAAACCGCTCCGGCTCATGTGTACACATCACTGACTATACCTTCAGGCTTGTGGTGTGTCTTTAGTCCTGTGCTCCTCTTTTGGAAACAGATTTCTGTGGCACGTACCTCTGACGTATGTCACCAGCCATTCAAACACAGTGCACCGCTTCCTGCTAAAGACCAAGACAGGTGTGCACACACACACCACTTTTTGCCTGATTGACTACATTTGGGGGAAAAAGAGGAGAAATTGTGCACGTTTTTGGTCAGTTCATTCCTTCAGTAATAAATCTCTGCAATCCTGGTGACAGATGTGCTGTACCTGCCCGAGGAAGTGGACTGGATCAAGTTTAACGTGGACATGAGCGGATATTACATCGTCCATTACGAGGGCTCGGGCTGGGACGGCCTCATCGCCCTGCTCAATCACAACCACACGGCTCTGAGCAGCAACGACCGAGCCAGTCTCATCAACAACGCCTTCCAGTTGGTCAGGTTAGCTGCCAGTCATAGACCACTGTGCTCTGATTGGTCAATTGTTCTTAGATACAATCTACGCTGTATGTACCATGTTACACTCTTGAGTAATCCTTCACAATGTTGGACAGCGTGGGGAAGCTGCCGCTGGACAAAGCTCTGGACCTGTCGATGTATCTGAGCCGGGAGACTGAGATCATGCCTGTGACGCAGGGTTTCAGTGAGCTTGTGCCACTTTACAAGCTGATGGAGAAGAGAGACGAGCTAGAAGCACTGGAGAGCCAGATGAAGGTCAGTCATGGATCCTACAGATGTTTTTTAAAAAACACGATGCTTTCAGAATTATGGTGTACATACTTGATCTCAGATGTGCTCTGGTTGTCCCACAGAGCTACATCGTGCACCTGTTCCACAAGCTCATCGATCAGCAGGTGTGGAGTGATGATGGATCTCTGTCTCAGAGAATGCTGCGCAGCTATCTGCTCCTGTTCGCGTGTGTGAGGGGTCACCCACCCTGTATCTCCACCGCCAACCAGCTCTTTAACAAGTGGAAGGAGTCTGATGGCAAAATGAGGTCAGAGGTCATCTAGATACACAGACAGATGCAAAAAAAAAAAAAGAAAAAAACCCTGATTGCTGCAGCACTTTTGCATAATTGAGTTGATTTTTCCTCGTTGCAGTCTTCCTAACGATGTGAGCCTGGCAGTGTTTGCGGTTGGGGCTCGCACAGAAGAAGGATGGAACTTCCTGTTTGAGAAGTATCGTGAAACGCTGTACACTTCTCTGAAGAGCCGGATCGAGTCAGCCCTCTCCATCACGCCTCTCTCTCACAAACTGAAATGGTGAGATTTTACAAGCGGGTGATGATAAGTGTGTCACAGTATGTCTATTCTTAAGCATTCTATTCAAACCTCACATATCATCTTTAATAATAATCTCATTAGGATGATGGAGCAGAGTTTGGAGGGCTCAGTAATGAAGACACAGGACCTACCATACGTCGTGGTGTCCATCAGTAGGAACCCTAAGGGTTATAAACATGCATGGGACTTCCTGAAGGCAAACTGGCACTCGCTGGTGAAGAAGTGAGTAGAACAAATTACAGCGCTTTAAAGATCTGAGTGTCTCACCACAGACACTTAAGGTACATTTGTAATAACCAGTAGTGTGTAAAATGCTCATCATCTCACCAGCAGCAGGAAGTACTACAACTAACATGCAGGGAAGTGGGTAGAGTCGTGGACACCTGATGACCACATGCTTGTTGAACATTTCGTTCCAGATTCAGTCCCCTGTTCCTATTAAAGTGAACAGTGACTATAGTACATAGGGGTATTCTAGTGCTTATTTTATAGAAGGTAAAATACAGAGTAATTATAAGTATCTTATTATACCTTTACACCTTCAGAGATAATTACATTACCCACCTTCAGATGTAAAACTAATCCAGGAAGATCTGTCTTCTAGGTTCGACCTTGGTTCCCACTCCATAGCGCACATGGTGACAGGTGTGACCAATCAGTACTCCACCAGGGAGAAGCTGGAGGAGGTATGTATAAGAACGTGTGTCCAGGTTCTGCTGTGTAAGGTGCTACATGAGCTCACCTCGGGTCTCTCTGTTCCCTCAGATTCGCAGCTTCTTCGGTTCTCTGAATGCAGAGACTGGTGCGGAGCTGAGGTGCATCCAGCAGACACTGGAGAGCGTGGAGGAGAACATCCGCTGGATGGACAAGAACCTGCCCCTGCTGCAGGCCTGGCTGGATAAGAACCATCCGGAACAGCAGAAGCGCTATGACTTGCACACTGACCTGTGAAGCTCCAAAATCGGCGAACATTTCCCAACCCCACCTGATCTCACGTCTGAAGAGAGAGAGATTTACAGGACACACACTGTGAAGTAAAATGCTGACGTGCCTTTGGAGAAAGTTCACATGGAGCACTTGAAATATTTTCTACATATTTGGTGTTTTGTTTTTCCTATTTTTTGTTCAGAGAAAGCAGCTTTGTGATTCTGGGCCGTGACTTTGGTTAAACTATCTTTGGTTGTCTTTGTTCTATTTATTTTGTCAACTGACTATAAATTTGAGAATCTGCTGGAGAAAATATAAGAATACTTAGTATTCAGTACGTTTACATGGACAACCCAATACCATATAAACAGAGATTATTGATTACCTAAAGTCATACTCTCAGTAAACACAAATCGAATTAAAACGTGGAGTATTCCTGCTGTAGGCACATAATAGACACTAATCACACTATTAATGTCGTGTGAGTGGTTTCGCCGCATTTTGCGACAGGACACGTACAGCAAGGAAGTGAGAATGACCATGTACTAACCTACTATAGTAGGTAAGTATGTGATTTGGGAAGCGGTTGTTTATTTGCACGTACAGCACGACAGGTAATTAACTGCACTTGAAGCGTTCGTAAAATTAAAAATGAAACGCCCAAAACGGTATACGGTACCTTAACGAAGACCAACTGTATGTTGACATGTCAAATTCTGGAGGGAACGTTGGACGGCGTGGGGAAATAACGACGTGTCCCATTAATCGACCTATGATCTATAACATGTAAAACAGGAACATCCTAACAGCAACTCGTATAAACACTTTAATCAGAATATTGCTGTCCATGTAAACACAGTTACTGAACAATGGATTTAAATTAATTAAATTTAGCGTAAAGACCAAATTTACCAGTCCCTCATTTCACTTGTGAGTTTAAATTTGATGCCCTGCTTTTCATTAACTACTGTTCTAATGGTGAAATGTTTTGGTGGATTAGATATAAATTTTTGAAATAAAACTCACCCTTTAAAATCGACTCGATCTCCATACTTCCTGTTACTGAAACGTGTGATCTCTATGCTGACATCATGGATAAGATGAACCTGCACAGTTACAAAAACAAAACACATTATGAGCCACACACGATTTTATGGAGATACTAGAGATCCTGATCCATTCCGATGCCCTAACTCTGGATGGAACTCTCATCTACTCCAATTCCAGATTGCTGGGACTACGGCTGCTTCTAAGGCCAAACAGACTTCATATAAATCCATAATGAACTTTCCTTTACTTTCACACTATCCGTTGTTACCCAGATGAAGATGGGTTTCCTTCTGAGTCTGGTTCCTCTCAAGGTTTCTTCCTCTTAACATCTTAGGGAGTTTTTCCTCACAACCGGCTCGCTCAATTGGGATAAATTTGCACATTTCAAATCTGTATCCTGTGTTTATATATTTCAGTAAAGCTGCTTTGAGATAATGTCCATTGTAAAAAGCGCTGTACAAATCAAATTGAAATTGAACGTGACTACATTTTATTAATCAACAGTCTGCAAAAAAGTTAAATGTCAGGGTTTTTTTTTTTTTTTCCATTTTGGAGGTTTTGGAGATACAGACTCCACCCCAACAACTACAGAGGGATCTGTATAAACCAGAGGTTCTCAACCTTTTGTAATTAAACCCTCCCCCTATATTGGATTAGACCAGGTATAACGATGATCTAATCTATAATCTGTTCTTGTACTTTTATAAAACTACATAACGGACAGGTATGGAACATGACTGATCTAAAATGTTTCTGAACACTGTAACTGGGCTGTAATAACGTGGACGGACTATTTTATATGGAAACCATTCTAAAACCATTCTCATGAGAATGATGTAAATGTGGATGAAGGACAGAACTGCTGATATTTGGAAAGTCACTAAAGGGGTCTGAAAAGCCACTGAGTTGGGAACACTGGTCTGCACTGACAGGTGGAGTTTAGCTTGACTTTTATCTCTCTAAGCTTCACAGCCTTAAAGAACGCTTTAACTCCGCCCCCTTTTTAATATACACTCACTGAGCACTTTATTAGGAACACCAGAATACTACTGGGTAGGGCCTAGTGTAAATAAAGTGGGGCACGTGCTCCATCATTCAGTCACTCACCTGAGCGGTACAGGTGTTCACATTGTTACAGAACCGTGTGAAGAGTATTAACTCACCTGTCTGGAGAAATTCTGTCCGAATTCCTCGTCTAACTTCATCTCCATTCCATTTTACTACCGTTGTTGTTGTTTTATGTTTTAAAAGAACCGCGTGCTGCTGTCTGTTGTTCTTCGGTATGAGGCTGCTGTTAGTGACCGTAAATGTCGGTATCTGCTGCCACCTGCTGGTATGGAGAGTCCTTCCACTGGGGAGTCCTTTCACCCCAGTGTAGTCTGTAAATAAATAACACGGAAACGCTCTACGCTGTTATTGACGGTCACGTCTTTTAATACACTCTAAATTCTGATCTTTTCATACAGCTTTCGTCTAAATACACTGACTTGTTTTTTTTCTCGAAATACTAATTAAAATATTTGTATATTTTATTCTTTTATACAGGTAACAAACTGAGATTAGGAGTGCTCCCTTTAAGAGTGTGCTCCTAATCTCAGCTCGTTACCTGTATAAAAGACACCTGGGAGCCAGAAATCTTTCTGACTGAGAAGGGGTCAAATACTTATTTCCCTCAATAAAATGCAAATCAATTAATAACATTTTTGACATCCGTTTTTCTGGATTTTCTTGTTGTTATTCTGTCTCTCTGTTTAAATAAACCTACCATTAAAATTATAGACTGATCATTTCTTTATTAGTGGGCAAACGTACAAAATCAGCAGGGGATCAAATACTTTTTCCCCCTCACTGTATGTAATGTTATATTATATATATATAATTGTTGGCAAACTGCTGGGGTGTAAGAGGAGTAAAACACAGACAGCAGGGGTGTTACAGCTTATTAACACTTCTGTGATTAAAAACCTGTTTCTACCACAGAGGAGACTTACACAGATTACTGGTTATAACAAAAGTTAAACCCCAGCGGCGCTCGGTCAACATGACTGCAAAAAGACAACCAGCCACAAACGTAGACAAAATAATATCCATTTAATCACATCTGCAGTGTTAACGTTACACAGGAGTGACAGTTCGAATTCCTGTACAAAAAAAAAGGTTTCCTCAGAGGAGTCTTTTGGATCTGTGAACAAGTCTAGTTTTATAAAACATCACGACTCGACGCCTTACAGCTGGGATCGAGACGAAGGCTGGCGGCTATATGATAATGCGTACACACACACACACACACAGATTTGTTTCAGGACTGATTGTAATTGGTGGCACATGGCACATTCCACACTCTTCCACGTACACCAGCTCACAGACACCTACGATTGGCCAGCGTCTCTGTGATTGACAGGAGAGAGAAAGTATGTCCCACCCACTCACAGGTGGCTGGGTGGCTCTTGGAGACACAACTAATCCAGCTGATCCAGATCTGCAGGAGTGTGTGATGTTAAGAGGCAGGTCTATCTAGCTCTGTGTGTGTGTGTGTGTGTGTGTGTGTGTGTGTGTGTGATGTTATGGTTGGACCCAGTGGAGTCTCCGGGCCCTGTTTTGAGGTGCCTGTAGAAATCAGGTCCAAAAAAGTCGTCAGTCATCTTCAAAGTCGAAAGAACTCGGACGCTGACTCTGGAAAAGGATCCAGGAGAAGCAGAAGAAGGTTCTACAGCGGACCCGAGGAACGTGTGCGTTCTCCCTGTGTGCTCTCGCGCGCGTGTTATTTAAACTCGGGCCTCAGGACGCGCCCTGCCTCTGTATACAGCACGGGCAACAGTGCAGCGTGTCGTGAATGAACACGTCACACTCCACGCAGAACACACTCGCGCACACCGGACACGTGAACACCTGCAGAGACACGTTTACAATATAAAACGGGAAAAATGACACGCGCATAAAATAAACCAGCCACGAGCATATAAAGACATGAAACTCACACTCTTGTCCTTCAGCTCTGCTTGGCAGGCTTGACAGAACCTGCACGAGGAGGAAAGCGTGTTACTCGGTGTGTATCGTGTGTTTCTGAGTGTTTGTGTATGAACTGCACGTGAACAGAAACACGCACCTGTCGCCTGTGCGCTCCTCCAGCGGACGCTCCTGAAACGCTTCCAGGGGAAAGAGGTGGTGGAAGGAGCGAGCCAGGTGAGGGGCGGAGACCAGCGTCAGACCTGAAGATCACACACACATCACATATTTGAGCACAGAAGGTGTGAGAGGAACGTTAAATCTCAGCTTCAAGTCTGGACGTACCGCACACTTTACACTCGACGGGCAGCTCGGTGTATTTGGCTCTGCACTGAGGACAGAAATAACCACCGAGACTGAGTTCTGGTCCTGCGTCTGAGCTCTCCAAGTGCCTGAGCACGCGCACACACACACACACACACGTTCATAAACACACGATACGCACTCGGGAGTGTGTCATCTACAGTCATTATCACTCAGGATGTATGTGATCAGTCCTTACGACATGCTGAAGGAAGGCTTGGAGTCCTGATCAGATGCAGAAGCGATGACGTGCTGAGGGAAGCCTGGACAGAAGCAAAGAAAATAAAGTCCAGGTAAAGGAGGCGTGTCCTTTTTCACTCCTCAAAGATTTATATAAATAAATATATATATATTTTCATCCACCATTATGTGATTAGTATTATTATTATTATTAGTTTGTACACAAATGTTTCGAATCCCGCTGACTGTGTCGTGTTACCCATGCGGATGAGCGAGCACTCGGAGGAGGAGCTGGCAGGAGGAGGCTTCACGTGGAACGTCAGCAGCTCCTTGAAGTGGCTCTCATCCAGGATCACGTTGTAGCTTCCTGTTAAAGCACACAAGGCACGTTTAGGTCCCATCGGTATGAGCTGTTAACACATCAGCGATTTTAACGAACAATTAAAACCCAACCCTGTTATGAAAGCTCCTCCATTATCACACACACACACACACACGTGTGTTTACGTGTTTCGCCGGCACTGAAACTGGGTCATGAGGAGGAGAAACAAATCATGAAAGAGAAACAACACACACACACACACACACCTCCTGTTTCTCTGGTGAGAATGGTACACACCCGGACCTCAGCAGACAGTCCGATCACAGACACTCGGATTTTAAGCGATTTCAGCGTCTGTTTCCAAGAAAAGACATTTAATCAGACAAACAGATCAGTGTGTGATTCTAGAAAATACCGTGTGAAGTTTTGGTTAAAAAACATTCCCGCTGTTGTACCTGGATGAGTTCATAGATGTTGGCTGGATCGCAGGTGGTCAGACTGCTGAAGATGACCAGAACCTCTCGGCTGGTGTGTCCTGGCATGTGTCTGCGCACACACACACACACACACACACACACACACACACACACAATCATATCGGAGGGAATGTACACAGTCAAATAATGATGTGAGTTCGGTCTCTTTTCAGTGAGTCAGATCATTTGATTCAGCTCACAGATGAGTCGATTCTTCTAGCTTCAAAATGACTCACTGCATTTAAAAATATATATCTATATATATATATATATATTTTTTTTTTTACCTAAACTGGACAAACTATGCTTGAAAATCTTTACCAAAGTCATACTCTGGTTTCTAACGAACAAAAAATAATTATTCTGTTATTAAATTAGCAAGGCACCATAAATGGGCATTGACAAAAATAAATACAGGAAGCATCACTGCATGAATACTATAGCGCCGCTCAGTCATTAAACAGATTCACTTCCAGTGCAGGGTCGTCCCTGTCGCGCCGAATCGTTCACACAGCCGAGAGGCACACACGCGTAAACATATGTCAATCAGTTTATTCAGGACCAGACAGTCTTGGACAGGTATGTTTAAAAAAAAAAACAACACGGAATTTTTATCATCCGTCTTATTTTGTTAACAGTATTACGATTTAGCAGACTCTGCAAGGGGTATGTAAACTTTGGTCACAACTGGGTATACACGAGTCCGCATTCGGCGAATAGAGTGATCCGAGAGGTAAATTCTCCACCCACTTGAGCGTCTGCATGGCGATGCTGAGGGCGTTGTACAGAGACGGCTCGCCCACACACCCCGCGTCCACGGCTTTCTTCAGCGCCGCTATGTGCTTCCTAGGGTTTCCTGGTTAGACAAAAACGAGACTCAGAACGAGGAAATATATAAGTATAAATATTATATATAAACTATTCATAACCATAATAACTTGAATGTTTTTCTGAGCTACAATTCCCTGCTTTCACCCAGTTCATTATTACTACTTTATTTTAGTTACTATTGCTAAAAAATTACTATTTTACTATTACATTTTTATTTTTATATTTTCTACTTTACTTGTGCTTTTTTTTTGTAAAACAATCTGAGCTAAAAAAATTTATAGATATTTAATCAAATACAATCTGATAATAAAATCATCATCATTATTATTATTATTATTATTATTCACTACAGCAATTTTTTGTTGAATTTGTATAAAATATTTCATTATAATTTATTCTTTTTTTACACAATTACACCATTATTAATCGTTAGTGATCTAGGGTTAGGTGTGTGTGTGTGTGTGTGTGTGTGTGTGTGTGTGTGTGTGTTACTCACCTGCCAGGTCAGTGAGTTTCTCGGCTCGTTTGTTCTTGGTAGTGATGATTCCGATCTGCAGAAAAGAAAAGGAATTAATTAACGACCACGCCCTCTTAACAGCTTTGGCTAAAACCACGTCTACACTAAATAAAAATCTACACCTCACCTGACTGATGGGGTTCTGGTCAAAGTACTCGTCGACAAAGTACTCCATGAGCTGAGGAGAACACGAGAGCGCGGGTGTGTGAGCGCGTGAACGTGGAGATATTTCACGTGTTATTAACTTCGGACAGCGCGTGTGAGGAAGTCGGTTCTCACCTTCAGCGTGGACGTGAGTCTGTTGGGCTTCAGGTCCTGGTCCTCCATCGTCCGAGACGAGTCGATCACCACGTACAGGTGACGCATCTGCGCACGGATTACAGCAGGTTCAGTACAAAACACTGTAAAACTTTTTTATATAAGAATATGAGAGGATAGTGACGATAATAATAATAATAATAATAATAATAAGGGCGCTCACCATCCCCAGCCGAACCTGCCCATGACTCTCGAACACCCTACAACACAATGTGTTGAACATCAGCACACGCAGATACAGATACTGTTTAGTATAAAACACACACACTTCCCTCACGCTCTCACCTCTTCCGTTTGGCCTCGAAGAGAATTTCCTCTACGGTGGCTTTCAGGGACCCGGACTCGTCCTCCTTCAGCACCTCCCTGACGACATGGACAGAAAGAAAATATATATTTATATTTAAACCAGAGAACTCTGAGGAAAACTATACAGATGGTAACCCGAGCTCAGTGAGGCGCTGCATCAACACTATTAGATTATTAGATTAGATTTATTCGAGGAAAAAAATTTAATGGGTATCTACTAATAAACAGAAGGTTATGGTTCAGATCTCAGGACTGACAGACACAACTCAGACTGTTTCACTTGCTTTAGATCACCAACATGAATAAATGATATTCATGGTAAAGACTGGATTAATATGAATCTTTCTCCAGTCCTGTCGGTGTTTCATTTTACAGTTAAGTCAGTTTAATTTCTAAAGCGGAAGTCTCCATTCAAACTTTCCAGTTTCATTTTTATTGAACATTTCTGCTGAACATTACCTTTTCTCCTCTCTCCTCCCTTCCCTTTCCCAAATATTTCATTGAGAAGAAAAAACAAACTGAGCAACACACAGCAGTAAACATTCACAGGTTGGTTTTTTTTATACTAACAAAGGAAAACAAAACTAAAAGTACCCGAAAACTGCCCCCCGCCCCCTGGCTCATCATGGCTACCCAATAACTGTCGCTGGTTATATAGATATTGTAAAACCCAACAACAGGCACAAAAATTTAAGTGGAAATGTTTGTAACTCCATAAAGTATACAATAAAAGGATGCCATCCATCCATCTTCTACAGCTTACTCCTTCTTTAGGGTCACGGCGAACCTGGAGCCTATTCCAGGGAGCATCGGGCACAAGGCGAGGGTACATCCTGTACAGGGTGCCAGTCCATCACAGGGCACAATCACACACACACACACTCACACACCCATCCATACACTACGGACACTTTAGACACACCAATCAGCCTACTATGCATGTCTTTGGAATGGGGGAGGAAACCTGGAGTACACACGTGGCCCCGGCGGGAATTGAACCCCGGACCCTGGAGGTGTGGGGGGAACCCTAAGCCCTAAGCCACCATGCGCCCTAAAGGGATGCCATTTATTTAAAAAAAAAAAAAAAAAAAAGGGTCCGTACAACCCTTCATCGTATACTTTATTTTCTCGAGTTTTAGAAAAAACATCACGTCTTTTATCCACTGGGAAATAGATGGGTATTTAGCAGACTTCCAATGCAACAGTAGGTAATGTCTTGCTATAAGGGATATGAAAGCGATAACATCGTTTTGTATCGAGCTCAAAGGAACTGAGACATCAGGAATCCCAAATACAGCAATCAATGGGCAACGTTTTAAATGTACCCTGAGAATAGTGGACATGATGGTAAAAAACCAGACCAAAAACCATGGCGATCAGGGCAGAAGAAAAACATATGGCCAAGATGACAGGGAGAGCCATGGCATTTATCACACTTGTCCTCTAAGTCCAGATACATCACAGAAAATCTCGACTTGGGCAGATGGGCTCTATGTAAAATTTTGAACTGGATAAGTCCGAGACGAGCACAAGAAGTGGTAGTCAGTACCCTCTCTATAGCATGTTCCCAACACTACTCACTTATCTGTACTCCTAACTCCGTTTCCCACGCATTCCTAATTTTGGTACTTGACTCACTACCTAGATTGAAAACAAGCTTTCCCAAGCATGTTCAGGAGGCGCAGAGGGGAAATCAGGAAAACATTTAGAAACGAAATTCCGAATTTGGAAATATATACCGAAAAAATATGCGTCACAAGGAGGTCATAAGTAGATGGCAGGTTGAATTTCTAACTTGTTTAATACCCTTGTCATACCACACTGAAAATGTGGAGTCCAAACACGATGGAGGAAATAGATGGTTGTTGACTAAAGGACCCAAAGAGATGCACCTACAAATTTAAAGCGCTGTCTAAATTGATACCAAGTCATAAGTGTGTTGAGGACAACAGGGTTATCAGTATATAGGGAAAGTTTTGTAGGTAAAGAGGAGTAAAGCAGAGCAGATTCCCTACAAGAAGATAGTTCCAATTTAGACCCAGTAGCAAATTTTATGGATGTGTGCAGCCCAGTAATAGAATTGAAAATTGGGTAATGCAAGTCCTCCACTAAGTTTACATTTCTGCAATAAAGATTTACTAACCCTTGGTGGCTTCCCTCCCCAAATAAATGTACTAATTATCTTATCCAATGAATCAAAGAATGATTTTGGGAGAGAAAGAGGCACTTGTTGGAACAAGAAAAGAAACTTGGGTAATATATTCGTTTTGACGACATTGATCCTGCCAATTAGAGAAAGGGGTAAGTTACCCCAACTTTGAATGTTGGATTTAACCTTTGAGATAAAGGGAGTGAAGTTAGCTGATAAAAGATTAGATAGAGAACGTGTCACGTTGATACCTAGGTATTTAAAACCAGAATGACTAAATCGAAACGGTAGATCTGACAAAGCTGAAGTATTGACAGGAAAACAGTCGCTTTTATCTAAATTTAGTTTATAACACCGAAGGACTCCAGAACATCCGAGACAGAAGGCATAGAGGTGATAGGATCGGTTACATACAATAACAAATCATCAGCATATAGCAACAATTTGTATTCTACACCGTATCGAACTATTACTTTAAACAAGGGAGAAGATCTTAATGCGATAGACAGCGGCTCAACAGCAAAAGGCAGAGGAGATAAAGGACAGCTTGGGCGACACCCTCGTCCGAGTGCAAAATAATCCGAATAAGTATCGTTTGTCTGAACCCTGGCTTTAGGGGACGAGTAAAGGAGGCTAATCCAAGAAATAAACTTTTCCTCAAGACTGCAAACAAATACTCCCACTCAACCCTATCAAATGCTTTTTCAGCATCTAATGAAATCACAATCTCAGGGTGAACAGCCGACTGCTTTGAATAGATTACATTAAAGACTGTACGAGTATTGAAAAACAATTGACGTCCCTTTATAAAACCGTTCTGATCTTCAGATATAATATAAGGAAGTACATTCTCTAAACGAGATGCCATTACTTTCGCCAACACCTTTACATCTGCATTAAGCAGAGACAGCGGTCTGTAAGAACTACAGGAGGATGGATCTTTACCCTCCTTAAGAAGGAGAGCTATAGGGGCTTGTGTCAGAGTTGGAAGCAAAGACTCACGTTCCAGAGATTCATTGAACAAAGCCAAAAGCAATGGTGCAAATTTTCCAATAAACGTTTTAAAAAATTTAATTGGAAACCCAGGAACTTTGTTAGATTGCAGATTTAACTGAAATGAAAATGTCTTCAAGAGAGAGTGGGGAGTCCAGTTGCATGGCAGTATTCGTATCAATCACAGGGTTATAGAGGTTTTGAAGAAATGTGTTCACTTTAGTATTATCTGTTTTATAAAGTGAAGAGTAAAAAGACTTAAAAGTAGCATTAATGTCCACGGGATCTGTAGTGACAATATTCTAAGTGTTTCTAACACTAGGTATGAGACAGGAAGTGTCCATTCTCCATTCAAACTAACTGAAGTCAGTCAGGAACAAACAGGAAGCTCTTCCAGGACTTTTATTTTAAATATAAAGAGAAGCAGACTGTTAGGTGTTTAATATTCACTCACCATGTTCGTTCATAACCTCCTTCCCAGCGCTTCGCTCTCTCCGGTTCCTCATCCATCGTTTATTTAGTTATATTGGTTATTTTATAGAATTAAACGGAGAGAAAGGAAAACAACCAACTAAATAATTCGCTCACGCGTTTATTTTCCACAAACAAGTACAACGACTTGTTTATTATATTTCATACAAAAGCACACATTCCTAAACGAGTCGAAGCGAACATGCAGCCAGCGCGTCACTCGTGCGCACGCGCGTGCAACACCATAATCCGTCCCCTCGGAACTCTAACACGCGGGATCTTCGGTTCCGGGTTCGTGTCCATGCTTTTCTTTATTCAGCTCATTTACACTTCCTTCCTTTACAGTTCCTTCATTTACACTTCCTTCCTTTACATTTCCTTCTTTTACACTTCATTACAGAACAAAGATGACAAAATACAAACTCCAGACTTCATAAGGTGTGTGGGGTGGGGGGAGGGGTACCCAAGAAAATAATACATTATGAATAACTTGTTCGATACAGAATGTTCATGCAAGAGTGTTTTCTAAAGACTGAGGAAGAATACGGAATGAATTATGAAAAAAAATGCATAATACAAATCAATGTCACAAACTTGCATTAAAAAAAAAATTCAATGAAGTAAAATTACAGATGCCCAAAATGCTGTAGAAACAGAATATTACAGTATTATATAATAATAATTCAATATTATAGCAAATTATATAATAGAATATAATCAATAATAATCAAAAAGAAAGACATTGTTTACAAAAATGAACTCAAATCAAATACAATTTTGAAAAAAAAAAAAAGTCAGAAGCTTTTATTCCATTCGGTATATACACGTATGAAACACTTTGTATTTGTTGAACCCTGATGATTAAATTGGTCACAATTGAAAGGTTCTCCCTGGATTTAATGTCCTAATTAGAGGTAAGTTTATGTGGCTGGAACGTTCTGCATATTTATTTTTGGTCGAGTGGTGTTCAGTGCTGCAGCTCTCGGCCCGAGTGCGATCCCAAAACTTATTCATATTTATAAAAAAAAAAATAAAAAGTATACAGAAGAGGCACGGAACACACACACACACACACACACGCCCTGATAAAAATAGCAAGATACTGAACTTTAAGGCAAAGAACAATCTGCATCCTGCTTTGGTTTCACATTTCTCGCGTCACTGGTTATCATACAGCAAAGAGCCATCGAAATAAAATAAAAATAAAAACACAAAAGAGCTAATGTTACAGTAGTAGAACAAAAATGTATGATAAACCTAGATGAGCAAAAAAAAAAGAATAAGCTTATTGTTTTTGTAATGGCTCAAAAGCAGTAACGTCAGAATAAGCTGAGAGGCCTGAACAGGGATGACAAAAAGCATGGAAAAGCTACACAAGGAAACAAAAACACAAGGTGCCCGAGCTGCTCATGGTCCCCGGTGGTCGTAATCGTTCACCCTCCTCTTGAGCAGAGACAGTTTGGCTTTCAGCTGCTTGCTTCTCTTCTTCTTCATTTGGTATTCTGAAGACTGTGAAGAACACAATGAGACAGATCATGAGCCAACGATTCAAAAAGACTACAGAACTAGAATGTGCATCGTTTTGATGAGAGCTGATGGAGAACCTGGGATAGGCTCCAGGGGTTCCCCGTGACCCTGAAAAGCATAAGCGGTAAAGAAGATGGATGGATGGATTGAGGGAGAACTGATAAGTCTCAGAGTTGATGGAGCAAAATAACCTCCTGAATCAGATCTGCAGATGAGATCATGCATAGTGAACATCACTAGATGCTTTCTGGAGGAAAGGTTTTATTTAGAACCCTACAACAAGCTGATTCCCTATTAGTACTACAGTAAGTAGACCTTTTCTTAGAAGCTTGAATCTTTATTTTAAAAGGACCCTTAAAGAACTCCTGAGGAACTAGGTGAATGGATAACTGCTCCAAATTACGGGACATTGTAATTGTAGACAACTATTGTCATTGTCTTGGTACTTGACGATGCACCTATTAGGCGTTTATTGGTGCAGAATTATGTCTACAGGACGTTTTTAAAGATTATAAGAATGTTATTAGGTGCAGGCCAGCGAGAGATACCCTGATCTCCTCAAAACCAAGCACATCTTCCTTCTCCTACAGAGACATACGACCAACACTGGACCAAATATTTACACGGCTGAATGTCGTGAATGACGCAGTTATCTTGTGTTATCTCAAGTCACGATAAAAGGAAACACAACACAACGGATGAGCGTTTCTTACCCTTTTCAAATTCTTCAGTCGGGTGTATACCTCCATGGCGTCCTGATTTGAACAAGTAAAAAAAGAAAGGAAAAAGTAATAAGTGAACAAACGACATCCAGTGAACATGAAGACATTTAAAAGACTCGATAAAGATGTCTTCGTTGATGTCTAGATTTGACTTGTGTACAAATGAACTTAGTGTAATTAAAAAATAAATGTTTGAGCAAAAATGTCTTTTGTCAGCCAGTTGAAGTCTGTGGTAAGGCTTTAGTTGATGATTATGCTTTAATTAAACAGTACTGAAATGATCTGTACGTGTTCAGTAGTGACACTGTCATTTTTTGAGGCGTATTTCTATTTTCCCTCATTAGTGGGGGGGTGCGGGGGGCGGGGGGGGGGGGGGGGGGGGGGGGCCGGGGGGGGGGGGGGGGGGGGGGCGGGGGGGGGGGGGGGGGGCTTTTTTTTTTTGGGGGGGGGCTACTGCGAGAGTGAGTGCAAGAGAGAGAGAGAGACAGAGAGTGAGAGAGAGAATTACATAATGATGTCATTAGACACGCTGTAGTGTCGCCTCAGAGAATCTCCAGTTACAAAATCAAATGTATGTGGAAATTAAAACTACCCGACCAATCAGAATCAAGAATCCAACAGTAGCTTGGCTTCCAAACTTTTCCCGACGAACTCTAGATACAAAGCTGCACTGATCTATTAGTGAAGCAACATTAGCGAATACGGCCCCTTGTTTAGTGTATAAACTGAGCAGTGCACAGTGTACACAGCGACGTGCTGACGTCATGGACGGTTACGGTAACAACTACGGTTCCTGTGCTATATACTGTATAGCACCTCTAAATTACAGACTAATCAGACAACAGAACAAAAACATTTATTATGTGAACATTTAACATCTACATTTAAACATTTAAAGTCTAACCTGATGAGAGCCATCACACTTTCACACACAAACAAAAAAAACAACAACAGCTGAAATACCAAAGAGATCAGGAAGGTTTTTGGAAAGCTTTTAAAAAATGAAATAATAATAAAGGATTAAGATGAATTGGTTTTTAAAGAAATGAAATCTAAATGTAACTACTAATTCCATTTACCCCTGTTTGTAATCAAACACTTGAATCTTTGCATTGTATTTGTTTGTTTTTCTTGTTTGTTTTTGTTTTTTTTTTTTACTTGTGCTGATTTCTCTGAAGCATGTTCTCTGATTCTTCACTTCCAAGTTTCAACACTTTTCTTACAAGGCATCTTTAGCTAAACTGGAATTTTAATAAGTCCCTGCACGGCCTGAAGAAACCCGACCCCCCACACACACACACACACACAAAAAGTAATAATAAACCCTTGACAGCAGTGCGGGTGCCTGCATCGTCCTGACTTTAAATCCAGGGTTGGACGTGAAAACATCGAACTATCCCACACTACATCAAGAACAAGAACTACAGCTACAGCAGCATTTCCGGCTATACACAGCGTCGCATCTAGGAGCTCTTGTATTACAAACACAAACACATTGTCCACCGAGGACTGTTTATATTTCCTCGCTCAGCAATTCCGTCAAGTTCTGGTTCTCAAACTCGATTACATCATCGCTCGGCCCTAAAGCCGCTCGTTCTTATCGACTGAGGAGGAGCGGTTTGAAACTCGCCTGACAAATAAAAGCTACGTTCATGAACATGAGAGGTTTAAACATGACAAGTTGCTCTAACAAAGTTCACTCATTCGCCTTCAACTGCTTGATGAGGGTCGCTTTTTATTTCTAACCGCTTTATATTTTGGGGGAAATATAAGAGTAATACAACTAAGCTATAACCAGATCGGACGAAGAACCCTATCTATAACCATCCATGTAAAGTTCATTTTAAAGCTTCTTACCTGTCGTAATCGGCATCGTCCAGCTCATCCGCCGATTCTGCTCCGGTGTCGTAGTCTCTCGCTCGCCCTTTCAGTACGATCGTCGTGCTGGTCGTATCGGAGTCACTGTGAACGAAGAAAAACACACACACTGTCAGGCACTGAAATCGAGATCAGAGGATTAGACGAGGTCAAAAAAAGTCAACAAATGACACAAAAAAAAGGGTTATAAATGTACAAGAAGTATTTTTATTTAACGACTGGCCGCTAATCATGTGACTGATCAGTAATTTCTCATTACAAGGCAAAAAAAGAAAAACAAATCCCCAAAACAACAATTCAGCAATTTTCACATTTGTCTGGTCTTTCCACAGCGTGTTTAAAACCAGTTAGGAATATGAATACTGAATATCCTTTTACAAATGCTACTGGATAACCGTTCGGTCACATGACCACAGCACACGGCCTAGAAACAGGAAGTCAAGAATGGCATTTTTCAAAAATCAAAACAAGGGAAAGTTTTGTGTCAAATGTTCCTGTTAGTCACATGACTGCTCAGAAGGGAAGGAACTGTCTGTGTTTCTCTGTCCTTCAGAATGAGGAATGATAACTGTTGTATTGTTAAGCAGGTGATGAAATAAAAAATCACAGCGCAACAACGATGACGCTAAATCGACGCCATCTTGAGTGTGACCGATAAGGACGACGTTTTTAGTGTCCCGACACTCCAGTTTCCTAGAACTCAGGAACTTTAAATAGTCGAGTCTTACAAAGTTTGCGTTTTTGATGAATCATCAGATCATTCTTTAATAGATTATTTAAAGAGCAACATTCCTTACCTCTGACATTCATACATTTGTATTTTTCTTTCAGTATCTATAAGAAGATCCTGTGCCACTTAGTAACTTTAATTAGAGTCTGATTCATTCGTAACTGAGTCATAATCCACTGACAATGACTGTGAACCACAATTACACAACTCTGGCTTGTGATTGGTCAGAAGGTGTTACTGACTCATTTTCTATAACAGCAGTTCTGACAGTAGCGCAGCTGCAAATCACAAGTTTATATTAAAGCACTCGTTCCAATACGGTGTTGTTGCTATAGTAACAGTGTGTTGTTATTTAACAGACAAAGATGTATAGACATGGTGAAGATTTCTGTAAGGAGACGTTTATTGAACATTTATTGGAAGGAGTCCAGTATCAGCGCGGTGTAACAGACAGTAGGTTTTCCACCACGGTAACGTCTTCAGGACAGATGTGTTTACACTTTTTCGTGGTTTCTCTGCACTGTTTGTCTTGGTAACGTCAAGAGAGACAAAAATAATAAACCAAAAATTATGTTAACGCCACCCAGCTCGCTTCCTGTGCAGCAGGATAGTCGAGTTTTAAGAATGAAGAACAAAAGCTTTGAAAGCGCTCTACATTCCACTGCATTCCTGAAGCCCAGAGACATGCAAACAGTTACCTTTTTCTTAAGTATAAATGAATCGCGTTTGTGTATCTATTCATAATTAACTCTAATGTTATCGTCACTATGAGGAACAAAATGAGAGCTGCGTATGGACGTGGAAGAAGGAAATGACGATTTTTTTAAATTGTAAAGGTATTTGCTTTGCGATGTCGCAATACTCGGCCATGTTATGTCATCATGGAGTTCCAGCAGTCTGTAAACAAGTCCCGAGGCACACACAGCATCGAGGAATAGCACGCAGAGTGTAAGACTTTAGAGCTGCTTAAAAACATGTAACGATTACATGTTCAAAATGATCTTGAATGACTTGGATGACTGGTGATCAGTGATTAGCAGGTAGATTACAGACCACCATTAGTGCCTGAAGTACTGCAGTGTTCTATTTAAAAAATAATAATAATAATAAAAATTACTACAAAGTGACGGTAAAGGAGGACGACATGGCAGCTGAAAAACTGTGCTGCAATTTAACAAAACAGTTTAAATCACATAAAATGTTTTTCTGCACATCTCAATTAAATCCATTCTTCTGTACCACTTATCCTACTCCGGGTCGTAGAAAGCCTGGAGCCTATCCCAGAGAGCTTGACGCCCAGGGCAGGAGACACCCTGGACGGGATGCTAACCTCTCGTGGGGCACAATCGCACACACATTCACACACTAGGGACAATTTAGAGATGCTAATAAGGCTACAACGCAGGTCTTTTGACTGGGAGAGGAAACATCTCAATTCCATTTATTGTTCCCACAAAACAGAATAAGGGTCGAGCGTACACATCTTAACCTGAGAATAGTCCGTAGAATCATACTTGTAATTGTACTTGTACTTCCAGGTTCATGTTGACATTTACTGCAGTGGCATTTGTACAGTGTTTATTTTCCTGGTTAGATAACATCTCTCACCAAGAGTGATAATTAGTAAATGCCATTTTAATGTTTAAATCGTGTTCAGGTATATTTCACCCCAGCCATTAGTGGGTGGGAATCAGCAAGACCACATTGGGGAGGAAAATGGAGGAAATTCATATCTATTTTAAGCTTTTTTTTTCCCTCTTCCACCACATCTTCATCTAAACTCCAGGCTATGTGCAGTCTAATGGGTGTGTACACTCACCCAGGCAGATAGAGCGGTTTCGACACATCCAGGGTTTGGTCAAGATAATTCCTCGAACTGCCGATCTGAGTGTTGTGATCGTTCAAGTAAGCCTCTGCCTCCCCGGACACATCAGTCACCTGAGAACAGAGATTAAACAGATTACAATCCGCCTACAGCCCTGCCTCCGAGTGCCCAGTGACCCGGAATAAGTCTGTTTAGTAAACAGGGTCCAGTTAGCAGAAATAAGGGAATTTCAAGGAATACCCTGCCTCTGAGTGCCCACACTCTAAAAAATGCTGGGTTATTTTTTCTACCCAAACATTGGGTTAAGCCTTTTGGGTCATTTAACTGTGATATTTTCGCAGTCTTGGGTAGTTTTTGTGTACTTTTTATGTAACCCAACCACTGGGTTATTGGCTGGATCATGTTCACTGACACTTGAATCAATGCACCCCGACGCTTCAGCCCAGCTCCTCGGGTCAAATCAACTGTTTGAATTCACCTCAGGTGGAGGTACCGGTTTACACACGGACCACAGGTAAGTTAGTGTTCATCACTGAGTTTGTAATATTTAGGCAGGAAGCTCTCGAAAACGTATACACTGTAAAACAGTAACTCCGCGAGTGATAATTAACTTGACCATGTACTGCTTCCTCTGTGCTGGCCTTACATTACTAGTGTCATTTGTTTATGTTGGCTCTGAAATATGGACTGAGATTATTCTATAATTCTCTGTGTCTGTATCTTATCTGATGCTATGAGTTAGGGTTAGCTAGCTTGATGCTATCATCAGTAGGGATAAGTGATGCTAAACTAGACCCCCATGTGTTAATAACATTACGTTAGCATATAGCTCGCAGTAATGTTAGACATTCCCATTCCCTTTTTGAAAAATAACGATAACGTAGCATTACAGCTATTCACCATGATGTAATACAGAGAGTTAACTACATTTAGCAAGTGTTCTGGACAAGGCAAGCTGTAGTAATTAGCATTAGGAGCATGAGTTATGGGTTAGTTTTCTTCATGTATTTGGTGAATGTTATTGCTGGTTAACAGGTGCAGACAGTCAGCGGATAAGGGAACTTAGCTTGCTCAGTAATGTCGAGGCCAAAAATTTCATCACAAGGTTAACGTGAAGAAAAGAGAGGATGAGGTCACAGTAGGTTGTAAAGCGTTCCACTATCTCTGTAATGTTGGTTACATTAATTAACTTGTGCAAAGAAATTGGTGGTGATGTGCTAAAGGCTGGAAAATAAATATTTACAAGTCAGGTAGATTCTCCTGGTGAGTCTACAGCACCATTTTGTACATTAGGAGAGCGGAGGTCACGTTTCCAACATTTCACAATTACATTTACATTTATTCACTTGGCAGACGCTTTTATCCAAAGCGACTTACAAATAAGCAAAGCGATATATCAAGCAGGAAACAATACAAGTAGTGCTACTATACAAGATCCATTCATTGAGTTCCAGAGGAAGCAAAGTGCACAGAGTAGAGGTGTAAGTGTTTGGTTTTTTTTTTCTTTCTATGAGTTGGTTAGGTGTTCATTTAAGAGGTGGGTCTTTAGCTGTTTTTTGAAGATGGTGAGATATTCTGCGGTGCGGATTGAGATTGGAAGTGCATTCCACCACTGAAGAACAGTTACATGTAACTTACATATTATAACAATTAACAATTATATGTAACACACTTTCTCAGTTAAAGCCAAAAGCCATACATATTTTGTAGCTAACAACTAAACGATACTCTTTTTGCTCTTTTACGGCTTTTCAGATGGAAGCGAGTGGGACTCTTGTCTTCCCAGATGGCCGAGAGATTTGTAAGAAGATGCATCAACACGAAATGTTTTAATGATTTTAATAAATGTCACCTGAATTTCATGCAATTGTTACTTTACTTTGGCAGCATTTTAGTAGAATTTTAGAATGCAAACAAATTGTGTTTTAGGGAAATTGTAGGGGGAAAAAGTATAAACAACATGTCTGTGTTATTTTGTGTTATTTATTTTTTTAACACATATTTGTGTGGATGTGTTTTGCCCCATTTTGTTCATTAGGAGAGCAGAGGTCACGTTTCCAAAATTGTTGTCCTTAACCTAGACACGCAGGTGTGCTAGAAATTAACACATGATTGAGAGAAGTATCAATATATTTCTCCATTAACCCATTACTGTACACTAGAAACAGCACAAATGTTCGATAACAGTCCAGTTTACATGACATTAAATGCACCGCTATCTTCGTTAGCTTTGGCGTACTTGTTTGTAAAATCACTGGATCGTAAGTCGGTTCCTCCGTTTATTGGAAGTTTTAAACGCTTCCTTTGATCAAAATCTGATGTTTCTGTCTTAAATATATGACTTATTCCAGTCATTTACTTCCAAGTCTGTGTATAAACACCACTTTGGCAGCTCTAGCAATACATTTCTGAACACGTTCTTGTGTATAAATAAAGGAGATGTCATGTCGACGTATTTGTTTCTAATGTGGTATATTTGACATTTTCAAAAAGGTAACAATAACTGTCAACTTATTAACACGTTTATGACTAATTTAACCCAGCATTTTTGTAAAAATTAAACCATCCTTTGAGTTGAAAAACAACCCATTTTCTTAACAACCAACTTGACAGGTTAACCCAATTTGGGACGTTTTTAACCCAATGTTTTTTAGAATGCAGTGACTCGGAATTAGTCTACAGTAAACAGGGTCCGGTTCGCAGAAATAATACAATTTTATTATGGAATATCCTTCAGATACTATCAAAACATCCTTAAAGCAAGCTGATTATTTTCAACATTAGCACAGTCACTAAATATGTAGCACCTGTTCCTATTTTTTGTTATTTGCTGCTTTAAAGCACTGTTGTTGTTTTTTCTCCCTTGTTGTCAACTAATTAATTCATATTCTCTCTCTCTCTCTCACTATATTTTCTTCTCTCTCTCTCTCTCTCTCCCTCTCTCAATATCTTCTCTCTCTCTCTCTCTCTCTCTCTCTAATGGTAAACAATATGAAAGAACCCTGGTAGAACCAGTTCCACCGGTTACTATCTGCAGATACCAGGACACAAAAAAGTGGACGAAACTACCACAGCTTTCACTGGCATGAAAATTCTCTCAGGCCAAGTACTGCCTCTGTCTAACATAAATATCGGCAGAATTTTAAAAGAAGAAGGAAGCCAGAGGACCACCTTCTCTTGGTGCAAGTAGTTTTACTGTTTAACAGGGCTACGTCATTTTAAATTCATTTACTTCATACATTAGCTGCTTTCACAGATTGTAAGTTAAGATATAGTAAGCAATTCAAGGGCCTCTGGGTACCTTGGACACACCCAGGAATTTAGCCACAATGCCTTTTCCTTAATCTGAATTGGTACAGATATTAAGTGCGAAGGATCAAATGTGCAGCAAACCCACTGCGTTCTACTCACCCATTTTTCGACACCATGAGGAAAGCCGTCTTTGGTAGAAGGGGGTTCCTCCCAGAGCACACGGTGCATCCCATACCGGTTAATCTGGGAACGGCTTTTAATAGCAAACACCATCATGATGATGAGTGCTATGCACACCAGGAATCCCAAAACAATAGCAATGGCCTGGAAGAAGCACGAAGGAAAAATCAAATTAAAGAATTTGCCTTTAATCATTAACCCCCACCCCCTCGAATGTCAACTACTCACCTCTTGAGGGTCCACCACACAATAGTGGTACATGTACTGGTTGATTAAAAGGGCTGATGCCTGTGCTTGGTTCTGGTTCTGAAACTGGGAACACAACTGCCAGATCATGCTGTACATCATGGATCCGCTGCTCTGTGCCATGGGGTTGACGGCCACCAGGTACACCACGCTAGCGATGAACATGAGCAAAGCCAGGATCGCACAGATGATGATACTCACCAGGTAGAACCTGGCGGACTTGGCTGACTTCTGCCTTGAAACCACAAGGATGAAGATGACGAGCACAGTGATGAAAGCGATGGCGGCGATGGCGATCATGAAGCCCTTGCCTGTCGTAGGGTCCATGTAGCCCCCACCGTAGCCCCCCCCGTAGCCATATGATCCGCTACCGACGCCACCTCCGTACATGTTTGACCCGTAGTACCCCCCACCACCCATACCACCCATACCGCCCATACTGCCCATGCCGCCCATGCCAAGGCCTCCGAGTCCCATGCCATCCATGTTGTAGTCCCACGCCAGCGTGGACGCCACGCACACGAACACTGCCACGCACATGATGATGACAATGATGCTCAGGATCTTCATCACACCGGGCGGCGACTTCCAGCGGTAGAAGTGGAGCACTTGCTCGTCGGGGTAGTGCGAGGACGTGTAGTGTGACATTCGGTGAGGACTAAAGAATTAGAAAATGAATCACTTAGCTGAATCAACAGCTAAATCTACCTACATGATTCCCGAATCACAAATCTATTCACATATATGTACACGACTTACGTCCGCTTACTGCTGTTGCTGTGTCTATTCGACGGCATGATGGGGTCTTCTGGTAGATGCTTGTAACCCTGTTATAAACCAAACAAATAACTTTTTTTTTAAACAATACACCAGTTCACCTCTAACACGAAGTCCAGAACCTACATTCATCATTTTTTATCACATGAAGGCTACAAATAAGACCGAAAGTGATATATTTAACAAGGACATTGTCCCGGACAGACTTTTTCTTTTTCTTTTTTGACATTTACATGTAGAACCGCAGAGTTTTACATAGATGATAATGATGGTGATGATTTCAGTCTTGCGACATGCTGTAGAGAATGCGGATGCTGCTGTAAAGGTGTTTATGGGAATAACACCAGGCTGTCAGGCTGAAAGAAATAACTCATTCATGCGGACAGGTCCCTATAAATAGACTATAAATAAATAGACTAAGGAGATAAAGAGCGATCGGTGAAAGCGTGAGTTTACTTGGGCATTGTAGAAATGAAAGACGCTCGAGACGTACCTAGGCTATTTCTTACGCGCGCGCCATAAACATAAAAGTTTGTTTGTTTTGTTTACATTACGCCTTATTTACAATTTAGTAGGGGGGAAAAAAGTGTAATTACCTTAGATTAATCCGAAATCCAAACCAGACTGAGCAAGAGATTACACACCTGGTCACCTGCGTTACAGACACCAGTGTGCGTAAACACCAAATATACTCTCTCTCTCTCTCTCTCTCTCTCTCTCTCTCTCTCTCTCTCTCTGTCTCGTGCCGCGAGCAGTGCGCAACAGGTACACAGCTCTGGCCACGCCCCTTAGGACCGGCCACATCTCTCTGCAAAGCCCTGAGGAGGCAAATGTAGCCTACTATTGCGCATGCGCATTTCATCTAGTTTTAACATTTTTATACGTGTATATATTTAACCTAATTTTATAAACTTACACACACACACACACACACACACACACAAACCCCACATAGATGATGCCACTATTTCACACATTTGAAGTTATTTTCTCACGTTCTGGAACCATTTTCAAGCCTATACTCTGTGAACACTGAAGTGACAGCTACCGGATTCGTTTAAACTTTTCTGAAAGTGTAGCTGATGCAGTCTAGTGTGAATAATCACTCATTAAAAACCGAATTGAAATAAAGCTTTCTTTGGATGCTTCATAACATCCAGCGCTTTGATCCAGGGTTCGAACCTGAGCTCGAGCTCGAGTTACTGTCTGTGCTGAGTGTCACATGTTCTCTCAGGGTCTGTGTGGGTTTCCTCTGGGTTATCCGGTTTCCTCCGGCTGTCCAAAAATAAGACGGTAGGTTGACTGCGATGCGAAATTGCCCCTAGGTGTGAATGTTTTTGCGTCCTGCTTCCAGACCGTATTCCCACTTCACACCCAGTATTCCCGAAATCGGATCTGGTTTTACCTCAAGCCTGACCACGACAAAGTGCTTACTAAAGATGACTGAATGGATGAATGGACTTGGAACAGTGCCAGGACAAAACAGAATAGTTTTTTTTATTATTATTTAATTAGTAATTATACAATGAAATGCTCACCTAAGGCGGAATGTTCCAGTTTCCAGGCACCAGACTTCATGGTCAAAATGGCAGAGAACACAAAGCATTACTCCCTTGGCGTCATTTTTACCTTTCTACATTGTTTCCTATCACGTAAATATGTCGTGACAGTGCTTTTCATTTTTATTTCTAAAGTTATTTGGGTCATTTATGTGCAATGATACATGACACCGGATACTTTTAAGGCCTGTACGGTGTTTTTTCAGGTATTCGTGTTCCAGGTGACAGATTTAGTCTGATATTGCTTATGGTGATGTACTAATTACAGTAGTACTTTCATTACCATTTGCCTCACACCCACACCCACACACACACCCACACACACCCACTCACAATGCATACATGCTTTCCCCTTTAAAGTCAATGGAACACATTTAGAATATATGGAAAAAAAACTTGAAAAAACACCTTTAGTGTGTATCATGTAGCTTTAAACCTCTAATCGTTAAAGTAAGTAAGTAAGTCCAATGATTTACACATATACAGACACTATATCCAGGTGAAAGATACATATGTAAGGTATTTCAGCTACAAAGACTGATACAATTTAGTGCGTAACAATATTGAGAGCGCAAACCGAAAACTCTTTCTAAAACAGCGAGATTAGATTTCAGGAGTACTGTATGGTGGAAGCCACGCACTCTCCTTGAAACTAGTTGTGGGTAGTAAGGTGAAACTGGCGTCCACAAACCCGTCGGACCAGTCAGCACTCACATCTCGAATTCCTTCATCATGACTATGGCATCCTCGAAACATCACAACACAACACACCACGCAATCAAAACACGAGTGAGAGAGTGTGCGGTTGAAAATAATCAACGGCTGCTGTTTTAAAGTAAATGATGAGGCACGTGATATCTGCTTATATCCTTATATCCTTACACGACGTCCTAGACAAAATCACCAAATTAAATACATATACAGCCTGTGTAGTGAACTCTGTCGCCTTTTCAAATGATAGATTTATTTAATCTCAGAAATCAGCTGCGTCATGCAAGAACCCCATAAATACTGTCACAACATTGCTATACTACTTTATCACTCTGGTCATCAAAGTTAAATATTTTGGATCTGAATGTTAACAAAGTATTTATTTATTTATTTATTTTCATTTCACTTTCACAACTTCCTTTTCTACGAGTCATCTGTTACAGGTTATGAAGTTTTTCATAACATTCACGCAACTCTGTTTCCGGAACATATTCACCCCGTAAAAATAAATAAATAAATAAATTAATTAATTTCGTTTGTAAAATTGCATCACATGAATTTCCTGAAGATCATGGGAAGAAGAAACGTATGTTCTCTCATGACCCCACCCCCCTGTTATTTTATTTGATTTTATTTTATTTACAGGCGCGGCTGTGTCTCAGTTGGTAGAGTGGGTTGTCCACTAATCGTAGGGTTGGCGGTTCGGTTCCCAGCCCGGGTGACTCCACATGCCGAAGTATCCTTGGGCAAGACACTGAACCCCAAGTTGCTCCCGATGGCAAGCTAGCGCCTTGCATGGCAGCTCTGATACCATTGGTGTGTGAATGGGTGAATGAGACACAGTGTAAAGCACTTAGGATAAAAGCGCTATATAAGTGCACATTTACCATTTAAAATGATGAGGTCAGTTTGAAAGTACAACCCTGTTACCTAATAGTAAAGGAATGTTATCAGAACAGGTGCTAGCTAACAGCATTGTGTATATTTGCTAATTCTATGCTAAAACTTGATCCTGTTACTTATCCATCCATCTTCTACTGCTTATTCCTTCTTCAGGGTCACGGGGAACCTGGAGCCTATCCCAGGAAGCATCGGGCACAAGGCGGGGTACACCCTGGACAGGGTGCCAATCCATCGCAGGGCACAATCACATACACACTCACACACACATTCATACACTACGGACACTTTAGACACGCCAATCAACCTACCATGCATGTGTTTGGACTGGGGGAGGAAACCGGAGTACCCGGAGGAAACCCCCGCAGCATGGGGAGAACATGCAAACTCCGCACACACACACGGCCCCAGCGGGAATCGAATCCCGGATCCTTGAGGTATGAGGCGAACATGCTAACCACTAAGTCACCATGCGCCCCCCTTTCTGCTATGTAACGTTGTAAATATGAGATTGTTGCCTGAAATTAAGGGTTAAACGTGTGCTTTTCTTGGATTGAAAAAATTTCAAGCACTTCATTTCATTTCAAATTTCTCTCAGTCTGATCTACTGAAAATGTGGTGTTTCCAGGTAATACTCTGTTTTACACAGTGCGTCCCAATTATCTCCATACACTGGGGAAATTAATACTTTTTAGCAAAACGTCTCCAAAAAATGTTCATACTTATCTCTCTCTCTCTCTCTCTCTCTCTCTCTCTCTCTCTCTCTCTCTCTTTTATATATATATATATATATATATATATATATATTCATATTCTCAGTTACGCTTTAACAAAAGAAGAATGTATTAGAATCATTCTCATGGTTGGATGTGGAAACTGTCACAAGGTTGCGATGGACTTTAACAGGAAACATGGCGAGGACATTTTGTCCATTAGACCAGTGCTTTTCAAAGTGGGGGCCGCCAGGGGGCACCCGGGGGTTCTCAACAATTTGGTGTGGAAAATAAATAAACACATGATTCTCAATCTCAGACTACCACACACACACACACACACACACACACACACACACACACACACACACACACAATCAATTCGTAATGTAATGTAAAGATGTAATTATTAATTTAAAAAAAAAGGGGAATATATTCAGAAGTCTGTATTTTTAATGTGTTTTAAAGACATCTTGCAAAAGGGGGGGCCTCGGTCAAATGTTAATGCCATTTGGGGGGTCTTGCCCTGAAAAGTTTGGGAACCCCTGCATTAGACAGTGGATATGATTCACAACAAGGTTAGTGTACGAGAGTCAAAGTTTAGGCAAGTTAAGCTTTTTTTATTTAAAAAAAAACAAATAAATGAAAAAATTAAAATGAAATGTCCCATAGGAGAGACTGATCTAGGCCGGATCAGATCTCATTCCCGACATTTAGATTCGTTAGGAGTTTAGATCCTTGAAGTCGTCTCATACAAGGCACAGTGATGATTGAAAATGTCCTAAGGAGAGAAAGTTGTTTCTTCTGAAATGTAAAAAATTTAAAGTATGAGGTGAAAGAAAAAACTCAAGTAACACACAATAACAAAAAAACCCAAGACAACGTATAATGTCAACGCAAGTTCTATTTTTTACTCTCCTGATATAAAAGTGTGCAAAATATATACATAGTTCTTGTAAAATTATGGTAAAAATCACAGATGGTGTAGACAGCTGAAAAAGAAGGCAAAAAAACAACAACTTTTATCTGATCTAAAATAATCTACATACAGTCCATTTCATAGATCAATAACATCGAGCAGTGCATACACAGATATTCTGTAGAAACATTGGCCATGAAGTTGAATTGAATTTAAAACATCTTCACATATCGCATGGATCTCCTGTTATACACAAAACAATTACAAGAGTTCACATTTTAATAACCGGTTGCTACTTTAAAAAAAAACGCAATCTCACAATTTTTCCTAGACATTCTAACGAGGCGACGTGATTTCGATTTACTTTGTATAAATAAAGATGTGAGAAAAGTTCTGACACAAAGCCACGCCCATCACCCCAACGATACACTTTAGAGAATCTTTTTTTCCCTTCTCAAAGTATAAAGTTAATATAAAAGTTGTTAATTTTCTGGCAGGTCGGGATCACATGAAAAAAAAAATCAAATGAACAAATTAAAAAGAAAATAAAAGTACAAATATATCACATCTTTCCATGTATTGAAAGCTTAAAATTCCTTCCTGTAAGTGGCGCTAGTTGACGTGTTTATTCAGCTTGTGTGGACTAGCAGGAATGTTGTTCCTGTGGACACGCTCAGATATCCTGTTCCCCTCCAGGAGGCTGCCTACGTAGACAGAACGACGACACCGGGCTTTTTGGCACATGTCTAGTTGCATATACTAAAAGATGATTTAGAATTTAAATAACTAGAGTTGTTTTTTCTCCTTCAAACTAATAAAAAAAAAGAAGCTTTCCATCCATCTCTTCATAAATCTTTACTCCACTGTATACAACGTCACACACGCAGCACTAGTGTTTATTTTACAGGGAAGTGATGCGTCAGATATCAGACTTAACCCTGGATTCGTGCCACAGTGTACCGTATCTCGCGCACCACACACACACACACACACACACTTTAACGCTGTCAGCACTCTGGCTTAGTGATGATGTCAGACAGCAGATTTTAACTGTAGCCGTCGTTCCAGTCCATCACTTTGTCGTATTCCTGGATCTTCTGCTTGATGTGCGAGAGTTTGTTCTTCAGGTACTCGCATCGCTCCTTCTTTTCAAGGAAAGTCGGGTCCTGTAAGAGCAGACACACACACACACACACACACACACACACAGGTAAAATGAGTAACACATATCTAGAGAAATTGTTACAGGAAAATGTTTTGTGTGGAAAAATTAGTCAAATTTCGGATTACTATAAAACACGAGAGTTCCCGATACTTGGCGCCGGTTCTCCAGAACACAGGATAATTATAATTTTTTTATCCTGACTGTAATCTGACCCAAAATCGGACTGAATACAAGTGTTAATAATCAGGCAGAGCCCATAGTATAAAGCATAACAAAAGCCATTAGCTAAAGTAGGGAGAACTCAATAGCCTAAAGCTTACATTTCTCCTAAAGAATTGAAAAGATTACGTTACCCATAACAGTCACAGCGGTATCTGGACACGAACCACTTTGAATACGTTCCGTAACATCGAACAGTTAAAATGAGGAAGACCGAAGCCGCACTTACGTTCTTTTTCCTCTGGTACTCCTGCATGAGTTGGCCGATCCGCTCTTGTTCCTGTAGGAATTGAAAGAAAGGTCACTAAATGAATCACACAGACGACCAGCTGACCGGCGCTCTTTAAAAATGTTTTTTTTTTTTTTTAAATCTCTCATGCAGATCAAGGAAGTGCTTGTTGTTTACGAAAAACAGTGGCCCATATTTAGAACGACGCTCGATGACCTGAGTCCAGTTTGAATGCTTTTGAGATTATGAAGATTCACAACCTGTGGCAGAGCTCAGATCAGATCAGGGGTCAGAACTGCTGTTACAGAAAATTAACAAACACATTCTGACCAATCAGAATTCAACAGAATCCAGCATAAGGTGCACTGTTTAATGGGTTGTTTAATCGGTCACTGTTTAAATTCTTGTTTGAGGTAAATAATCTAACCATGGCATGACCAGAACAGGAAAAGGGTATCGTAGACTTGAGTTTAAACTAATAACCATCAATTTAAAAGAATGTTTCGCTCCAGGATGTCACAAGTCAATCCAAGCACTAATCAGTGTGTTAGGATCTGAGGTTATGTCCCCCCTCCCAAACCCACCCAACCACCCAAGTTGATTCGACGACATTACCATTTGACTGGACGGATGAGACGGCAGGTTCTTAATCAGATTGTCCATGTCCTCAAACTTCTTGGCCAGAACCTGAACCTCAGCGTGGATCTCCTTATACTCGGCGTATTGATCGTTAAACACAGCCTTGTACCGGTCCTTCTCCTCATCGGTGCGAATGGTGGGGTATTTCCTGCAGGAAAAATCACATCCATAGTATTAAGTACCATCTTTTCTCGCAGAGCGGAACTTTATCTATCCATCCTTCATCAGTACTTTCATCCATCCATACATTCATCAATAATCAATACATACATACATCATGAATATATCCATCAATATGTCCACCCATACATTCATCAATAATCAGTACATCCATCCATCATCAATACATCCATCCATATATATCTATCCATTCATCCATCTACAAATAATTTGTCCATATGGTATTTAGGTTCTACAAGTGAACTCACGCAACATAATCTGCAATGACCACCGGTTTGGGGATATGTCCTGCCGGTATGTGACCCCTCAGGTACTCCGGCTGCATCATAGCCTGTGGAACAGGTGTAGTATCATCCACACTGTCAGGGGAAGCCATCATCTGAGGTTTATAGATTGGTCCCGATACACTGGATCCGGGTCCAATCTAGGGATAAAGTCGATTAGTGCCATTCAGACCAGCTGTTTCAATTGCAAACGTGAATCCAGACAACGTTTAGGTCATGAAAGTAGTTACCAGGGTCATCGGTAATGATGTGACAGGATTCATCTAAACAGAAGGAGATAAAAATCATGAAAATGTCAGATGACTTCCTACATTTATTCATCACCTGAACAGTGCTTGAGAATTTGACACAACTGGGTCAATTTCCCTGGGTTCTATATGGGACACACCAATGTTTTATATAAAAAAAAATTAAAAAAAACAACAACGGTGGTTTTGTTGCAAGAATTGTACATGGCGAGCCGGAGTGTGGTTCCTAAATATCCTCTCTTTATGTCAAGGTGTTTCCCCACATGGCTTACCTCTTGTGCCAGGGCCTCGCGACGAAGTCTTGCCCTTTCGTGCCTCCACAGTTTGAGACACACTCCAGCCCCTATCAGGTACAGCAGCATGGTGACGAAAAGGAAGATGGTGGCAGCTGTTTGTCCAGCTTCAGTGCGACAAAAGGCAGCACTGGGGCCGTTGTTGAAAAACGGGGAGTAGCAGAGGCCACCGCGTACCGTGTCATTCACGTACACTATAGCTGCCGACAAATATAACACTCCCAGTGCTGCGTTTATTATACACTCCGTCACTGGCCACCAGCTGGAGTCCAGTAAGATGGTGCGGTAGTACATGGTCATCCCCAGCACAAGCAGGATGACCGTGACAATCCAGGCCAATCCGGCCACCACCAGGATGAAAGGTGTTTTGGGTCCCGTGTAGTTGGCTCCGTAATTGCCGTACATCGACCCCATGGATCCTCCATAACTACCTGCGATGCCGGTCTGCTGATTGTAGCCGAATAAGTTATACCACTCGTTATCCTTGTGCACGTAGGCGCAGACGCACGCGAAGACAGCAGCACCCAAGAGGAGCTCGGCGCAGCCAAGGATGCGCAACAAGCCCGCCCATGACTTCATATAGGCGTAGCGCAAGTGATAATCCTCCACCTTCTCGCTGTACGTCATGGCTGTGCGCGCCGAGCGGCCTGATACTGATTCGATTGGCTCACCAAGCAGTGCCGCCTGCTCCTTACGCGAGTTGTAGCTACCTCCGGAGCCTCCGTACGGGTCAGTGAAGGAGCTGGGGGCGTTGGGTGAAGGTGGCCGAGAATGCGGAGGCGAGCATGGCACCCCCTGGGTAGTGCTGTTCGCGATATCGGACGGCGCTGGCGGAAACGACTGGGTCTTGCTGCTCCGGAAGCTGCTGCCACGGAAGAAGTTCTTCACCGAGTCAGGGATGAAACGGCGCACTGGTTTGATGTCCATGGCTTCATCCGGTTGGTCCTCAGCATCGTTCGGGTTGAAGTCCAGACCCACTGGCGGGTCAAACGGAAGAGGGGGCGGTGGTAACGGGTCGGCGCTGATGGCCGGCATCACACCACCTAGTGGGTATGGGAAGTCCTGTTCCCGAGACAACGACCCAGGTGGCACCTGATCATAGTACGGGAAATCTCGGACATGATCAAAACGTGCCGCTGACCCGTTCAACGACGTCATGAGTTTGGTTTTTAGTCTTACAGCCCTGAAGGAAGGATAAAGAAAAAATACATGATTTAAGAGTACAGACAGAACCCAAAGTCTACAGAACTAAATAAAACGAGTGAATAATAGCATGTGTATGTTACACAGCTGAGTTTCAGTGTACAGGGATTAGTCACGACATTTCTGTGAATGTGAAACCACCTGGAAAAAGCCCCAGACGACCATATTTATCTCTGTACTTCATTAATCTCCTCGCTGCCTGCGTTTAAAACGAGAACGCGTGTCTGTACCCGTGTTTATTTATAAAACAAATAAACATAACAGCAGAAAAAACACTTACCTTTACGGCTAAACACACCCGCGCTCCACTACCTGTTTCCTCAGGTGAACGGTCGCGTCACGTGACCCGGCCTTCCGAAACTGGTGACGTCACTGCCTGAGTTCAAAGGCGGATTACCTCAGGCTACAGACGCCGCCATTTCGCAGCAAATCTTTCTGAATAGACTGGGAAGCTAATACTACCCCTAGTGTAACTATTTATTCTTACAGTAAACTAGGGAGTCCTTTAAATGTTAAAGAAATTCCTTTAACACAAATGAAACATTATTGAAGTGTGTACAATAATACTGTGTGTATTTATTAGAGACATTGAGCTTCTTGGAACTTTTATTCCAAGCTGGCAGTGTTTATAGGTTTGGTTTTTATTATTATTGAGGTTTTGATCTATTAAGTGGATTGTGATTTCCACTCAGTGAAAACATTGAGGATCCTCTGGCTCGGTGTCACCATCCCTACTACTGAACCACATAGGATAAATAAGATAAAGCTATTTTAATTCTCACGTCAAAGCTGCACATCGTTTCCAGAAACATTTAAATAACCCGTCTGCGGATCATTCACGGGTTGAGACCTGCTCACGGTGGAGGGTCTTGTGTAGAGTCTTAGATTGTTGACGGGTCTAAACACAGATTAGGGATACTGGGAACCATTTCTGGAGTCAGGTGTGCACATCTGGTGACCGGGCCACCTGCATAACCCCTGTCAGTCTCAGCAAAAACAGCAATTTGGGGCCATTTTGTAGGATTCACCTCCTAAGCCAGTAAGGTAGCAAGTGTATGATGGAGATCCTTAGATGGACTAGGCTCTCTGAACAGGAAATGGCTTGGGAAGTCCTTGCGTTCCATTCGCTAAATGTTATATTGACTTTGGGAAGCTGAGACAGAAAACAATATTTGCAAAGATCACCACTGAATACAGTCAAGACACACATAGTCACCTCTCGTACTTCTGGAGGTGTGTGTAATCAGGTACGAGGTAACAGTGCAATGTTTTTTTTTTAGTAAAAAGCTGTCAGAGTCTGTCTATTTCAGCATTTTATGCAATCTGTAAAAATACAGTGTAGGTTTAGAAGATGCGTGAAAAAAAATCAATGTGTCCTTTTTCCATGTACAATAGAAGAAATGCACCTTTCACATACAGCTCCACGTAGGAAAAAAAACATTTCAGTATGGTTCCATTTTAAGTAAATAACGTGAACACGAGGGTTAAAGAACACATTCACAAAGCATCTATCAAATATAACCAACTAATTCATGACAAAAAAAAAACAGGGAAAGAGGTATTAGTCACACCATTCCAATTGAAAATGTCTCCGAACAGGCGGTTGGATCCGGGTAATTGGAATATCGCAGGATACACACTTCATAATTGTTTTTCTTGGAATTGATTTATTTCGTGGATAAATTTGTAAAATAGACTGTAAAGTTTCCGGTTATATTCAGTACACACTATTAAGTTCCTCAGCAAGTCATTCAAGCAGGGAAGCCTTGAAGTTTCTATATAGAACCATACAACAGTGTTTTTCTCAGACGAGTGTATACCCTCATGTATACTTTAAAAAACCATTTTGTTTTCCTCGAAGAGTGTACTGTATCTAACTACAGAATGGTTCTTTTTGATTAGGCTCCTCCTCTTTGCATGAGTTGTTTTGAGTGTATGAGAGCTCTGAGAAACATAATCTTTTGTAATCATTCTGTATTAATGCATGAAGGTGCACGTGTGTCCCATCAGTGTGTGTGTGGGTGTGTGTAAGTGTGCGATGATAAGTGTTTATGCGTCAGTTATTGTCCTTCATCCACTGCCCGATCCACTGTGTTATCTGCTCCAGGTTCCTCTCCAGGTCATCAGGGTCATTGCTGGGCAGCTGGTGCACGATCTCCTCTTTATATGCCTCCATGGCCTCCTCGTAAATGGTCTGGAAGATCTCGCACTGAACGTTGTCTTGAAGCTTCTTGCCTGTGTAGCCCCTACACGAAACAGACAGCAGAATAACAGCACTTTATTTATGCATGATTTATGTACGCGCGGCTCGGTGTTGACACGGTGAGGGCACAGCATCTCTGACCTGCTCTCGAGCCGATTATAGAGGTTGGTGTTATCCGTTCGGAGGACAAACACGATTTGAAACCAGCGCTCTGGGAAGAAGTCACAGCCGTGGTAGTCTACAATCACACCTCCGTCCATCATCTTGTCCTCCAGTTCATCCACAACCTGGTAGAAAAAAAAAGGGCCAGAGTTAAAGCAGGCCAAAGTAACCAGAAGCACCATGTTTCGCTGCTTCTTATTCCTTTTCCATTGGACGTGTGTGTATGTGTGCTCACCCTGTCTTCATCCAGTATAGGGCACTGGTATTCATCATCGAAGCCATCAAACAGCTGACCTGAGTTTGTAAAAAAATAATAAATAAATAAATAAATAAATAATCATCACCATGCATATTGTTCGTCCTCATCACCCCAGTCGTTTATATTTGGATATTAACGTCAGGCTGCACCTCACCGTCCTTGGCCAGATCTCCAACGTTGATGTACGTCAGTCCGGTCTTCTCAGCCAGTTCCTTCCCAAGTGTCGTCTTGCCTACGCCCGGGGTTCCTGAAAACACGCGTTATGAATTCCAGCGAGATATAAAATCTAGGTCTTCAACATGACTGTCACTGTGAAGCTGTCTATGATGCATGTGACATAGTTTATGGAAGGAATGAAGCACTCTGCGTCGTGCAGTTTACGTAAATAGTCTCTTCTACCATGCAGAAGCGGAATATTTTCAGATGAAAGCTAATTTTATTCCGCTTACACTACAGCAAATTGCCAACTCTTAAAAATTTTAAACAATATTAAAGAACATGACACAGCTTAAACCTAATAAGATTTAAGTTGGTCGTATTCAGACTCTAATGAGAGCTTTATTCACTAGGAGAATTATTTATTTATTCTACACATTAAATGTCACAGTGTCAAGTGTCAGACGTGCATGCTGTGTCTTAAAGTGATCAGGGTCTAGACCTGTTTCAACTGTATTGGATTTCCAATCAAATAAAAAGTGACATTTCTTTATAGACTTAGAACTATTCCATGGATAGATTAAAAAAAAAGTCTACAAGCAAGCCTACAAGGTGGAACGCAACTATATGATCTATATATAAAGTGTATAAACTGTATAAATATTCATACAGGAATGAAAGCACGTGTAGATAATCTGGTACCTCACCTGTGAGGAGGATGTTTGGTTTCTTCATGATCCTCATCGCAGGATTCTACTTTACTAAACTTAAGGTTCTGTTAAGGTCCACACTAAACAGAGCTTTTAAAAAAGTTCTAATAAAACGCAGTAATGAGAACTCATGTATCAACAATAACAAGAATATATTTCAGGGTTTCAAGCTATCATCATTATACTCTGATCCCGGATCAAAACAGAAACGTGTGTCCCAACGTGCTAACGGTGTCGGCTTGATGACGTCATTAACCCGCGACCGCTCTACAGCAAGAAGTATCGCTTTTAATTGTCTCTGTTATAGCAAAATATTTAAATTTAAGAATTATTGCATATTGGCAACCAAAACATGCAGCTAAAAATACATAAATAATGGAAGGCTGTCTGATTAAAAAAAATACATGATCTCTGTATTTAAAAAAAATAAAAGTACTTTTTTTCCCTCCCTAACCAATCATCGCTCAGGAGGCAGGGCTGTATCAGCCAATCCCAGTGCAGGAGGCGGGACTTGTGTTAAAGAAAACCGTTCAGAGGAGGCGGACCGTTGGAAGTTTAAAGGGATACAGAACTCAATAGTTATATAAATAAAAGCGAATCTCGTATATGTACACAGAAGCGTTGGGGCTTTTACTTAGCGTCAGAAATGATTGAGGTAAGTTCGTCTTGAGCGCGAATGCAGCGTTTGTCATTTAACGTGATGACATTGTATTAGCTAGCATTGCTAACCAGCCTGCTAACTTAGCCAAGCTAACGGTCAACAGCAGAGTTTACGCAGCTGGCCGGCTAACGTCAGAAATGTCCACTAACCCTGGGAAAACCAGGCAAAATCAATCGCAGAGCATGGTATGAGTTGGAGTACGTGTCCAGAAGACGTGTATTTGTACACATGTACGCAGCGTTGGTTCATTTATCTTGTAATCAAAGCGAAAACTGCGGCCGTATCCCACATCCCGCCTTACTCCCTGTGTAGGTGCACTACAGAGTGAACATAGCCATGACTTGTACATTAGTCTCTAGTCCACTACATGTTTATCAGCACGCTGTTTGGGATACGGCCCACTGACGTTCAGTTTGATGAATGTGACATCTCTATGTACTGTCTCAGAAATCCATAAAGTTTGCAATGAAGTATTTCTTATTATAATATATATTTATATACATATAATATATAACATTATATATATATACACACATATAAAATATTATTATTATTATTATTATTATATATTTATTTTTTATTTATTTAATTTTTTTCAGCAGTCCCAAACCGATTAATCCGGCTGTGTGAATGGGAAGAGCTGATAATGTCAAAACTTTCTCTGGGAGGAAAGACGTCCTCTGGTAAAGTGAGTTGAATTTCTTCTCATTAATCCATCATCATACACGAGCGGGGTGGCGGCATGGCGTATCTCGAATGCTGCTGTGTAAATCACTCAAAATCTTGATGGGAGTATTGTCTTTACTTCAGTTACGCAGCTGGGTACAACCATCCTTTGGTGAAATTTTCGGTGGCTCCGGGTCAAACACCCTCCTCTCGACAAAGGGATTTTCCGGCGAAAGCAAGTCCAAAGCACGGCCCTCGAGTGCGGAGGTCGGCGGAAAGAAGCAGAGGAAGAGAAAGGGAGAGCCTCAGACGTCTAACCCCGAGCCTGGTGTCTTCTCGAGCAGACGAGGATCACAGGAGAACCAGGATGAACCCTGGGTGGACGTGCATGCGCCTCAGACACAAGTAAGGAGACCACACGAGCCCGAATATACATCACGTGAACATGTATACACGAGTCACAGAGGCTTCTCCTCCTCTGACCTCCTCAGGCTGAGCTGGCGGTCCACAAGAAGAAAGTTGAGGAAGTCGAGAGTTGGTTGAAAATCCATTTGGACTTAAAGAGCAGTAAGAAGGTGTGCATCGTTTCTTATTCTTTATACATCCCTAATGTTTAGTATCTGGGGGAGAAAAACAAAACAAAAGCACCACCCACGATCGATAACTCCACGGTTCTCCACAGGGCGGCGCTCTTTTGTTACTGACCGGCCCGTCCGGCTGCGGAAAGACCGCCACAGTTCATGTCCTGGCGAAAGATGCGTGCTGTCACATCCAGGAGTGGACAAACCCGACCACGGCGGAGTACAGGACGGACGACTCCTTCAGGGAGAGCTTCAATCCAGGTGCGGGGGAGAGTTTCTCTGAGCGCCTCGGCATCGTGTCACAACATCCGCACTTTCACGGTTGTGATTGTGTTTTGTTCCATTTCAGCCTCCAGGTTTAACATTTTCCAGAGCAGCTCGCAGACTGCAGCTTTCCGGGAGTTTCTGCTCCGGGCGAACAAGTACAACCGGCTGCAGATGAGCGGAGACGACGAGGCTCAGGAGAGGAAGATCATCCTCGTAGAGGTATGGTGGTGCAATACGCAGGGCAACGTCTCATAACGAACACCTGCTGACACTTCATTGCAGAATTTAAGGCCAACTATAGTGAATGAGTTTCACAGACGTTCCTTCGTTATCACGGTTAATAAAAACGCTCAAATGACGCGTGTTCAGAATTGTATTCCTCTTTTATTATCAGACCATCTTTGGGATCCGTCAATAGAATCAGGGCTTACTTTCCTCGCGTGCGTGAATATATAAACTGGAACTGTTTTGACTTAACCGAGGTCGAATTCGGATCTCACGCTCTTCGTCAATTTGTGTCCCCGTAGGATTTTCCAAACCAGTTCTACAGACAGCCAGGATGCTTGCACGATATCCTCAGGTAAGACACAAGGATGTCATTTTATAACCAGGACCGCAGTCTAAAAAAGGAACCAGACAGGAAGTGAGGCTGTGTGTGTTTCCTGCAGGCGTTTCGTGCGGACCGGTAGGTGCCCGCTGGTCTTTATCGTGTCGGACAGCCTGAGCGGAGACACCAGTTCCAGACTCCTCTTCCCCAAAGATGTACAGGAGGAGCTGAGCATCCACAACATTAGGTTTGTATTTCAGCATGTTAGACTCTCTGTGTGGAACTGAAATGAGAACCAAGATCTATCTATCTTACTCACACACTGTACATTTAAGCAGGTCATTTCTGGGTCCTCTGTACTTTCCCTCATGTTTATTCGCGCATCTCCTGCTGTTTTCTCCAGTTTTAACCCCGTAGCCCCTACCAGCATGATGAAGGTGCTGAGTCGGATTGCGACTGCCGAAGCGAGCAAGGTAACAGTTAATGAACACTGACTCATTTCTGCACCTTCTGGCCCACTTTCATTACCGCTTTTACTCACCCGGTTTCGTTTTTCAGAGCGCTGGAAGGATCTCTGTGCCTGACAAGGCGGCGCTGGAGCAGCTGTGCTCGGGAAGTTCCGGAGACATCCGGAGCGCTGTCAACAGCCTACAGTTCTCCTGTTTCACCGGTGGGTTCTCACACAGGTTCTACCACAAGCCTGAGACGTTCTTTTGCTTAGTTAAAGCTATAGGGTGTAACTTCGGTCCCTGATTGAGATTTCGTCTATAAGACTCCATGGCCTGAGAATCCTCTGTGTTCTAACTACAGATTTATCGCTGGAAAAAAGCCTCTGGGCTTCTAAGAAGGGAAAATCTGCATCTAAACCCTCAGCGAAACCCAAGGGCAGGGGTCGGTCCGCTAAATCCACCGACGTGCCGGAGGAGAGCCCTGCTATTGGAGGAAAAGACGCGTCCCTCTTCCTCTTCAGAGCGCTCGGGAAGATCCTCTACTGCAAGCGTCAGTCTGGAATACAGTTTAAACTCCCGTTCCAATCGTATCGAGTTATAAAGTGCATCTGACCGACGCTGGTTATAATTTCAGGAGAAAGCTGTGAAACTGGCGATGTTCCTAAGCTACCAGCGCATCTTTCAGAGCATCAGAGGGATAAGCTGCTGGTTGACCCAGAGGTACACACACCCACACACACACACACACAAGCAATATTAACACAAGCCTGCACTCCCATTAGGACATCACAGGTTCTAATAAGAAGTGTTTAGGCTACTGTATGAACAATGTATAAATACATTTAGTTATAATGACAATGTCTCTCTCTCTCTCTCATCAGCTTGTTATCGAGCGCTCTCATATGTCAGGTGAGTTCTTTAACCTCTACCTGCACCAGAACTACATGGACTTTTTCTCAGATGTGGAGGACGTGGCTCGGGCCAGCGAGTACCTCTCAGATGCAGACTTCCTGACGGCCGAATGGACTGTGAGTTGACATTCGTAAGGATTTTCAAAGTTGGCCATGTGTGGAGCTCGATGATGTCCTTAACACCTTAACACTTGTCCATGTTCACTCTCCTTTGGCGAAATCTCTACCATCTGATGGGTCCCTACTACGTTAGTTTGACTGTGTTTTAAAATGGCACTATATCCATTAGGTAAAACCTTTTTGTGGACACCGTTCTCCAAAAAAGATCTCTTAGACTGCTTGATTCTGCTGTCTGTACAGTCCAGGTCCACCATGTTGGAGTATGGATCTTCAGTGGCCACTAGAGGGCTCATCCACTCGAACAGCGCCCGCGCTCAGGCCGCGCACCAGTCGTCTGTCGGCTTTAAGCCACTTCACAAACCCCACTGGCTGCATATTAATAAGACGGTAATGAGAATATGCGCCAAGCTCGTTGTCCGGTTCACTAACGAATGCCATGCGTCTCATTATTCTGACCATGTTGTTTTTGTCTTCTGGTGTTAAAGTACCGAGAGAACTATCTGACGGCTCAGACGCTCTTCGTCAGCTTCTGTCTGACACCCATAAGCCTTGTGACCGAGCTAGTGCCCTACCTGGCCAAGCTCAGCAACCCTATGAGAAATCAAGGTAACACGCACACACTGTTCATAACATGCTAATCACCAGACCTATTATCATGAAACAGCCTTGAAACAAGTCACGTGATTGTCTCTGAGAGAACAAAGCACATTCACATGCACTTACTGACAGTCTAGCGTGTACACGAAGTCTAGGAACGACAAGAAGTACACCATGTGTTTGTTTTTTTGTTTTGTTTTCCATTTCAGCTCAGATAACCTTCATCCAAGATGTCGGCCATCTGTCTCTCAGGAGATTTCCTGGCAGGTGAGTGAGCAGAAGGACCGTGGAATGGGGATAGTTCTCAGGATACTCAGATGGGAGTGTTAATAATTTGTTCATTAATACTGCAGTTACAGTAGTTAAAGGATTCACGTCTAACTTAATTTATTAGCACCTTCTGTGAGTACATGAGATCATCTGTAAGGAAATTTTGCTTATTGACCGTGCCAATGGGAGGAGGCCTGCATAGATGCAGTGGAGATGGAAACAGGGATGGGGCCTGCAGCGATGATGTTAGGAATGCTGGGGACTGTCTGGGGATTAACACAGAATTCCATGCAGCTCTTTGGAATATACCAGACTAAACTATGTCTGAAATTCATTCAGATTAAAACTTGAAGCACTTGGTGATAAAGACCCTGGCCTGCTGGACCTGGACAGTGATCATGAAGAGGCAGGAACCCAGAGCACTGAGCCTGGCATTCAGCCCACTCTGCCAGGAGATACCAGCGCTGTGTCCACGCTCCAAAACAGCCAGGAGCCAGGGGGCGACCTCCCCGCCAGCCAGCCCCAGCCAACCACCTCTGAGGCCTTACTGGACGAGGAGGACCTTCGAATCGAGGAGTATGACAGCGACTGACGAAGCTCACGCTCCTGTTTCCTACATATCGTCCACCGTTGTTGCCTTAATGAGACCCGGGTCTTCCGTTTATGTTTCGGCATCACTGTGTTTTCGCATATGGTTTTATAATGTGAATAATGAGCAGGTTTAATATTTATTTTGTTCCGCACAAACAGTAGAGAGTCTTTGTGTCACGTGTATGTACATATTGGTGTTACGGTGTTCGTATCGGTCTCGGTCATTGGGACCTACAGAAAGTGAGTGTTTCTATACATTGCTATAATGCTCTTTGGTGTCCAGAATAATATAATTCTGACGTGTTGGTCTTTTTAATAAGTGCCACGCTTGAGCAGGCAATAAAGTTTATGTTTTGCATCTTTTGTGGTGTCTTTGGGGGTGTAAACAGAAACAGGTGAAGTGATTGGATTTTTCTTATTTTTTGGTGTGTGTGTGTGTGTGTGTGTGGGGGGGGGAGTATTTACACTTTAAATTTTAATATGGATAATCCCTAATTCCAATACACACCAGTACATGACCAGAGGATGTCAGTTTGCTGATATTGTTAACACTTTGTCCTTGACTAACCAGCCCTACTACACATACACACCTGTTGCATAGCGATGAAAACCCCCTGCTCTTTTCAGTGAGTCAGATCATTTGATTCGGCTCACCAATAAGAGTCGACTCTTCTGGCTCCCAAATATCTCCTTGCCATTTGTTTGTAACCCAGACAACAGTTTGTGATATTCTTAACCGCTGACAACATCTAGTTTCAACACGGTGTGATTCCAGCGGATTACATTAACAGATGGGGGGTGAAGATTCGTCTATAGATGTGAATCGGCTCTCATAAAGTTCATATAAAAGAGCCGACTCGTTTGAAAACGACACCGCTGGATTTCTTTGATTTTTGCGCAGTATTTTACTTCAGAATCATTGAGGTCGTACACAGAAGCACTAGAACTGTGTTCTCACACACTGAATTGTGTAGATGGTGTATTCTCTGAGGAGAAAATGTGGAAAACCCTGATTAAACCCTGACTAAAAAACACTGCAGCTCTATTAGACTCGCTTTAAACGCATCCTGGTGTTAAACTTCGGGCTGAACAGTGTGTGTGTGTGTGTGTGTGTGTGTGTGTGTGTGTGTGTGAGTGAGAGAGAGAGAGAGACACACCCGTGTGTGCTGTGTGATCACGGTGGTGTGGATGTGTACAGTCTGTATAGATGGTTTATTTCCGCCATCGTTCATTCTGCTGTGCTGCTCGGACAGGTGCTCAGGTTACAGGTGAGTTCCGCGCTTTCTTCCAATGTTTCCGAACCTTAATCCAAGGGTTTTTTTCAAGCCAACTTACCCCTTGATCTTTTATTAATATTAGTATTATTTGTAACCATAGATATAGACAGATGTTTTTGCACTGGCCTCGACATCTGCGCACTTTCCTAAACAGCTGGCGCTTGAAGCAGAAGATCAGTCGCCATTCTCCTCTATACACCTCACCTGCACAGTGCACTGTCCTCCTAACAGGAACCTCCAACACCTTGCTCGAGATCCACCACACTTCAATACAATGTTCTTCATGTGTTAGAAATAACATCCGTGCTTCTAAATGAAAACAGAGAGATGGGGGGCTCACAACTCGGGTTCAGTGGGATAGGGTTCTTCACTGTGTCCCTCTGGAGGAACCCTTAAAAAAAGAGAAAAGATTACAAGTAGAACCCTTTTAGAAAACCCGAATGATTAAGGAAGTGTTATAGTTTTTTCCCTAAGAGGTCATTTGAGTAAACAATAAAACAATCACTTCCTGAAGTTTTATGAATCCTTACTGAGTATGTAAGGAGTTAATCACTCTGTGTTGTGCTATATTGGAAAAATAATCAATGACAGAGTGGTGTGATGAAGTGGAGTTACAGTCACCACAACTGTTCAAAATTGTTCCTCGTAAACCACAGTGATTTTCCAACAATTACAATATTATTATTTTTTATCCATTTATAGCTACATTTAAAGACTAATTACTCCACAAAGGTAGTTAATTTTTAGTCGGCTTTTCGTGTTACTGAGAACCCACAAAACGTGAATTCCTCTGTCCTGAAGACGTTCCCCTGTCACGTACAGCTTCACCCCTGACTGTTTCAAAGCGCTGACACTGGAGACTCCTTCCATACATGTTTTATACACGTCTCCTTACAGAAAGCGTCACCTTGGCAGCCATTATACGCCTTTCTTTGTATTTAATACTTTTTTCTTAGTCTTAGATTATGTCGAGCATCGGCTGTGCCAACATAGCACTTCCGCTACCTACTGTATTCATGGGAGAAGAACAGTGACCAGTCACAGGTGAGATATAAAGTGATATCCCGTTCTTCATTGAATCACAAACCGTGAATGCGAATAATACTCCGATTATTATATTAGAAAACATTGGACTTTAGGCATGTCGGAAAATGTAAAATAAAAATGTGGGAGTTTTAGAAAAAAAAAAAAAAACAATATTGAAATTGTTTTTTAGGGCATTGACTCTAGGTCAAGGTGGAAATGATGCACGCAGACCAAGAACAAGCGAGTACTACAGATCAGCCCTCAGAAGATGACATGGCAGAGGGAGATCTCGGGGACGGCACCCGATCTGTATCCGGGACCCGTAAGTCACGTAGCAGGAGCAAAGCAGACTTATTAGACCACATGAAATGGGGCAGCGAGGGCACTGGTGGATCTTTCTCCTGGACATCATGTAGTGCGATGTACACCGCTTTCAGAAAAGGGCTGGAGGCTGAGAGGATCTCTCAGTGGAGGATCAGAGACTCAGGTCAGTCTAAATCACGACCACAGCCATAATGCCATCTTTATTAGACCGAATTATGGATCAGAACTTACAGCACAAGTAATTTGACACGTTTATATTTTTTATGATACAATCGTCCGATCTCAAACGAAGGTTTCTTGCTCTGTTCTTTGGAGTTGGCCTCAATCTGTTGACCGAAGTGTAAGCGTTTGCTCATGATGATGTTCTCAAGCAATTATCCCATTACTATCATAAACTAATAGCTAAAATGAGAGCCAAAGGGACTCGGTCAGCCCCTATCTGTGTCCTGTTCTGAGCCATTGGAGCTTGTTGACTTTGGTGTGTTTGTGCCATGACAAAAGGCCCTTTGTGAGCACATGGTGTTTCTCACAGCTTTGACAAAGCGCCGGAACCTTCAGCAAAACAAACCTGCAACTATAACTTTTCCACAGATATAAAGAACATATTATAATGATTCGCTAATTATTATTATTTTCTGACAGAGAGCAGCGCCGGGGAGTCCAATGAGGAGCTGCAGAGGAGACTGCAGGAAGTCACGGAGGTACTTACGGAGCTTAGAACTTTGACTCATTTGATTCATTCAGGAGACTCTTTCTCCAAAGTGGAGCAGAAACTAATCCAAGCAACTGAGCTGAAAATTTGCTCACATCTGGGAACCTTCTAGTTGGTAGAAGAGAACGTTAATGGCTGAGCGATCACAAACTGCTCTGGTTAATAATTGAATCAGTATTTTGAAAAGTACAGACGTGTTGTGAACTGCTTTAGGAGGCCCTTTAAATCTGGAATGTAAACACACTGAGAGTGCATTTACTAGCACCAAGTGGTTTTTCCCACAGGTCAGGGTAAAAGATAAGCTTTTTAGCCGTACAGTTGGAAAACATGCACTTTATATGATCTACATCTCCGTTATTAGCAGGTGTATTTACGGCCAACCTGCTGAGTATTGAGTGTGTGTTCAGGTCGGAGTGTACACAAGCGATGGAGGAAATCATTGAGATGACACTGATTCGAATTGAATGTGCAGTCAATTCAATTATGTGCTCTGTCCCAAACGGCAGAATTGGGAAATATCCAGAATGTCAGGGCAGACGACTCAGGGGGCCATTGGATTAAATGTATTACCCAAAATGCCTTGTATGCACTCTCGCTTCACAACATCTAAGTAACTGGGAAATAAAAGTAAAGAGAGTAAAGTTAGCTAGATGAGATAACCTGAAACAAGGAAAGACAAGGAAACCAGAATACAAATACACAAAGGTTTTAACAAAAGAAGGAAAGTGTGATACAAAAGCATGAACCACACGAGAAGCAATAAACAAGACCTGACAAACTAGAAACATGACTGTTATTATGACTAATGACTCACAGTAACGGGTTAGTTCTCAAAGGTTCTGGTCTTCAAGCGCAGTGGAAAAAGCCACAAGCTGATGGATGGATGGATGGATGGATGCATGGATGGATAGATAATCTTCTCACAAGCATTGGTGTTTGTACAACACGTCATATCGTGTGTTGTTCTGCCCTGTAGGAAGTGGAGCTGTTGAGGACAGAACTGGAAGTGACACATCGACATCTTGAAGGCAAACATGAAGCTCTGAGAATCCTGCAAGGCCAAGTAATAAACACACAGATGCTCCATTCAATAATCAGTGTATTATGATGATATTATATCCATTTTTATTTCATTTAAACATTCACTCAGGACAGCTTATTTAGCCATATATATTTTTTTTTTACCCAATAGGCCATATTAGATAAAGCCACCAGTCACACCAAGCTCTTACTGCAGAAGAGTGAAGAGCGGAACAAAGCTTTGGAAAAGGTGAACTACACATTTATTACTTTGTTAACTTTTTTGGGATACTTTTGTTGTCTCTGTTGTGCTGGTACAGCGTGCTGAATGCATCTGGTGTGAATTCAGTGTAACTAGTATCTGGTCGTGATGTTCTCTAACTGTCCATGTGCAGGAAGTGAACGCTTTGCAGTGGGAGATCACCTTCAACCAGGTACAGTTTAAGAACCTGGAGCACGCGTGGGAGCTGAAATACGACAGGTAATATTGTACACAGCATGAGAATACATTTTAAAAACGCTATGGAGATTTGATGGCTTTGTGTCTCAAAATCTATTTCGTTTTTACAATTGAAAAATGAAAAAAATTCAAATACACTTGTGTAACAGGGTATGTACAGAGAACCAGGTCCTGAGCAAAGCACTTGATGAGAGACTGGAACAGTTTCAGGATCTGCACAGAGAGAACACATGTAAGTGTAGAGATACTCTGAACCTAACCTGAATATAGTCAAGTTTATTGCTTATTGTTGCTGTGTGTGTATTACTGTGTGTATTTTAGCATTGAGTCAGCAGTGTCTGGAGCTCCTGGGCTTACTGAGTGCTCAGGAGAGAAGAGACTTCCAGAAGACCCAGCCACCATGCAGCCAAAACAGAGAGGGATCTGCACTGGAGGTATTATGGATGCAGGGATGAGAAAATAGAGAGGAACCTCAGTAGATGGATGGATGGATGGATGGATAGAAGGATTTCAAGATAGAGAGTAGTTTGGATAGAAACCTGTTGGATGGATGGATGGCTGGTTTGATGGACGTAGATGGATAGCTAGAATTTTGGAAGCTGGATAGATAGATGGTTGTCTATCCTCCGTTCATAATTCTAGCAATCCGTCAATGCCCATCCATCGTCCTGCTGATTTGCTTATCCATTCATTTATCCAGGTTTCTTATTCTTCCACCCATCCCTCCATTAGACAAGATGCTAGATGGACAGAGGGAAAGTGATAAAAGTGTTAAAGGTGTATGATGTGCTTCCCAGCTGGCTGTGTATGGGGCGTGTAAGTGCAGCTCCTGCACAGGAGAGCCGTGTTCCTGTGCGAAGAGTGCAGCTGCAAGCCGCAAACAAGTCCTTCAGCTTCAACAAGAGGTGTGTATATGTGAGTCTGTGTAAGTATATTATATGAGTATATGTGCATATATTAAAGTGTGTGTGTGTGTGTGTGTGTGTGTGTGTAGCTGGAGCTACAAAGGGGGATGAAGGACGAAGCGTACGTGATGGTGGATGCGTTCCGGATTGCATTCGAGCAGCAGCTGAGGAGAGGGAGCGAGAAAGTGCTGCAGCTGGCAGAAAGCGACAAACACACACCAGAGAGAGGTGCAGAATCTATAACAGCAGCTCTGACACTAGTGCAGCTATAAGTCACAAACGCTATGGTGAAATGTTCTGTAAGGAGATGTTTATGTAACATTTATGGAAGGAGTCTCCAGTGTCAGCGCTTTGGAACAGTCAGAGATGACTACAGTTTTCTGACATCTTCAGGAAAGAGTTGAAAAAAAGAGAGTGCTGGTGAGGGAACTGATTATAACGGGTATAACACTAGTGATAACAGGAACTAAGTTGTTTCATGGACATTCCACAACATTGTTGTGCTGTTATAGGAAAATAATCCACTTTCGAGTGGTAACTATAACTCACTGAGTGTTTTACCCCTTATTTAATATGAACTATATGCACATTTGCCGTGTCGTTCAGATCTCATGGTCATGCTAATGCATCCTCACTTCACAGGGAAGCAGCGCTCGGCTGGTGTGACTCAGGCGCTGAAGAGATTCCTGCCATCTCTCAGAGAAGGAAAAGTCCCGAGCAACCTGAAAGAAACCCTGAAGCTGCTGCTCGATCTGGTGTGTACTCCGTCCATAACGTGTCAACTGGAACACGCTCTATCTTTGCTCTTCATCTTCATCTACATTATTATCTGGGATATTTACAGACACACAGCTTGCTGAGTGTTGAGTATGTGTTCAGGTGGGAGTGTAGATAAGAGATGGAGAAAAATCATTCAGCATTGAGAGAGAACTCGTTTCTCCAAACAAACCCAAACACAAAAGAGGAGATTAAATGCGAGAGCAATGTTTATTGTGTGTTTCAGCTGAGTGATAAAGAGGAGGCCTTGGCCCATCAGAGGAAGGTCAGCTACATGTTAGCGCGGAGCTACGAGGACCTGGAGAAACGTCTTCAGGCACAGCTCAAGGAGATGGACATCTCACACGTCGGGGCTGAATCGAAACCGGAATCGGACCGATCCAAATGTGCAGCTGATCATTCGTCATGCCCACGTGATAATATATCAGTGGTCATGGACGAGCGGGAAAACAAGACAAGAATGGCGGGTTCACGAAACGAGGGGGAGGGATAAACAGGAGGAGTAAAGAAATCTCAAGACTTCATTTGCTAAATGTAATCAAATACCCCATCCTTTCTCCTCCAAGGATTAATTAATAATATATCTTCTGAATGTCCCCATGAACATTCTGAATGTTGAAATGTAATAAGACAACCACAGGACTGATATTTGAGTTATCATGTCATAAACGACTAGTATTGTTTACGAGGCATTGTATATGTTTTCGATATGTTTTTTTTGTTTGTTTTTGCACATATTGTCCATCTTTATTTCAATTCTGCTATCTAGCTCTAATCGTCTCTAAAGATATTCTGAACCAGTTTAATAGCCTGCTGACAGGGTGGAAAAGTGCTGATAAATTACACTTGAAGGTGCAAACCTTACTAAAGTTAAAGTGGAGGTATCCCGCCAAAAATGTCTTTTGAAACAACGACGTTTAAACGTAATCAAGTGTTAATAAGTCAAATAGAAATGTTTTTAAGAGACGATTGGAAACTAAATGTTAATCAAGTGCAAATACATCGTGTCCATTCTTGTCCAACAGTCAAGTGCTAGACGAGAAGAAGAAGAGACCTTTGAGAAATTTGGAGTACTCTGAAGGTATAAACAATGTAAATAATACATTTTTGTTGTTGTTTTTTTCACTTGGAAATATAAATAAGTAAACTATAAATAACCCAAAATAATACTTAACTCTAGTGAGGAAGTACACTGATTCAAGTATAATTCCACTCTCATTGGCTGAACCATGAATCACAGGATTCAAAAGCTCTTTGTATGTCTTTTTTTTTTTGATGATTGTATGTACTTTGAAACACTAAATAAACTTTTTAAACTTTTTAAAACATGTCTTTTGAGTTTAAAAGAAAACACCAATGATGGGAATCAACCCACCCCTCCCCCCAAAGCGTTAACACTTACTGCACTTGATTTCCCAGCATGCAACACACCGGAAGTGTGCGCGCTTGATTGCGTCCGTGCGGAAACGTGGATCAAATGTTTTGCTCGTGTTCAGTCCGATATTGGACTGAAGTCTATGGGGTTGAAGAAACTCGGTGTGCGCCGGTTTTGTGTTTTCGCCCTGGTCGTCGGTGCAGGTGTGACATGGACCATCCGCTTTATTAAGTCTGAAGCGCCATCAAGTGGCACAGGTTAGTTATTCATCTCACTTTAGCTTGTTTTCCGGAACCTCAGTTGTGACATTTGCTTTTGCACTACAGCGCGTATATATGTAATATTTGATGTAAAGACACCAGAGCCAGTACACATGGCCTCATCACTAACCAGCACTGTGTCCCGTGTCGCATTTATTTATTTATTTATAAACAAACTCAAACTTTTTCTCCAGCTGCAGGATCAATGCCTGACCAGACTCTGGACTACTTCCTGAAGAAAGGCACTATAAAGGACCAGGATGCTGCAGATATCCAGTGGTACCATGCAGCCAACAGCAAGGACAAGATCACTGAAGCACTGCATGGTCAGAGTGTAAATTATACACATCAGACTATCTCTTATTTATCCAAATGTTCCCAATCAGGGCTGTGACTTTATTATTATTATTATTATTATTATTATTATTATTATTATTAGACACCTAATCCGGTCATCAAGATCACTGACCAGCGTTGTTGCCAGTTCTTTTCAGGTGAAAGTAGCTAATGCATGCTCAAAAAGTGGCCAGAAGTGGACACGTGATGTCCTCGACATTGTCATCATTTGCATATCAAAACGTGTTACATTTTCTGAGTAGAACAGAATATCACAATACATAAAAATAGGTTACAACTTGTCACTTATGGAAAGGAATATAATTTCTTCTACCTTGGGTCCGAGCACCAGAAACTATTTACGTAATTTACAAAACTGTTAAACCAATTATTTATGTTTTCGCAAAATATTATCATTTCAAGTGCAGGACAGTTGCTAAGTAGCATCTAGATTTGTTGCTAGGCTCTTTTTTTTCATTAAGCAAAATAAAGCTCAAGGGGTCTAAAACATCACAAAATCTAGTTAGAAAGACTGAAAAAAATTGGTTAGGGTTAGTCACCAGATAAGGGTCATGGACTAATTTGCATACTCTTTGACACGTCATGAGCATTTTCATAATTTATGATATTCAAAATGTGTTCTGAAGTCCCTTAAGAAACAGTGGACAATTTTGATTAGTGGGGGATGGGATGATGATTAGTTGCCGGGAACATCAGCTTGTGCAAGAGCAACTTAGTCAGGCTTTATACACTGCTGCCACCAAAATCTGGTGGCAAAGTCTCTACTTTGTCAGTAGTTATAATACTTATAATGTTCCCACTCGGGGAACATGAGGCTTTATATTATATTCTTTTGAATAAATGACTAATCCAGTAATCAACATCATTGAGTAGATCCCATTCTTGATTTAAAAAAAAAAGGCATAATTTGTTCATAAATTATGCATCCTTAGAACTTCATATGTTTATTCCTAACTAGTTTTGATTTGGGAACATGGGGAGTGTAAATCAAGGAGATTAGAATAAACCAACCAATCATTGCAGAACACCAGTGGGGAAGTGAAATGCTGTGCAGGACATTGTTGGATAAGGCTCTTTCTTATCATTTGCATGTAAGATAGCACACAGATGATCGAAGCTGATGTACTTCTCCGCGGTCGCGACCCAAAGGAACCCATAATGGCACATCCACCAGATAATGACAGTGACATCACACTGCGAGACTGGCTGAAAATGGTGGTGAACTCGGACAAAGGGATCAAACTGGACTTTAAAAGGTTGGTTAGTAGGTATTTTCATGTAAACAAAACGGAAATTTTGATCTCTATTTAAAACGTTTCCCACATAAATACAATGCCAAAGTGTAGCATGCATCACTTCTTTTTGTTGCCTGAACTGTCTGATGTGAAAAAGCAGTTTCATAATGTACTTGCCCGAAGGCCAATTTATACTTCTGCGTGAACACATATTTGCGTCTTTGTGCTGTGATGCGTAGAGGTGGATCATGAGTGTACGTGGCACACACAGACGCAGAGATGTGCTAGCACGCAGTCCACCCACGAGCTTACTATGTGACGTGTGTATCTTCTGATCTATGTGTCGAGCTGGAAGACCATGTCTGATTATGTACACAAAAAACAGTTCGGTGAGACGTTAACATTTCTTTTGCAGGTTTAATCAAATTGTTTAAATCAGAGTAGTACATTTGAAGTGCAAACAATACAATGTTAAAAAATAAAGGGCTAACAATGAAATTTTCCCTCCAGTTTTTGCATCCAGTTCTTTCACCTTCTATAGACAAGCTCATTCTCTGAAACGGCCTTCTGAAATTGTAGAAACATAAACAGCTGAAAAATGCTGTCTCGATTTCAGTTTAGACCTATTCAGTCTTAGTTTCTCAGACCAGTGTGTAAACCACAGCAACTCCATGAATATAAAATCTAAACCATCATCAATCAGTGGTTGATTTGATTTGAATTGTGGATTTAAACACTAGTTACATGGAAGTGCTTAGATACAAAAGCCACTCATAGTGCTGAATACAGATGAGTTGAAACATTTCAGATACACGTTCAGTGAGAATTCACGTGGTTTATAATTAAATACACAAGATTTCTTTTTTTCCAGCACAAAATTGTCTGTGTTCTCTTCTGTTAATTATTCCTACGATGAAACACACGATTCACATTGTTTTTCTACTTTTCTTCACTGTGTAAATAAGTAAATTCTGGTGAAGTTCATGCGACAGCGCCTCCTACAGGATATGCTCCCTTTACAGGCATGTATAAATACATGTGCGAGCGTACGTGCACAAAGAAGTATAAATTGGTCTTGAGTCAACACAGAAGGGCAAGGAAATACAAATGGTGCTGCAATCAGACCCTCCAGAGCTAGATTGTCCATCCCAGTGTCTTTGTTCTGTGTAGTCTAGAAGCAGTTGAGGAGTCAATGGAACTTCTGGACAAGGTTCGAGATCAATTGAAGGGGCCTGTGTGGATCAATGCAGATATCCTGCCTGGGCCTGGAGGCATGGCCACACCTTTAGATGCCGATCCCTTTTTACAAGCAGTGGCTATGAAAGCAGAGGGAGACGTGCTTTCTTTGGGCTGGACCACTGGATGGTCTCCGAGTACAAACAACCCAGGTAAAACATGTCTTTGTTCTAGGTGGCAGTTCTTCTTGCATAGACATCAATATGTATTGACTTGGTGCATATTATATATAAAATCTACAATTATGATGGTGTTTTAAGGTCTATTGGATGAAATCATTCTTTTAATATTATTTGGAAAACGGCTCATTTAACTTGGTGTCCTGTTTTCTGATTAATGCCATAATTAGAGCAGGAATCTTGAAGAGGCCAAAGGAGTTCTTGATTGACTCGGTTTTTGATACCAATTGATGTTGTACTTGGCCATAATTCTGTTTTTGTATCCTGTATTGGATCTAAGGTTACAGCTGGGAGATGGTTCAGCAGATGGAGGCAGTGTGTAAGAACCTGACACAGCCTGTGACATTCCCAGTGCGAGCAGCTCTTTTACCCCAGTCCTTCGTACAATTCCAGTGGCTCTTGCAGCAGTCAGACAGGTGGGACTCTTCATTTCTGTGTCAGTCTCAGCAGCCCATCAGTATTCAGTATACCATAGACAATTAAGGCTGTGCTGCAGCCTGTTTGCTTCTTAAGTGCTTGTTAGCACTGAACTGTTGATTGCCTGCCTGATTGGATTCATGTTGTGGAACAAAAACAGTTCATCAGAATGCCTTTGCCACACAATTGGTGTAATTTGGTGCTTGGCCCCCCAGGTATACTTGTTTGTCACCAGAATAGAAGCACTCATCACAGGGATCTCATACAGAAGGTTATCTTACTTTTCTAGGTCTAGTGCATTTCAGAGGTCTGGTGCACTAGAGGTGCAACTTAATGCAATCCTTCACTGTGGTAACATATGAAATATTTGTCAGGCCAATACAGCAAGTAGACACACTGATGTGTTTATCAAAGTCTTTAGTGGGATTTTCTTGTTAGCAATGTTGGTACCTCTAAATGTCTGTATGTAAATTTTGACATCCTTTCAATGGTAAGGAAAATGCAGATCCATTTCTTTTAATCACTTGCACTTTGTGTAGTAACCTGACATGGAAACTCCAGTGGACACCCCATAAAATGAATGTTCCTTCCAAATAACGAGAAACAAAAACATCTGGACTTTAATCTTCTGGCAAATCTATAATGAAATCTTCTGGATGCTCAGAATTTGATTAGTTTGGTACCATATCAAGAATACCTTGAATTCGGTCATGACGTGGTTAAGTTAGTCCGTAATCAACTAAGTAGGCAAAAGCACTAGGGTTTGAAATTAAATACTGTGGTTGCCTTAGTTACAGTACTTACCCATATCCAGTATTCTAACAATGATGATTTGATGTCTCTGATCCCAATATGCACTCCACTGGCTTTGGGGTACTAATTTATGCTTCATTTCACAAAAATATTTTCCACTTACTGTCCCTCCCTCTCTCTCTCTTTCAGATACACTCTGACCATATGGACAGGTCAGAGTGATGTGCTGAATGTGGAGGATCTGTTACCCTACAGGCAAAACATCAGCAAGTCCAGAATCTACTACGATCTCTTAGAGAATCAGATTTCAAAGTTTAAAAGCTTACCTGGGTACACCATGTCACAGTTAGAACAGAGCTAGGAGCTACTCTCTATTAAAGTAAAGAGTATATTTACTGTTTATTAGCGGCTTTTTAATTTTCAGTGTCACAGAATTTATTTTTTGGTTGCTCTTTTTCTCATTTATGATGTTTAACAGTGAACATAAATATTTTGTCCAATGGCTGATTAATAATAAATATTCACAGACTATTTCTTTCATATGTTCATTGATTTGATATCTAATACAGCAATGTGCAAATGTACATAAATGCACTTTATTGTCCACAAATCTCCCCAAAGTTGGCCAGACGGTTAATCTGCTCCGTTTGCATGGAGTGTCGTCTCAATAGAGTCTTTTTGGTCTTCTGGTCTCGGGGATGGCTTGGGGCACAGGGCACAAAATGCCTTTGACCAGGAGCAATGGGTATGGTTACATTGCCAGGACCAGGTTTTGGTCCCCGATCAGCACCAGTGCTGGTGATGTTAACTTTGATATCTGGAATGGGTGCATGTGGGTTTAGTGGTGGCAGGTAGCCTGGCCGAGTGTGTGCGATGTGATCCAGCAGAAGAGCCCCAGACCCTCTGCGTTCCATCATCGCTGGGCTTCTCCTTTGGACTATGCTTTCCAGAGACTCCCTTGAGCCAGACAAGGTGGAGGATCGGCTGTAAACTAGCTTACGCTTTTCTGTTCCTCCCACTGTGCCGGCTTTGCCAGGCTCATCTGAGTGCTGACTCCCAAACTGAGGAAGTTGGGAGTCTGAGCTGTAGTGGTCCATACCAATGTTGCGGCGGCGGACTACATCCTTCAGGCTGGACACAGCCAGGTTGGGCAGGCAATCTGGGGCTTTATCTGTAGGAACGGTCTCGCTGCCGGAGGCTTCTTTAAGTAGGTTCTGGTGTGAGGAGGAATGTGGCAGTGAAACACCATCATAGGACATTTTCCTGTTTAGCCACATTGCCTCCTTCTTTTGTTCTTTCTCTGCTTCAGTTGCTTTGTCCAAGGCTCTGAGCAGACCGGTGGCATCCATGCTTTGATGAGGTGCAACTGGTGGTGCTCTTTGAGACAAACGACGATGACCGTTAAAGCCAAAAGAGAGCTCTTCTTCTGGGGTGATATCTAGGAGCTCCTCTGTGAAGGACGAGGCCTTGCTTTGCTGCAGCAACAGGGATGGTGGGATCTTTAGCCATGGCTCAGAGTGCAGCCTTTGAAGATGAAGAAGCTTGGCTACGCCGGCTGCTCGCAATGGACTTGGGTCCCGTGTAGGTGACCCTGCCCTTGAATTAGTGGTGGTTGCAGGGGTAGAACCAACTGCTTGGTTTTCTGCCAGGTGTAAAAAGGCATTTTGTGACTGGCTTGAATCGGAGGAGACATGAGAAGGAAAAAGTTTAATTTCAGAGGGTGACATGCAGACAGTAGGGAGACAATGCAACCTATCCTCCAAATCTGGTGGTGGAGGGACATTTAGATACTGTTTGGTCATTAGTCTGCCAGAGGGGAGTTTATCTGTGGTAATAATTATGACCTCCTTGCCTTTGGCCTTAAAGGCATCTAGTAACACTCGCAGAGCTTCCTTGTCACCAGCGTTAACAGCATACACTAGTGCAGAGGAACCGGAGTGGTCTTCTAAACTCAAGTCAGCTCCACTGGACAGCAGCTGGGACAAAACCTCCTCCCCAGATCGTTCCACACAGGCATGCATTAGAGCAGTCTTACCCGATTTGTCCTGAATATTTGGGTCAGCACCATTCTCCAGCAGATACCTGTGGAAACAAATCAAATCACCATTTGAATACAGGAAGTCCTAAAAAATAATTAATTTTCAGTATCTAGTCAGACTCATTGGACAGTTATTAAGCCCTGCTGTACAAAAAGCACATCTAAACTGGTATTAAGCTGACAGCTGAATGCTGGGACAGCTGGGATATCACCAAAGCATGCTGTACGTAGGATAGTTGTTATGCAGCTTCCCTGCTGTCGAGTCTATGTTGTTAAGAGACTCAACCATGCTAATTATTTGGCCTTCCAGTACAGGCCTTGAATCAGCAATGATGCAACCTTAAAATAATTATGCATTACTATACCCTCAGTAATGCTGAAAACTGGGTCTGATGGTGGTCAGTTTGGTGGTGTTTGCAAATGACAGATCATTGTGTCAACCAGAAACTTGAGCAGTGTATACCTGACTATCTTGTGTTTGGGAACACTCTGAGCATCACTGTGGTGAGTCTTGCAGGCAATCATCAGTGGTGTCTCTCCACGCTCATTGCTCTCATTAATATAAGCCCCACCTTCCAGGAGCAGACGTGTCAGCCGCAAACGGCAAAGATAAACAGCCTTTAAAAGGGAGTTGCCGTCGGTCCACACCTCTGTGGAGTCCTCCATGACCTCTTGCTGCTTCAGACAGGCAGATGGCTCTATCATTTAAGGACTCATGGACAAGTTGGAGGGTACCTGAGCTTTGGAGAGCTGCCAGTGGAAGACAGTTCAGATAGTCAGGCATGTAGTTCTAATATTCATGATGTATGGTAGTATACTTGACTATTAAACCATGCAAAATAGATTATATTTCTCATTTATTGCTAGATGTCATTGTTGTGGATTGGAATTTTCCTTAAATAAGCATGCTAGCTATTTCTCCATAGCTTTTTCCTCCTAAACCAGCACTAACGACGTAAAAATGCTTCAATAACCATGGTGCCACATCAAAATAGTAGGTCAAAGACGCAAGCTCGGTTAATTAACCTCTTTACATAAGACTCTAGATTACGCAATCAACCCAAGGTTGGTTTTATATATATTTATTTATTTTTTTTCTCTTCAGTATGGGAATTGAAGTCACGATGTTAAAGTTCTGCCTTAAAAAAAAAAAAAACCCCAGAAAGAATGGAAAAATAAAATAGGTGGGCAGAATGCAAGTAAGGCCCTGATCTATCCTTCACCCTTTTATATTGTGCCAGGCATGATCAGACTGCAACTGCTAAGAGAAAAATGGGGGAAGAAAACATGCCGAGTTATTGAAAGGATTAAACTTCTCCTTTGGCTCGGTGATGGAGGCTATTGTGTTTATGACCTTGTCCTCAAATCTAAATGTGCAACTCAAGTCTATCGCATTTTAGTTGCATAAAATGAGAGCTACGTTTTTGCTAGACAGAACGTTCAAGCTTTTAAATGTAAGCTGAACATGCTTCTCAGCACACTGTATACATAGACTTAAGTAGTTTGGAAACATTTTCTTTTTATAAACAGACACACACTAAACTGCTTTGAGGAGAGAAATGGCTTGACATTTAGCTGGAGAAACAGGAGTTGCTCATACTTTTACAGGACAAATTTAATTAATTAACTAATTAATTTTACTAATAAAATCAACAAGTTCAGCTGGGCAATGTACTTTAAAGACTATATGATGGTTTACTCAGTGTTTTAGTTTATGTGAAGAGCATTGATCTCTATTTAAATCTTGAGGACCTTTTATGGAAACAAATTACACCATGCCCAAATTTATCAGCATGGTGTACATGAAATAACATTATGCAAGTTGGAAATGGCATGTGCAACAGTCTTGATTGGAGTACACACACTCCACCGGTAGCACACCTAAGCTCTGGTTCCTAATGCTGTGCACCCCTGGGATGGCATTTATAGCCCCGGCATGCTTTGTGCTCTCTTCTCTGGGCCTTCAATCGGTCTCCTGAACAGAGAGAATCCTTAATGACTCCTCTCTCTCGGTCTGCCTGGTACTGAAGAGCGCGGAACAAACAAGCATCACTAGGCAGATCAGGACTCGAGATTGAAACACAAGTGGAACACCTCACAGGCCACTTGACGCACATGTGCAGAATGGTGATTCATGGCAGATATAATAAGCAACATTGAGCATTTGTAATTCGTTTGTGCCTATTAGTCAAGGCTTTATACATTTAAAAAGTGCAAAAGTCAGACCTATGTCTATAAAGCTAATTTAACGCTTTTAAATAAGACCAGAACTGGACTGGATTTGTCATATAGATCTTCAAATGAAACTATGACAGAGAGTGTGTGTGTGTGTGTGTGTGTGTGTGTGTGTATATATATATATATATATATATATATATATATATATATATATATATTTCTCCAGTTGTATTTATCCACAAGCAATCATATTTTGCACTAATACACCATTTTAGCAGCAGCTAAACTTAATCATTACAGATTTAATACCTAATTAAATAGCACAGGTTTCCATGCATATACAAGAAATAAACTATGTAAACAATAATCCATACTCCTTGCTAAGCTTACCTCGTTTCCTGCAGATCTTCTCTGTCCTCTAACTGGTTTGGTTCAAAGAGATCTCTCACTACAGTGAAAAGGCCGAGTGTTATCCAATACACCAGATCAAAAGAACATGAAGAGTCAAGAAGTGTCGGCTAAATGAGCCCGAGAGCGTATGAATGTGTGTGCGAGAGAAAGGGAGCGTGAACGAGGGCACAAGAGAGAACAGGTGTGTGAGCTCTCAGGTCTGGAGGCAGGCGGTACCTTACAGTAGAGCGTGTGCATGCGAGAGAGAGAGAGAGAGAGAGAGAGAGAAACGAGCAGAAACGTGACGGCAGCTTTCGCACATCGAGCGTCAACACAGGATCGGGTTATTATTCTGACGTGAATGAGATGGCTGAGCTTGGAGGTATGCCGCCTCCACAACCAACACGGTTCCACTGTCCCCGCGTCCCTGACCTAAGGGCCACAGTGGCGTGCTTGCATCACCGTGACTCTGTTTCTTCTTTCCTCCCATGATGTGGTGATGCTAGTACGGTGACATTGACTGTGCTGACGAGGAAAGCGGTTGGTGTACTTTGTCCAGAACAGAATATAGCAAACAATTAAAGATGGAATGAAAAAAGGGAGGAGGAGAATATTGCTAGTGTTATTGGAGTCACTCAATAATTTTACATCTTTACTGAGAATCCAGTTTCTGATCATTCTATTATCTCGGCTCATCTCAACAGTGAACATACAAAAATCACAGCTCAAAGTTCCCCTTTAATTATAGTTCATTAATGATAACTATATATTTGTTTCAGGTTAGTTCAAGTTTAACATACACCGACTGATTTGATTTCAAATTAGCGAAGGGGGCAGGGCTTCCTGGGGTGTTCGACGTGTCTGTTTTGTTTGTCTTAAAACTGAAAGAATGTAAAACTTTGAGACATGAATAATTTTGTACATGTAAAAAAAAAAAAAAATAATTAAATTGAGACCAAATCCCTTAAGTTAAAAACAACAAGAAAACAATCAACCATCATAAGATTAATCAACATTCTGATTGACACATTTGCAGTAATCCTGGCTGTTTGTTTTAAAACACATCAGGAAATGACAAAGCATCCTCATTTTCCTCACAGTTTCCTGTTTTAATTATTTATTTTTATGGCGTTCATATAAAAGTATGAACTTAGTCTAAATTTCACTGTAGTCTAAATTATTTATGTCTCTGTGGGCCTCTGTTCCTTTTAGATCTTTATGGTCATAATTGACAAAATCAGAGTGTACTACAACACGGGTACAATATAAAGACACTATATTTAAAACCACCACAACATATTTGGTGTATATTTACACAACCAGGGGTGGGGGTAGGGGGGACTGACCTGCCCATCAGACTAATTTCCAGCTTAGTTTTAGCCTCCTGCTGGGACTTGAAACCAATCAGCCTCAAAGGTTAGAGTGGATTGCAGGCTTTGGATGATGTTAGACAGGGCTGTTTAAAGGGCTTAGGCATTAATGTGGGGAGAAAAAGTGTGCGTGTGTTTGTGTGTGCATGATCCATAAAGGTTTTTATTCAACCTAAGCACATGAGAACCTCTGTCAATAATTAGCTCTCGACACAAAAGGCGAAATGCATATTTATGTGAGGAGCGAGGACAGGTCACATGGGTTGGGCTAAACAACAGCCTTCTCTCTCTCGGACACACACACACACACAATCTCCAATTGCGGTGACACAAGGCAAGGATGAATCGCAGAGATTTAGACTTTGACTGGTTGAAATTAGAGCATATTAACAGCTGGAACAGTATTTTCAGTTTCAGAGATCTACCATGATGTGATTTTTGGGACTTGACGTTACTTGGCTACAGAAACAGTGTCCATGAGCAGATGCGGTCGCCTCACACACTGATCCCAGTAAATAAGCAGGCGTGTGTGTGTAACGTCTTTCAGCACCACTCATCACTGTTCCACACACTCATACACCTCAAATACATACTGCAGCCCATTTTCCTCTTGCAACCCCGCCGGCACTCCGGGGAACCTGAGCAAAGAAACGGCAAGAGAAACAGGACAAACACTTAGAAGAAAACAAGCAAAATCACGACCAATCCTGTCTGCCTTGAAGACTGAAGATCAGGGTTGACTGATCGATTACACGGGATCAGACCACCGTGCTGTTAAGCTCTGGCTCCTGATCAGTCAGAAGGACGTGGGGTTGATTAATTTACCCTAACAGCAGCTCTAACAATAGTGCAGCTGCAAATAACAGGTTAATATTAATGCAGTCGTTCTAATTCGTTCTCGTTTCTATAGTAACGGCTCGTTCACAGGGAATTGTGCGAATTATAAACGTGTGCGAAAACACGTTGCTTCGGTGAGGTCTTCTGCGAGACGTTTATGGAAAGAGGCTCTAGCATTGGCACTTTGTAACATTCAGAGGTAAAGTTAAATAAGAAATGTGCAAAATTACTGGCACCCCAAAGAATTTTGTATTAATACAAAGATAATTAGTATAAGCTGTCACCCTTAAGGGAATTTTTTATTTATTTTTTTTTTTTTTTAAATCCTCACAAATAAAACAAATCCACAAGATCCTAGAGGTAAGTGAAGTCTTGATGATCTGCAGCTGGCTGATGTGTTTCAGTTTTAACTATGTATGTCTGTCTACGAATCTAGCAGTGAAACTAAACTGTTTATACGAACATCTGCACACACAGTGCACATCTGTTCAATGACAATAATAATAATAATAATAATAATAATAATAATAATAGCATGTCATCCTCCCAGTGTTCCTCCGAGTACCACTCCAAAATGGGCGTCTGAGTGGAAGAACTTGCCGTGAATGCCTCAGGCCATTGTGTTATGCAGGAGCCTTTTAGGGCTTTTCTAGAATCTCTGTCCGCTGTTTAAGATTCACTTTGGTATGCTAAACACAACCGACCCGTGTGTGCACGCAAGCCAACAAATCCATTTGCACCATTGTAATGGAAAAAATTGAACACTACAAGCCAGCGTGGCCATCGTGCTACGGAAGGTCATGGAGAACCGGATCGGTGCTTAAGCTTTTTCGGGAGGGAGAAACAAGATGAAAGCTTTTGCGTGATTTCAAATAGAACCTGAAAACAATAGATTCCACGGAGGTAAAATTCTCCTCTGTGGTTATTAAGCCCTATTAAAGTAGCTATTGGGACAGTTCCTGATGTCCTAGGGACTTACAGAATGACAATTTCAACATTATTTAAAATCCTTTGGCTCAGATATGTTGCACCGTTACCGATCGGAAAGATGAATTTCCTTTGGCAGAACAAAAGAAAGAAATACTAGAAAAAAAAAGGCAAAGTGACTTGTTTCACTCACTCGGGAAGGAGCCTGAACTTGTCTAGATCAATGTTAGGGATGAAAGTGTCACAGTCAAACTGCTTCAGCATCCTCGTTACAAACAGACGCTGGTGTGCCGAGCTCTCCATCACCTCCTGCCAGAAACGAGACATTTGACAAACATGAGAAACTCTCAAAAATTGTTCACAAATAGTAACAGACCCCTTATTGTCTCTCTGAATACAACCTCAAATCCAAAAAATTTGATTTGCAAATCTCATAAACCCATGTTATTCACAATAGAACATAGAAACATCAGACGTTTAAACTGAGTAAATGTACCATTTTAAAGAAAAAAGTAGGTAATTTTGAATTTGATGGCCGCAACACATCCAAAAAAAAATGTGGGGCAACAAAAGGCGGGAAAATTAAATGTTACTAAAAGGAAACAGCTGAAGGGTAATTGGCAACAGGTCAGCAACATGATTGGTCTTTCAGAAGTAAAGAGGGACAGAGGTTCACCAATCTGCCCAATAGTAGTGACAAAACTACTAGTAACCGGTTTGTTTACCATGGTATTACTGCGCTTGACTGGCCAGCCAACTCACCTGACCTTAACCCCATAGAGACTGTATGAGAGAAACCAGACCCAACAATACAGACGAGCTGAAGACCGCTATCAAAGCAACCTAGACTTCCAGAACAAACATCTCAGCAGTGCCACAGGCTGATTGCCTCCATGCCACGCCACGCCACACTGATGCAGTAATTCCTGCAAAAGCATCTCCGACCGAATATTGAGTGCATAAATTAACATACTTTTCACAAGGTCGAGATTTCTGTTGTAAATTCTTTAATCTAATATTTTGAGATGCTGGATTTTTGATTTCCATGAGCTATAACCCTTAATCATCAAGATTAAAAAAAAAAAAGAAAAAAAAAAGGGCTTGAATTATTTCACTTTGTGTGTAATGAATCTAGAATATATGAAAGTTCCACTTTTTGAATAAAATTATGGGCAATCAATCAATCAATCAATCAATAAATAAATAAATAAATAAATAAAAAGAGAACTTTTCCACTATATACAAATTTTTGTACATGTTTGTTAACATATAGTGTATCAAGTGCATTGTGTATAGCAGAAATATCTGAGTACCGTGATATGATATTTTAGTCATATTCACTTTGAAGGTCGTTCATAACTGAACAAAAGGATGCTGATCTTCCTCTGGAGCAGCAGTGAATACCGTCGGCTCAAAAACATTCTACAAGAAGTGTCTCGGAGATAAAGAGAGGCAGAGGGAGGAGTAAGAGAAATGCGAAACAGTACCATGGAGAAAGAAGGGGGCTTTTGTAAAAAAGCGTCCTTGAGCATCACTGTTGCCATGCCTACCAAATGGTGAGCGAAGGGACTAGAAAGAAACACGCGACATGGTGTGTGCGCGCGTGAGTTTTTATAGTTAGAAACTTTAATGACATCCAACGCATTGAAAACCGCAGACACTGGAGATGAGATCAGACGTTTTATTCTCCCCCTCCCTGCCCCGAATGTATACGGTAATTATCTGTTGTGACTCAATTACACCCCCTGTTCACTACTACATCTACGATACATCTCTCAGGTTAAATTTGGTGTGGTTTAAGACACGTCCACAGAAAAGCGATACCATATTTGTACACGTTCACAATGGAATGATGGTTAGGTGGCCTATATACGGAGGTGTAATATACAGTGGACTGTATATTAGTGGAGATGCTCATATGGCCTATATCGTGACCAGGGTGCAGTCTGAGACACATCTGCAGTGGATTTATGATGGTGAGGTGGGCTCTGGAATTTTCTGTAGTGAAATTGGTGTGTGGTTTGGGACTGGTGATGTTTATGTGAGGAAAGATGAACAGCTGATGGGATGTGTGTGTGTGTGGCATGTGACCTTGTACAGCGAGCTCCCACCAATGATCCACACTTGATCAGCTTGAGCCTCAAGCTCCGGATTCTCCAGAAGACGGAGTGCAGAGCTAAAGTCAGCTGCTAGGTAGTGTGCTCCCTCAGGAGCAGTTCTAAATCGAAAAAAAAAAAAAAAAAAAATTAAACAATTTTTTAAAAGCCCTGTTAACCAAAAATCCTTGATTTCAGATCAACACATAGCTCCAGTAAACGAGGGCATTCACCGAGGTTCTTACTCGAGTTCTCGGCTCAGGACTACGTTGATTCTGTTCTTGAGAGGCCGGTTCTGTGCCGGTATCGAGAACCAAGTCTTCCTGCCCATGATGACCACGTTCTTTTTACCTGTCACGTCACATCACATCACGTACACACACACACTCTCTGTTTACAAGCAGTGTGTACAGTATAATACAGAACAAATGTACATTTGGTAAACCTAAAAGATGTGAAGGAGGAGGCTGAGGTTTCGGTTGACCTTCTACAGTAGGAGTCATGGTCATCTTCTGAAAGTGCTTGAACTCTTTACTGCGAACACAAAACAGTGGATATTAAACCTATAAGAAGAATCGAGCACGAACACTCAGAATTTTACAATTAGTTTTAAATTAAGATAAATTGGGATAAACACTGTCTTTCTAACCAGCATATTATCGGTAGTACAGTTTTCTACCACACACACACACATACATACATACAGTTAGCTTAGCTAAAGATAACCGACACTTCAGCTATCAGCAGAACCTGTCGGCCGAGTCCCGAACCCCGCGCGCCTTCCTCCGGAAGTGCACTACCTAGGGTGTGAAACAGCGCGTCCTGGTGTCCTGTATAATCCACTGCGTGTACAACACGGCGCGGTTTGGGACACAGCCAGTCTTACCTCAGTCTTATCGGGTGCCAGGGCAGATTTCCGCTTCTCCCGATGCCCATGTCCGGACAAACCGCAACGATACAGTTCAGCACGCGACCCATGACTAACGGGCTCTTCTTCTTTGAACTGAGGGGGCTGACGGGTAAATTACCTCAGAGAGAACTAAGCGAGGTCACGCGGACATAAGTTCCCGCCAGAATTTACACCAAGCGGAAATGACGTCGTTAAAAACGACCAATAAACGGCTAAAGGATTTATTTTATTTTATTTTTTATTTTTTTTTTTTAAGAAAAAGGCACTCTCACTGAGCGGTTATAAAGCTCGCAGTGCCACCTACAGGCAGACTTATGCAGTAACACGGGTTAAACATTATGTTCAGTTATTTCACTTAAAGTGCAACAAATACTGGTTTTTGTCTAGTATAAAACATCATCATATTCACATTACAAAGATTATGTTTAGACCGGTTTAACAAATGACTGGAAATTGTTGCTATGTTTAAATATGTGGTCATGTGTTTACCTTAATAAAAATAATTTTTGTGTATTTTCAAGCTTCAGAAGTAGATTTTTAAAAATGTCTTGGACTTGAGACCGAAACCAGTCCAAACATAGAGCTGAACAGCTGAAGGTTCTAACAGAGTTTTACTGTCAGTACTGAGAATTGAACCCACAACCTTCTGGATTTTTATGCACTCACCATGATTAGCTGGTGGAATGAATCTGATTTGGACAAACACAGCCCTTATGACAACATTAGTGTTAAATTACAGTTGATAAAGTGTGTGTTTCTGGATGAGTGGTGGATTTTGTGCAGAGTTCACATTGCTGGTATTTAATATTATTCTGCACTTACACACTGTACATATTTACTGTAAGTATGTAAGTAAATATATTATGAGGAATGTATGTATGTAAGTAAGAAATTAATTAAGGAAGTGCATACATTGCAAGTAAGTAAGCAACAGTAAGTAAGTAAGTAAGTTATTAAATAAGTATGTAAGTAATTAAGTAAGTATGTAAGCAATTATGTCAAATTTTATTTATTAAGCACATTTAAAAGATGCAAGGTGTACATCAAAGTGTTGTACAGGCTGCTCGCTGCTTGACTCAATCCCATTTTAAAGAAGATGAATAGGTGACATTTGTCTCGTGTATTTCAGGACAAGCGTATTATTTGGCAGAAGCATGAAACAAACAGAAGTGAGCAACAGAAGTTGATAATATGCTGTTTTATTTATGTGAACATGTTAAACTTAGATTAAAGATACAGTGAGGAACTGCAGAAAACATCAGATTGATGATTCAGGTCTTCACTTGAACTCAGTCGAATAAGTCAGAGTACCTCCTCTCTTCAAATCACACCTAAAGTTGGAAGTGCCCCTCCTCACTTGAGCGTAACACTCTCCCAAAAGGTCATGATATTTAAGATCCTCATCCCAAACCTGCAGCTTCACCTCATCGTTGATTTTAGCTGTACTAAAGGGCAGGTTAGAGGTCCAAACGGGCCTAGAAGTATCTCTGATCACATAGGTTTTATGCATTTCATTTCTGACAAACACCTTCACAAAGGGGTCAGGAGCATTTCCCAAAGCATCACCTTTCAGATATTTGCCCTGCATGCGGAACCCCCGTAGTTCAGCATCACTAGGTAGTGCCAGACACACTAATATGAACGCGTGAGGTACACCAGCCGGGAACTGGAGAAGAACGTCATGGTTTTATCTGTGTGACAAAAACATTGAGCAAAAAATGGATTGAGTAACTAGGTTTCCATTAGTGCCTCACTGATACTACATTTACAAATATGTATGTAAAAGTAAAAGACATTGTAAACACATTAAACGCACATATAAACTTACATGTTTCTTTAAAAAAATAAATAAATACAAATAAATAAAAAAAATATATATATGCATAATTTATTCATTATCCACTTAGAATTAAATAACTACAATCTCCTCGTTTGTGTAAGATTTGTTTAATGTTCTCACCTGCTTTTGTGAAATCTTTTGCACAGCCGTCAAAATGCCCAACTTCTCTCTCTGTCTCTCTGTCTCTCTTCCTCCTTTGTCCAACATCAATTTAAAGGCAATGTAATCAGGAAGTCATCCTTGACATTATCAGCTGGTGATGTTTTATTAGGTTTGAGATCCGTTTTCAAGTCCTTGATATGTAGCAAAAAATTTCCAGATGGTGTATTTTACCACCTGAGCTTCCTCATGAAACAGCGATAAGGACTTCATCACCTGGTGCACTAAGAAGAAACACATGGGATGTAAATGACTGACAGTTCACATATAAACTATTGAGTGCCTTGTAGAATTCATCAAGAAAAGGGAATCATTCATGAGTTTTCTTTTGACTTTCCTTTCATATGTTTTAATACTAAAAAGAGACTTTACTGACATGTTAATGACACTACTGTACATGTATGAAGAAGGACCATGAATGCAGGTAGAAGAAAATAGATGATAGATTGTGTTTGGTCAGAAGGTATCGATTAATGACCTATAACAGCAGCTCTGACTGTAGTGTAGCAGAAAATTACAGGTTTATATTAATGGGCTCACACTTCCTGGTGATGATCTCCTGCTCTCACTGATGTCCTAATGCAGGGGTTCCCAAACTTTTCCAGGGCAAGGACGCCCAAATGGCATTAACATTTGAACGAGGCCCCCCCTTTTGCAAGATGTCTTAAAAAAAACATTAAAAATACGGACTTCTGAATATATCCCCCTTTTTTAAAATTAATAATTACATTTTACATCTTTACATTACATTATATTAGGAATTGATTGTGTGTGTGTGTGTGTGTTTTTTGTGTGTGTGTGTGGTTGTCTGAGTGTGAGAATTTATTTTTCACACCAAATTGTTGAGGCCCCCCAGGCTCCTCCAAGGGGGCGGCATCCACTTTGAAAACCACTGTCCTAATGTATGACCTCCTGGGAGTTGGGAATCTGTCAACAACCCACCTATTTTATTTGTGTTTCTGTGAATAAATTAGTACTTTTGCCAGAAATATATGAGACATCACCTGTTGATGAGCTCAAGGATACTGTAGGCTATAGATTTGATCCTCTTTAAAATGAGTCTGAGCCAATCAGACAGCAGTTTTTTATTTATTTTATTTTATTTTTTTGTATCCAGGGTAATACATCCATTCAGAGAACACTATGAAATCCTATATCTAGCTTTTTTAAATTTCATTGTTTATTTTTATAGTACACACTTTACTCTGAGTACTGTAACTCTTTCTAAAATTGATCTGGTTTTGTCCTCTTATTTTTCATAGGCAAAAACATCACCATGTCATCATCGTTTTATGTCCCTCCTCATCTTGGTCTGTAGTGTCTGACTTCCTGCAGACACACATAAAATATTTTTTCAACAAGTTAATGTAAAAATGTGTGAAACAAAACGTTTAACACCTTGTTACTCTACTGACGTTCTCCTTTAGAGCTAATTGATCATTATCATTAATCCCTCTTCTCAGTAACAATAACCATTTAACAATAAACATCATTAATCTTAACAGGTCAAAATAAAAAATTCCAAACTTAACTGGCTTTATTAAACTAAATAATACACATTTTTTAGTAGCTCAGAGCACAGGAAAGATAACATACTAGCCTCTCCTTAAACAGAGGAAATATTGCATTATTTGTGAAAAATTAGAACTGTAGTTATTTTTGCTTAATGTAGTTATAGACACTGTAAAGTGACTTATATTGTTTTATGTGGCCCGGGTCTGGCACAGACACTGTATGACAGATCTGGCTGAGAGTCGGCTGGGTCCCCGGACCAGATGTGGCCCAGAAACTGTGAAATTTACTTCATTTTAGCAGAGAAACACAAATTCAACCATTTAAGATTAATGGATTTTATTAAACATGAACAATTTACAATACAATATGAACATTTATTAACACACTTAAAAACAACAAAATAGTAAATATACTTACAGTATATTTAAAGACAAAAAAATTCTCACACACACAAATAAATTCAGCCACTTAAAACATCAAGGACTTTTATAAACAATTAAAAAATAGGATATGAATTCATACAATATGAATATTTACTAACAAATGACAAAATAAGTCAAACAAATATTTAAATTTTGTAAAGAAAAGACATATAGAGAACATACAGTTGTGGTCAGAAGTTTACATACCCCTCGCACAATCTGCAAAATCTTAATACTTTTAACAAAATTAGATTGATTATAAAAATCCCATGATGTTGTTTCATTAGTCCTGTCCTGAATAAACTATTTCACATAACAGATGTTTACATATAGTCCACAAGACAATAACGGAGTTTATAAAAATTACCCCATGCAAAAGTTTACATACACTTGATTCTTAATACTGTGTGTCGTTACCTGGATGATACACAACTGTGTTTATGTTTTGTGAGAGTTGTTCCTTATTGAGATACTGAGATCTATCTTTTCACAGTGAGGACAACTGAGAGACTTGTACACAACTATAACATAAGGTGCAAATATTCACTGATGCTCAAGAAGGGAACACAATACATTAAGAGCCAGGGGGATGTAAACTTTTGAACAGGATGAAATTTACAGATGTAAATTGTTTTGTCTTCTGGGAGACATGTAAGTATCATATTTAGCTTCTAAAGGGCAGTACTAAATGAAGATTTTTAAACAAACTAATTACAATTTACACCGATCATCCTGTTCAATAGTTTACACCCCCCCGGCTCTTAACGTATTAATGTGCTACCTTCTTGAGCATCAGTGAATATTTGCACCTTATGTAATAGTCATGTACGAGTCCCTCCATTGTCCTCAGTGTGAAAAGATGGATCTCAGCATCATATACTTACTGTTGAAAAGGGTTCAAATATGCAGTAGATGCTGGAAAAGTAAAGAATGTGCAGGACCTGGAGGATTTTTCTGAAGAACAGTGGGCAGTTTAACTGCTCAGGACAAACAAGGGACTCATGAACAGCTCTCACAAAACATAAACACAGTCGTGGATCATCCAGGTAACGACACACAGTATTTATAATCAAGCGTATGTTAACTTTTGAACAGGGTAATTTTTTATAAATTCAGATATTGTCTTGTGGACTATATGTAAACATCTGTTATTTTCATAACATAGCTTATAGCTTTTCCATGGTGGTACTAAATAAACAACAACATGGGACTTTTATGATCAATCTCATTTTGTTAAGAGCATTAAGATTTTGTAGATTGTGCGAAGGGTGTGTAAACTTCCGACCTCAACTCTATACCCACCCAGCTACCAATTATATCACCATTATAATTTCTAACTCTAAATCTTATCGCACTACATTATCTCTGTGTCTGATTTATATCAAGCAATATTCCAGATCTAATGACCTAACTAATGGACATTCAAGGTTATTTTAAACTTCTAATCAAAGTTTGCACTTCTAAAATCAATGACAGCTTTAACTTTATTACTTGTGGAAAGATCATGGCATAAGCGGGGTAATCCATGGTTAGGTGTACATTAAACGATTTGATCTAGTGGTTCTTTGCCTCCACATCATGCATTGAAATCATTTAATGCACACTTAGCCGTGGATTATCCCTTACATATCATCTGAGAGAGAGACAGCTAATTCTATACGTAAGCAGAAACTTACTAATCATGACCTCTCCGAGTTGGAGAGTGGCCAGTGAAGTCTTTCCATTGACTCCCCTCCAATTGAGGTTCTTTGCCAGGGAGTTGGCAATCACCCTCTTCAATATGCACCAGATGCAGTCGCGAACATTCGCCCCATCAAAGCGTGCCAACCAGTTTACTTGAAACCAATTCTTTTTTAAAAACCATATAAAATAATATAAAATAATATACAAATAAATAATTAATAAGCATGTATTGCTTTGTCAACTGGGTCAGTGCTTCTCACTACTCCTGCAGTTACTCCTGCCCTATGTGTTTTCCATGTTTTCCTCCTCTACCAAAGATCAGAACTGTTCCCTCATATCAATGTGGTGTTGAATGTTGTGTTTTGAGTACGAGTGTCATTTTGAGAAAAAATAAATGCTTTCAGTAGCTGTGTAATTGTGCAAGCAATTGTTAACAATAAGAGAAAAAAATTCTCACCAGTTTTTGCTTGTAATCTGGACTCTACAAGAGAACACTGTGTTAAGGGAAGTGAGGAAAAATGCTCTACAAAACTAATACCTACAAAAGAAAGTCAATCAGAAACAGAAGAAAACACTCAAATGGTACATCGTCCATCAGCTGCCAGTTCTGCAGCATCTCTGTGAATGAGCCGTGTGCTGCTTGTAAAGTGGTGGTGGGAACGGGGTGAAAGTGGCATTTGGGGTGACTGTGGGGAAGTTAACAGTGGGGTCGAGGGAAGAATTTGTTTGGGTGGTGCGGCACACATCCTCTGAGTCGAACAAACAATGCTCCTGACCTCCAGGGGGGCCAATCCGGACACCCCTCCTAATAAAAAATTAAATTGATCAAAACTAAATGTACAATTATAAAATATTGACTATATTACCAAATTCTAAAATGTTTCATGAAAAATACAACTTTAAATACAGCCTCAAAGCATCAAGGAACAGTAATAGTGATGTACTGAACAAATATCTGTATGTTTTACACCTTGGTGATCTTTGCCCAGACGCCTCCGCATGTGACTGGAGGTCTGACCAGGTCCTGCACTCTTTTGGATTTCCTCCTGCCCTCTTTATAGCTGTCTGTAAAATACAGCTGAATTTAAACATGATTCAATCCTTTCAGGATCAATCACTGAGACAAAAACATTGTTTGTTGCTAGACTAAGGCCAAGGATCACAAAAACGTTATAAGAAATAGTGTTGAGCCGAACAACGGGTCTGTTATCATGCCAAGTGGACAATATGATACAATAAAAGGAGCACAGCAAACTGTGTGGGTTTTCTGACAGAACATATTAAATTAGCATTAGCTCAGGAACAAAAAGTCAAATAAAAAAGTGGTAAAAAAGGAAAGGGAAGGAATAAACAAAGAGTTTGTGCCTTAGCAGTAAAAAAATAAAAATTAAATCAAAACTTTATAAAAAAGTAAAAACTATCGAGCTGTGAGAGTCAGCATTTGTCATGACGATCCGAACGCTAGCTAGCTGCTAGTACACCATCTGATGTTATGTTCTCGTCGACATCACACACACTATTATAAAAGATACATATTTAAATAAAACATTTTCTTTGTGACATTTTAAACATAGCACGTTCGCCTCACACCTCCAGGGTCAGGGGTTCGATTCCCGCGGCTGTGTGTGTGCAGAGTTTGCATGTTCTCCCTGTGCTGCGGGGGTTTCCTCCGGTACTTCGGTTTCCTCCCCCAGTCCAAAGACATACATGGTAGGCTGATTGGCATATCCAAAGTGTCCGTAGTGTATGAATGTGTGTGTGTGAGTGTGTATGTGATTGTGCCCTGTGATGGATTGGCACCCTGTCCAGGGTGTACCCTGTCTTGTGCCCCATGCTCCCTAGGATAGGCTCCAGGTTCCCCATGACCCTGAAAAGGATAAGCAGTATAGAAGATGGATGGATGGATGGACATTTTAAACATCAAAGAATATTGTAGACTGAAATTACTCAACTAAACTAAAATCTTCTTCAGTTGAAATGATTCCTCTTGAAAACGAAGAATGACGGCAGCCTCGAGAATCCTCTAACCGATTTGATTACTGCGGCCCATTGCTATGGCAGCCATCAAGTTCCCCAGCAGCTTCAAAGGGACCTTTTATGAATGGTAAATAAGATTATGAAATTCTTACCAGGAAAAAATCTTCTCAATAGAGACTTTATCATTTGTACACATCATAAATGTATTTGAATTTAATTATTGTCTGTTTAACAGCTGTGTTTGGGTCACACCATGGGAAACCTGCTGGGGAGCAGATCCTTGAGCAGTGTCCGGAATGAAGATGGGAAAAAGGTAAACACTCTTCCCCACCCCCATAAACAAACTGTATGTGTCTGTGATCGTTCCCTGAGTTTTAGGAGTGATAAAACAGTAAATCGTTTTTTTTTCCTGGAGTATATTTGGTGATCTTTCCACTGAACATTTTTTCTCTGGTCTCTTAGAAATGGGGTTACATTTGGGCAGGTTCAAGATTTGTAGAGGAAGTTATCATTTCCCTGCATTGATGGCTTTTAAAACCTACTCATTATGTTTTGTGTATGTGAACAGGTTACTATCAAACATATGGAGAAGGACAGCAGCGTCAGATTCATGAGCGTTGTAAGTAAACGTATTTTACTTCTGAGAAAAGCAGTTAAATCCAAATAACAAGCACTTTATAGACCAGGGGCTGAATAGAAGTACACTGACATGTCTTCACACCAAACTCACGATAACCATGTCTGTTCTGATTTTAGCTCGAGAGCGTGCGAGGTGGTGCACGTGGACGTGCGAGGTGGTGCTGATGAAGATGATGTCCGAGCTACCTCTGCTGTAGCAGTGTAGTGGATCTGTGGGGCTGGTTTGAAATGCCCGGATCACGATCGTGGTCCTGGAACAGCCCTCAGTGAATTTGCTGAGCTACACAACGTTCGTCTGTCTGAAGTGCAGACTCGAGACATCATGCTGCAGGTGGTTCAGGCTTCCCATCACTGCACCACTGTCGTGGGATTGACGCACCGTGACATCACGGCTGAGAATCTCCTCATCAATACAGATTACGGAGCCTCAAGCTCCGGATTCTCCAGAAGACGGAGTGCAGAGCTAAAGTCAGCTGCTAGGTAGTGTGCTCCCTCAGGAGCAGTTCTAAACGAAAAAAAAAAAACAAAAAAAAAAAAAACATTTTTTAAAAGCCCTGTTAACCAAAAATCCTTGATTTCAGATCAACACATAGCTCCAGTAAACGAGGGCATTCACCGAGGTTCTTACTCGAGTTCTCGGCTCAGGACTACGTTGATTCTGTTCTTGAGAGGCCGGTTCTGTGCCGGTATCGAGAACCAAGTCTTCCTGCCCATGATGACCACGTTCTTTTTACCTGTCACGTCACATCACATCACGTACACACACACACACTCTGTTTACAAGCAGTGTGTACAGTATAATACAGAACAAATGTACATTTGGTAAACCTAAAAGATGTGAAGGAGGAGGCTGAGGTTTCGGTTGACCTTCTACAGTAGGAGTCATGGTCATCTTCTGAAAGTGCTTGAACTCTTTACTGAGAACACAAAACAGTGGATATTAAACCTATAAGAAGTTCAATGCTAAGAAGAATTACAAGTTCAAATCGAGCACGAACACTCAGAATTTTACAATTAGTTTTAAATTAAGATAAATTGGGATAAACACTGTCTTTCTAACCAGCATATTATCGGTAGTACAGTTTTCTACCACACACACATACATACATACAGTTAGCTTAGCTAAAGATAACCGACACCAGCTCTCAGGAGAACCTGTCGGCCGAGTCCCGACTCACGCGCTCCTTCCTCCGGAAGTGCACTACCTAGGGTGTGAAACAGCGCGTCCTGGTGTCCTGTATAATCCACTGCGTGTACAACACGGCGCGGTTTGGGACACAGCCAGTCTTACCTCAGTCTTATCGGGTGCCAGGGCAGATTTCCGCTTCTCCCGATGCCCATGTCCGGACAAACCGCAACGATACAGTTCAGCACGCGACCCATGACTAACGGGCTCTTCTTCTTTGAACTGAGGGGGCTGACGGGTAAATTACCTCAGAGAGAACTAAGCGAGGTCACGCGGACATAAGTTCCCGCCAGAATTTACACCAAGCGGAAATGACGTCGTTAAAAACGACCAATAAACGGCTAAAGGATTTATTTTATTTATTTATTTATTTATTTTTTTTAAGAAAAAGGCACTCTCACTGAGCGGTTATAAAGCTCGCAGTGCCACCTACAGGCAGACTTATGCAGTAACACGGGTTAAACATTATGTTCAGTTATTTCACTTAAAGTGCAACAAATACTGGTTTTTGTCTAGTATAAAACATCATCATATTCACATTACAAAGATTATGTTTAGACCGGTTTAACAAATGACTGGAAATTGTTGCTATGTTTAAATATGTGGTCATGTGTTTACCTTAATAAAAATAATTTTTGTGTATTTTCAAGCTTCTGAAGTAGATTTTTTTAAAAATGTCTTGGACTTGAGACCGAAACCAGTCCAAACATAGAGCTGAACAGCTGAAGGTTCTAACAGAGTTTTACTGTCAGTACTGAGAATTGAACCCACAACCTTCTGGATTTTTATGCACTCACCATGATTAGCTGGTGGAATGAACCTGATTTGGACAAACACAGCCCTTATGACAACATTAGTGTTAAATTACAGTTGATAAAGTGTGTGTTTCTGGATGAGTGGTGGATTTTGTGCAGAGTTCACATTGCTGGTATTTAATATTATTCTGCACTTACACACTGTACATATTTACTGTAAGTATGTAAGTAAATATATTATGAGGAATGTATGTATGTAAGTAAGAAATTAATTAAGGAAGTGCATACATTGCAAGTAAGTAAGCAACAGTAAGTAAGTAAGTAAGTTATTAAATAAGTATGTAAGTAATTAAGTAAGTATGTAAGCAATTATGTCAAATTTTATTTATTAAGCACATTTAAAAGATGCAAGGTGTACATCAAAGTGTTGTACAGGCTGCTCGCTGCTTGACTCAATCCCATTTTAAAGAAGATGAATAGGTGACATTTGTCTCGTGTATTTCAGGACAAGCGTATTATTTGGCAGAAGCATGAAACAAACAGAAGTGAGCAACAGAAGTTGATAATATGCTGTTTTATTTATGTGAACATGTTAAACTTAGATTAAAGATACAGTGAGGAACTGCAGAAAACATCAGATTGATGATTCAGGTCTTCACTTGAACTCAGTCGAATAAGTCAGAGTACCTCCTCTCTTCAAATCACACCTAAAGTTGGAAGTGCCCCTCCTCACTTGAGCGTAACACTCTCCCAAAAGGTCATGATATTTAAGATCCTCATCCCAAACCTGCAGCTTCACCTCATCGTTGATTTTAGCTGTACTAAAGGGCAGGTTAGAGGTCCAAACGGGCCTAGAAGTATCTCTGATCACATAGGTTTTATGCATTTCATTTCTGACAAACACCTTCACAAAGGGGTCAGGAGCATTTCCCAAAGCATCACCTTTCAGATATTTGCCCTGCATGCGGAACACCCGTAGTTCAGCATCACTAGGTAGTGCCAGACACACTAATATGAACACGGTGAGGTACACCAGCCGGGAACTGGAGAAGAACGTCATGGTTTTATCTGTGTGACAAAAACATTGAGCAAAAAATGGATTGAGTAACTAGGTTTCCATTAGTGCCTCACTGATACTACATTTACAAATATGTATGTAAAAGTAAAAGACATTGTAAACACATTAAACGCACATATAAACTTACATGTTTCTTTAAAAAAATAAATAAATACAAATAAATAAAAATATATATATATGCATAATTTATTCATTATCCACTTAGAATTAAATAACTACAATCTCCTCGTTTGTGTAAGATTTGTTTAATGTTCTCACCTGCTTTTGTGAAATCTTTTGCACAGCCGTCAAAATGCCCAACTTCTCTCTCTGTCTCTCTGTCTCTCTTCCTCCTTTGTCCAACATCAATTTAAAGGCAATGTAATCAGGAAGTCATCCTTGACATTATCAGCTGGTGATGTTTTATTAGGTTTGAGATCCGTTTTCAAGTCCTTGATATGTAGCAAAAAATTTCAGATGGTGTATTTACCACCTGAGCTTCCTCATGAAACAGCGATAAGGACTTCATCACCTGGTGCACTAAGAAGGAACACATGGGATGTAAATGACTGACAGTTCACATATAAACTATTGAGTGCCTTGTAGAATTCATCAAGAAAAGGAATCATTCATGAGTTTTCTTTTGACTTTCCTTTCATATGTTTTAATACTAAAAAGAGACTTTACTGACATGTTAATGACACTACTGTACATGTATGAAGAAGGACCATGAATGCAGGTAGAAGAAAATAGATGATAGATTGTGTTTGGTCAGAAGGTATCGATTAATGACCTATAACAGCAGCTCTGACTGTAGTGTAGCAGAAAATTACAGGTTTATATTAATGGGCTCACACTTCCTGGTGATGATCTCCTGCTCTCACTGATGTCCTAATGCAGGGGTTCCCAAACTTTTCCAGGGCAAGGACGCCCAAATGGCATTAACATTTGAACGAGGCCCCCCCTTTTGCAAGATGTCTTAAAAAAAACATTAAAAATACGGACTTCTGAATATATCCCCCTTTTTTAAAATTAATAATTACATTTTACATCTTTACATTACATTATATTAGGAATTGATTGTGTGTGTGTGTGTGTGTGTTTTTTGTGTGTGTGTGGTTGTCTGAGTGTGAGAATTTATTTTCACACCAAATTGTTGAGGCCCCCCAGGTTCTCCACAAGGGGGGCGGCGCGCATCCACTTTGAAAACCACTGTCCTAATGTATGACCTCCTGGGAGTTGGGAATCTGTCAACAACCCACCTATTTTATTTGTGTTTCTGTGAATAAATTAGTACTTTTGCCAGAAATATATGAGACATCACCTGTTGATGAGCTCAAGGATACTGTAGGCTATAGATTTGATCCTCTTTTAAAATGAGTCTGAGCCAATCAGACAGCAGTTTTTTATTTATTTTATTTTATTTTTTTGTATCCAGGGTAATACATCCATTCAGAGAACACTATGAAATCCTATATCTAGCTTTTTAAATTTCATTGTTTATTTTTATAGTACACACTTTACTCTGAGTACTGTAACTCTTTCTAAAATTGATCTGGTTTTTGTCCTCTTATTTTTCATAGGCAAAAACATCACCATGTCATCATCGTTTTATGTCCCTCCTCATCTTGGTCTGTAGTGTCTGACTTCCTGCAGACACACATAAAATATTTTTTCAACAAGTTAATGTAAAAATGTGTGAAACAAAACGTTTAACACCTTGTTACTCTACTGACGTTCTCCTTTAGAGCTAATTGATCATTATCATTAATCCCTCTTCTCAGTAACAATAACCATTTAACAATAAACATCATTAATCTTAACAGGTCAAAATAAAAAATTCCAAACTTAACTGGCTTTATTAAACTAAATAATACACATTTTTTAGTAGCTCAGAGCACAGGAAAGATAACATACTAGCCTCTCCTTAAACAGAGGAAATATTGCATTATTTGTGAAAAATTAGAACTGTAGTTATTTTTGCTTAATGTAGTTATAGACACTGTAAAGTGACTTATATTGTTTTATGTGGCCCGGGTCTGGCACAGACACTGTATGACAGATCTGGCTGAGAGTCGGCTGGGTCCCCGGACCAGATGTGGCCCAGAAACTGTGAAATTTACTTCATTTTTAGCAGAGAAATTTACTTCATTTTTAGCAGAGAAACACAAATTCAACCATTTAAGATTAATGGATTTTATTAAACATGAACAAATACAATACAATATGAACATTTATTAACACACTTAAAAAACAACAAAATAAGTAAATATACTTACAGTATATTTAAAGACAAAAAAAATTCTCACACACACAAATAAATTCAGCCACTTAAAACATCAAGGACTTTTATAAACAATTAAAAAATAGGATATGAATTCATACAATATGAATATTTACTAACAAATGACAAAATAAGTCAAACAAATATTTAAATTTTGTAAAGAAAAGACATATAGAGAACATACAGTTGTGGTCAGAAGTTTACATACCCCTCGCACAATCTGCAAAATCTTAATACTTTTAACAAAATTAGATTGATTATAAAAATCCCATGATGTTGTTTCATTAGTCCTGTCCTGAATAAACTATTTCACATAACAGATGTTTACATATAGTCCACAAGACAATAACGGAGTTTATAAAAATTACCCCATGCAAAAGTTTACATACACTTGATTCTTAATACTGTGTGTCGTTACCTGGATGATACACAACTGTGTTTATGTTTTGTGAGAGTTGTTCCTTATTGAGATACTGAGATCTATCTTTTCACAGTGAGGACAACTGAGAGACTTGTACACAACTATAACATAAGGTGCAAATATTCACTGATGCTCAAGAAGGGAACACAATACATTAAGAGCCAGGGGATGTAAACTTTTGAACAGGATGAAATTTACAGATGTAAATTGTTTTGTCTTCTGGGAGACATGTAAGTATCATATTTAGCTTCTAAAGGGCAGTACTAAATGAAGATTTTTAAACAAACTAATTACAATTTAACACGATCATCCTGTTCAATAGTTTACACCCCCCGGCTCTTAACGTATTAATGTGCTACCTTCTTGAGCATCAGTGAATATTTGCACCTTATGTAATAGTCATGTACGAGTCCCTCCATTGTCCTCAGTGTGAAAAGATGGATCTCAGCATCATATACTTACTGTTGAAAAGGGTTCAAATATGCAGTAGATGCTGGAAAAGTAAAGAATGTAGTAGGACCTGGAGGATTTTTCTGAAGAACAGTGGGCAGTTTAACTGCTCAGGACAAACAAGGGACTCATGAACAGCTCTCACAAAACATAAACACAGTCGTGGATCATCCAGGTAACGACACACAGTATTTATAATCAAGCGTATGTTAACTTTTGAACAGGGTAATTTTTTATAAATTCAGATATTGTCTTGTGGACTATATGTAAACATCTGTTATTTTCATAACATAGCTTATAGCTTTTCCATGGTGGTACTAAATAAACAACAACATGGGACTTTTATGATCAATCTCATTTTGTTAAGAGCATTAAGATTTTGTAGATTGTGCGAAGCGAGTGTGTAAACTTCCGACCTCAACTCTATACCCACCCAGCTACCAATTATATCACCATTATAATTTCTAACTCTAAATCTTATCGCACTACATTATCTCTGTGTCTGATTTATATCAAGCAATATTCCAGATCTAATGACCTAACTAATGGACATTCAAGGTTATTTTAAACTTCTAATCAAAGTTTGCACTTCTAAAATCAATGACAGCTTTAACTTTATTACTTGTGGAAAGATCTGGTATAAGCGGGGTAATCCATGGTTAGGTGTACATTAAACGATTTGATCTAGTGGTTCTTTGCCTCCACATCATGCATTGAAATCATTTAATGCACACTTACCCGTGGATTATCCCTTACATATCATCTGAGAGAGAGACAGCTAATTCTACCTAAGCGAAACTTACTAATCATGACCTCTCCGAGTTGGAGAGTGGGCCAGTGAAGTCTTTCCATTGACTCCCCTTCAATTGAGGTTCTTTGCCAGGGAGTTGGCAATCACCCTCTTCAATATGCACCAGATGCAGTGCGCTAACACCGCCCCATCAAAGCGGCACAACCAGTTTACTTGAAACCAATTCCTTTTTAAAAACCATATAAAATAATATAAAATAATATACAAATAAATAATTAATAAGCATGTATTGCTTTGTCAACTGGGTCAGTGCTTCTCACTACTCCTGCAGTTACTCCTGCCCTATGTGTTTTCCATGTTTTCCTCCTCTACCAAAGATCAGAACTGTTCCCTCATATCAATGTGGTGTTGAATGTTGTGTTTTGAGTACGAGTGTCATTTTGAGAAAAAATAAATGCTTTCAGTAGCTGTGTAATTGTGCAAGCAATTGTTAACAATAAGAGAAAAAATTCTCACCAGTTTTTGCTTGTAATCTGGACTCTACAAGAGAACACTGTGTTAAGGGAAGTGAGGAAAAATGCTCTACAAAACTAATACCTACAAAAGAAAGTCAATCAGAAACAGAAGAAAACACTCAAATGGTACATCGTCCATCAGCTGCCAGTTCTGCAGCATCTCTGTGAATGAGCCGTGTGCTGCTTGTAAGAGTGGTGGTGGGAACGGGGTGAAAGTGGCATTTGGGGTGACTGTGGGGAAGTTAACAGTGGGGTCGAGGGAAGAATTTGTTTGGGTGGGCCGGCACACATCCTCTGAGTCGAACAAACAATGCTCCTGACCTCCAGGGGGCCAATCCGGACACCCCTCCTAAAAAAAAATTAAATTGATCAAAACTAAATGTACAATTATAAAATATTGACTATATTACCAAATTCTAAAATGTTTCATGAAAAATACAACTTTAAATACAGCCTCAAAGCATCAAGGAACAGTAATAGTGATGTACTGAACAAATATCTGTATGTTTTACACCTTGGTGATCTTTGCCCAGACGCCTCCGCATGTGACTGGAGGTCTGACCAGGTCCTGCACTCTTTTGGATTTCCTCCTGCCCTCTTTATAGCTGTCTGTAAAATACAGCTGAATTTAAACATGATTCAATCCTTTCAGGATCAATCACTGAGACAAAAACATTGTTGTTGCTAGACTAAGGCCAAGGATCACAAAAACGTTATAAGAAATAGTGTTGAGCCGAACAACGGGTCTGTTATCATGCCAAGTGGACAATATGATACAATAAAAGGAGCACAGCAAACTGTGTGGGTTTTCTGACAGAACATATTAAATTAGCATTAGCTCAGGAACAAAAAGTCAAATAAAAAAGTGGTAAAAAAGGAAAGGGAAGGAATAAACAAAGAGTTTGTGCCTTAGCAGTAAAAAAATAAAAATTAAATCAAAACTTTATAAAAAAGTAAAAACTATCGAGCTGTGAGAGTCAGCATTTGTCATGACGATCCGAACGCTAGCTAGCTGCTAGTACACCATCTGATGTTATGTTCTCGTCGACATCACACACACTATTATAAAAGATACATATTTAAATAAAACATTTTCTTTGTGACATTTTAAACATAGCACGTTCGCCTCACACCTCCAGGGTCAGGGGTTCGATTCCCGCGGCTGTGTGTGTGCAGAGTTTGCATGTTCTCCCTGTGCTGCAGGGGTTTCCTCCGGTACTTCGGTTTCCTCCCCCAGTCCAAAGACATACATGGTAGGCTGATTGGCGTATCCAAAGTGTCCGTAGTGTATGAATGTGTGTGTGTGAGTGTGTATGTGATTGTGCCCTGTGATGGATTGGCACCCTGTCCAGGGTGTACCCTGTGTCTTGTGCCCCATGCTCCCTAGGATAGGCTCCAGGTTCCCCATGACCCTGAAAAGGATAAGCAGTATAGAAGATGGATGGATGGATGGATGGATGGACATTTTAAACATCAAAGAATATTGTAGACTGAAATTACTCAACTAAACTAAAATCTTCTTCAGTTGAAATGATTCCTCTTGAAAACGAAGAATGACGGCAGCCTCGAGAATCCTCTAACCGATTTGATTACTGCGAGACCATTGCTATGGCAGCCATCAAGTTCCCCAGCAGCTTCAAAGGGACCTTTTATGAATGGTAAATAAGATTATGAAATTCTTACCAGGAAAAAATCTTCTCAATAGAGACTTTATCATTTGTACACATCATAAATGTATTTGAATTTAATTATTGTCTGTTTAACAGCTGTGTTTGGGTCACACCATGGGAAACCTGCTGGGGAGCAGATCCTTGAGCAGTGTCCGGAATGAAGATGGGAAAAAGGTAAACACTCTCCCCCACCCCCATAAACAAACTGTATGTGTCTGTGATCGTTCCCTGAGTTTTAGGAGTGATAAAACAGTAACTCGTTTTTTTTCCTGGAGTATATTTGGTGATCTTTCCACTGAACATTTTTTCTCTGGTCTCTTAGAAATGGGGTTACATTTGGGCAGGTTCAAGATTTGTAGAGGAAGTTATTATTTCCCTGCATTGATGGCTTTTAAAACCTACTCATTATGTTTTGTGTATGTGAACAGGTTACTATCAAACATATGGAGAAGGACAGCAGCGTCAGATTCATGAGCGTTGTAAGTAAACGTATTTTACTTCTGAGAAAAGCAGTTAAATCCAAATAACAAGCACTTTATAGACCAGGGGCTGAATAGAAGTACACTGACATGTCTTCACACCAAACTCACGATAACCATGTCTGTTCTGATTTTAGCCCGGAGAGACGTGCGAGGTGGTGCACGTGGACGTGCGAGGTGGTGCTGATGAAGATGATGTCCGAGCTACCTCTGCTGTAGCAGTGTAGTGGATCTGTGGGGCTGGTTTGAAATGCCCGATCACGTCATCGTGGTCCTGGAACGGCCCTCAGTGAATTTGCTGAGCTTCACAACGTTCGTCTGTCTGAAGTGCAGACTCGAGACATCATGCTGCAGGTGGTTCAGGCTTCCCATCACTGCACCACTCGTGGATTGACGCACCGTGACATCACGGCTGAGAATCTCCTCATCAATACAGATACGCTCCAAGTCAAACTGAGAGATTTTGGCTGTGGAGACTTGCTGATGGACATCCCCTAGAAAAAGTTTTTCATTAAATTCATAATAGACATTGGATAGAATGCAGTGGAGAATAGTGTTGTTAATGTTTTTGTGACATGATGCTCTGTCTCTCCTCTAAAATCAGGCCCTGATGTTTTATTTATACCATTATAAAGAGATATATATTTATATAAAACATTTTCTTTATGACCTTTTAAACACAGCACGTTCGCCTCACACCTCCAGGGTCAGGGGTTCGATTCCCGTGGCTCTGTGTGTGTGGAGTTTGCATGTTCTCCCCGTGCTGCGGGGGTTTCCTCCTCCAGTCCAAAGACATGCATGGTAGGCCGATTGGCATGTCCAAAGTGTCCGTAGTGTATGAATGTGTGTGTGTGAGTGTGTATGTGATTGTGCCCTGCGATGGACTGGCACCCTGTCCAGGGTGTACCCGCCTTGTGCCCCATGCTCCCTGGGATAGGCTCCAGGTTCCCCATGACCCTGAAAAGGATAAGCAGTATAGAAGATGGATGGATGGACATTTTAAACATCAAAGAGTATTGTAGACTGAAATTACTCAACTAAATTACTTACCTTCTTCAGTTGAAATGATTCCTCATGAAAACGAAGAATGAGGGCAGCCTCGAGGATCCTCTAACCGATTTGATTACTGTGAGACCATTGCTATGGCAGCCATCAAGTTTCCCAGCAGCTTCAAAGGGACCTTTTATGAACGGTAAATAAGATTATGAAATGCATACCAGGAAAAAAATCTTCTCAGTAGAGACTTTATCATTTGTACACATCATAAATGTACTTGAATTTAATGATTGTCTGTTTAACAGCTGTGTTTGGGTCACACCATGGGAAACCTGCTGGGGAGCAGATCCTTGAGCAGTGTCCGGAATGAAGATGGGAAAAAGGTAAACACTCTCCCCCACCCCCATAAACAAACTGTATGTATCTATGATCGTTCCCTGAGTTTTAGGAGTGATAAAACAGTAACTCGTTTTTTTTCCTGGAGTATATTTGGTGATCTTTCCACTGAACATTTTCTCTGTGGTCTCTTAAAAATGGGGTTACATTGTGGCAGGTTCCAGATTTGTGGAGGAAGTTATCATTTCCCTGCATTGATGGCTTTTAGAACCTACTTATTATGTTTTGTGTATGTGAACAGGTTACTATCAAACATATGGAGAAGGACAGCAGATTCATGAGCGTTGTAAGTAAATGTATTTTACTTCTGAGAGAAGCAGTAAGATCCAAATAACAAGCACTTTATAGACCAGGGGCTGAATAGAAGTACACTGACATGTCTTCACACCAAATTCACGATAACCATGTCTGTTCTGATTTTAGCCCGGAGAGACATGCGAGCTGCCTGTGGAGGTGGTGCTGATGAAGATGATGTCCGAGCCACCTCGCTGTAGCAGTGTGGTGGAGCTGGTTTGAAATGCCCAATCGCATAATATTGGTCCTGGAACAGCCTCAGTGAATTTCCTGAGCTTCACAACGTTCGTCTGTCTGAAGCACAGACTCCAGACATCATGCTGTAGGTGGTTCGGGTGTCTAGTCATTGCGCCGCTTGTGGATTGACGCACCGTGACATCACGGCTGAGAATCTCCTCATCAACACTGATATGCTCCAATCAGACTGAGAGATTTTGGCTGTGGAGACTTGCTGATGGACATCCCCTAGGAAGAGTTTTTCAGTAACTTCATAATAGATATTGGATAGTATGCAGTGGAGAATAATGTTGTTAAAGTTTTTGTGACATGATGCTCTGTCTCTCCTCTACACTCAGGCCCTGATATTTTGGTACCGCCTGAGGTTCTGATTGACAATGGGTATATGGGCGTTCCTGCTACCATCTGGGGTCATGCTGTATTATTTGCACAGTGGAGAATACCCCTTTAATACAAACCAGGACCTACTTTTTGCGCACTTGAACATATGTCCTGACATGTCTCGAGGTGAGTCGATACAGAAACTACACATGTATAATAAAGCTGTAAAACACGCATAGCCGAATGACTTTAAACAGAACTAATTTGAACTGTTTTGTTTGTTTTTCTATCTCAACTTCTGTCTCATCGCTGCACACGCAGACTGCGTTGATCTGATGTGGTGCCTGGAGGTCAACCCTGAAACGCGTCCAACTTTTGAGGACATCCTTAGGCATGAATGGTTTACAGAGGGAGTTCAGGACTAAGTCCTGAATTTAGTGCTCCACTAATGCCACACGAGATCATGCTATAGTAGATGCTTGCTGCTGTTGGCTTTTCAGTGTCTTTCAGGACTCCTGCGACTGCAGCTGTGGTGGATAAAACAGGATTTTGCAGCTGGACTCATTGACGTCCCACTCGACCTAGCTGCAGTCGTGTAAGACCGCTGGACTGTGCACCATGCCGCGTTACTGTGACATCGGTACGTCCTAACTCAGACAGTGGGTGGAGTTTGATGAGAACAGAAACATATCTGACTTGTGATTCTGATATTGAACTTCACTCTGATTATCTTGTGTGACATCAGCTCGATATCAGGGAATCTTCTGGCCTCGAAAGCTGCCACAGAGGCCTTGTGTGAACTCCAGTGGAAAGTGCTACATGGAAGAGAGACCGAAATTATCTTGATAAGTAAATAAACTATGAATTTGAAACAAAGCAGTCTAAATCAGTCTTTATCTCTAAATCAGAAAAACAAAACTGCACCATTACAATAACACATGAGAGTATATAAAGAAATGTGTTCAAATGTGCCATCATCCCAGTTCAGTGCATATACACTGGCTAGAAGGACTGGTGTGGTATAAGGAACAGTGCCAGTGAGTGACGATACAGTCTAAATGTGTGTAAAATGCTCCTGAGAGACCTGGCTGGTATTTCTATTAGTCCACTCGATGGCAAAAAAGGTACTGGATGTCTTGACTGTGTGCATGGCATTATGAAGACTACCAAAGAATTCTGGGGTGCAATGTAGGGCCCAGTGTCAGAAAGCTGTATCTCCATCAGAGGTCATGGGTCTTACAGCAGGACAATGACCTGACCAAAGTAGACTTCAAAAAGCACCAAAAAAATGGTTTAAGACAAAGCACTGGAGAGTTCTGAAGTGAGTCCAGATCTAAACCCCATAGAGCAGCTGTGGAGATATTTTAAAACAGCAGTCGGGAGAAGGAACCCTTCCAACCGTTGGCAAGACAGATGGCAAAAGAAGAGTGTTCCAAAACTCCACCAGAGAGGTGTAAGAAACTCACTGATGGTTTCAGGAAGTGAGTGATTTCAGTTATCCCCCTCCCCCCCCAAATGGTGTGCTACCAAATATTAAGTAGAGGGTGCCAATGATTTTGACCACTCTGGATTTTTTTTTTTAATTCTGTGTGGAATGTCTCAGGTTTTTTTTTGTGATTGAACGCAAACAAAAGAAATAAATATGAGAATACCAAAGCATTTGTAATTGCAGCAACTGCTGCAGCGGTGCGTCATTGTAACAACACGAGACTATACACAAGAAGTAAGCGCAGGAACAATGTCTTTATTAACAAAATAAGTAATAATATAATAAATAATAAATATTAACAAAACACAGGGAGCACGGTCTCTACTGAACAAGATAGACTAGAATAAACATGAGACTAAAGTCTAGGCATTGCATGAGAACAGGACCTGGAAATAAGACCACTTCGCGAACGTACCGTCTACGAATACTCTTTCAACATAAATACTGCGCCAAGTGCACAGCAACACGAGAGGTTTAAATAACCAACATACTCAAACTAAAATACAGACACCTGGAGTAAATTAAGACACACCCTCGAACATGAACCAGTGCTTAAACAAGGAGAGAATCAAAACAAACAGCACTGCCATCTGCCGGCAAGGGCATAACAGTCATATTTTTATTCAAAGGATATATTTTTGTGTTTTTTAATTCAAGGACTTCATAAGTACCACTAGATTAAAAAAAAGGGCCATTTCCAAGGTTTTCCAGTACTTACATTTCGAAAAGCCATATTCAAGCTGCTTGTAGGAACCCTGTGAAACGTTTTCGACTTTAGACAGTCTGTCATGAAAAAAAGAAAAAGTGTCAAAAAAGCAAATGCAAGACCCGATCTTAAAATGAAAATCTTATCAATTCATGTTATATTAAAGTCAAAAGTGCACAGATATGACAGCATGGCCGACTGTAAACAGTTACACACTGAATCTGAGAAGAGAGAACAGATAGTGTCATACTTCATGAATAAAACAGTAGTGTCTGGTATCTTAAAAAAGACAGACAGCTCAAACCATTAAACAACAAACCGAGCGATTTTAAAAGATATACAGTATCTCACAAAAGTGAGTACAACCCTCAAATTTTTGTAAATATTTGATATCTTTTCATGTGACAACACTGAAGAAATGACACTTTGCTACAATGTAAAGTAGTGAGTGTACAGCTTGTGTAACAGTGTCAATTTTCTGTCCCCTCAAAATAACTCACACAACCATTAATGTCTAAACCGCTGGCAACAAAAGTGAGTACACCCCTAAGTGAAAATGTCCAAATTAGGCCCAAAGTGTCAATATTTTTTGTGGCCACCATTATTTTCTAGCACTGCCTTAACCCTCTTGGGCATGGAGTTCACCAGAGCTTCACAGGTTGCCACTGGAGTCCTCTTCCACTCCTCCCTTATGACATCACGGAGCTGGTGGATGTTAGAGACCATGTGCCTCTAGATCAGGGGGCTCCAATCTTATCCGGAAAGGGCCGGTCTGGGTGCAGGTTTTCATTGCCCCCAAGCAGGAAGCACACCTGATTCCACCTGTTTAATCAGTTGATCTTGGCTTTCAATAGATTTGGGTTCTCTTCTGCTTGGGTGGAATGAAACCTGCACCCATACCGGCCCTTTCCGGATAAGATCGGACACCCCTGCTCTAGATGATGCAGGCCAATTTTCATGTAAATCGGACAAACGGCCTAGGATGAGTTTGGAAAAGTAGGTTTTTCAGAAAAATCAGAATGGTGGAAAAAGTTTCATAAAGGAAAATTGTCATCGGGTACATTGAATCATTTTGAGACAAAAAACTACAAAAAAAATAATAAAATGTAAATACAGAAAATGTTCTTAGTTATAACTAAATAATTTAATATAAAATTAGATACTATATTAACTTCATAAAATATAAATAAAATGTTAAATGAAATAATGTTTAATTACTATGGGTTGCATTTAATATCAATTTGACATTAAGCTTAGTTCGCTATTTCCTTAGAAGACAATTAGCCTTTTTCCTAATATGTATTATTTTTGTGTTGGTCTACTTTAAATTAGGACTCTTTATTGTATAAGATATTTAAAAATAAATATTTTATGCTTGTATCAAATACCCAACAGTATTCCTCATTGCTATTATTTTAATTCAATTTACAGTGGCCATGAGCAGAGAGCTTACATTTAACTGTTTATGACAGACCTCCTGATATCTGAATCGTTTCGGCTGTAAAAATCCTGATCGGAGCGTCAGTAATGAACACCATTAAACTAAAGCACTCTGCATCTGACGGGTAAATGACCTCCCCCAATCACATCCTATACGAGATTATTCAGATATCTACACAATATACACAGAGCGGGTGGAGAACTGACTCCAGCCCAGAACCATGACAGTGAAACATGTCTAATAGTGTAGCTTTAAATATATTTAAGAGGAGCAGACTTCAAACACTGAACATTGAGGTTTATTGTATTTGTTTACAAGATGGAACAGGTCTGTTCCACCTGGTTTGTTTACAGTCTGTAAAATGATCTAAAAATATTACATGTAGTTTATCGGAAGGTAAATTAACGTGTCTTGGCTCACACTATGTTCCTAAATTCTGTGATGATTGTCCAGCTCAAGTTCTCATGCCGACTTGTGTGTTATATTGAGGCACATTAATCTTACCAAATAAATAAATAAAAATAAATTACAAAAAACCCCAAACAAAGAAAGAAAGAAACAAAATCATAGGTCTTGCGTCTCTCTTACGTAAACGCTGTCAAAGATGTGCAGGAATGTAGCACAACATGGAGGTGAAAGCAGCGATCTGTTTATTTAAATGTGAAAGTGCAATAAAAATGTGTAGTCCCTAAAATCAATCAATAGTTGTGATCTCAATATTGATCAAAATAATTGGCATTATCATTACATCATGTACATTTGGTAAACCTAAAAGATGTGAAGGAGGAGGCTGAGGTTTCGGTTGACCTTCTACAGTAGGAGTCATGGTCATCTTCTGAAAGTGCTTGAACTCTTTACTGCGAACACAAAACAGTGGATATTAAACCTATAAGAAGTTCAATGCTAAGAAGAATTACAAGTTCAAATCGAGCACGAACACTCAGAATTTTACAATTAGTTTTAAATTAAGATAAATTGGGATAAACACTGTCTATATAACCAGCATATTATCAGTAGTACAGTTTTCTACCACAACACACACACACACACACACATACACACATACATACATACATACATACATACATACATACATACATACATAGTTAGCTTAGCTAAAGATAACCGACACTTCAGCTATCAGGAGAACCTGTCGGCCGAGTCCCGAACCCCGCGCTCCTTCCTCCGGAAGTGCACTACCTAGGGTGTGAAACAGCGCGTCCTGGTGTCCTGTATAGTCCACTGCGTGTACAACACGGCGCGGTTTGGGACACAGCCAGTCTTGCCTCAGTCTTATCGGGTGCCAGGGCAGATTTCCGCTTCTCCCGATGCCCATGTCCGGACAAACCGCAACGATACAGTTCAGCACGCGACCCATGACTAACGGACTCTTCTTCTTTGAACTGAGGGGGCTGACGGGTAAATTACCTCAGCGAGAACTAAGCGAGGTCACGCGGACATAAGTTCCCGCCAGAGTTTACACCAAGCGGAAATGACGTCCTTAAAAAAAACCGACCAATAAACGGCTAAAGGATTTATTTTATTTTTATTTTTTAAAGAAAAAGGCACTCTCACTGAGCGGTTATAAAGCTCGCAGTGCCACCTACAGGCAGACTTATGCAGTAACACGGGTTAAACATTATGTTCAGTTATTTCACTTAAAGTGCAACAAATACTGCTTTTTGTCTAGTCTAGTATAAAACATCATCATATTCACATTACAAAGATTATGTTTAGACCGGTTTAACAAATAAAAAGTTAAATGACTGGAAATTGTTGCTATGTTTAAATATGTGGTCATGTGTTTACCTTAATAAAAATAATTTTTGTGTATTTTCAAGCTGAAGGTTCTAACAGAGTTTTACTGTCAGTACTGAGAATTGAACCCACTTACAGTTGATAAAGTGTACATCAAAGTGTTGTACAGGCTGCTTGCTACTTGACTCAACCCCATTTTAAAGAAGATGAATAGTTGACATTTATCTTGTGTATTTCAGGACAAACGAATCATTTGGCAGAAGCATAAAATAAACAGAAGTGAGCAACAGAAGTTGATAATATGCTGTTTTATTTTTGTGAACATGTCGGGCTTCCGGCTTGACGCTGCTTCCGGCTTGACGCTGCTTCTGGCTTGACGCTATTATTTTACTTTTCTTATTTCTATACTTAAAAAAATATATATATATTTACTTGCATTTTACAAATATTAACACGTTAGTTTAGATAAAACTAATCGTAATATTGCGGTGTCGCTAAATTCTGGTTTGTTTGTACAAACATCAACGACTAGCTGCGATTAGCTTTAGCCCGCTAGCATCGCGATTAGCAGTAACCGCTAGCATCACCTACCACTAGCCTATCTTACGTTTGTATTTCATATTTTGAATTTATCACTGACAGCCAAAGATTTGAAGGCATCATTGGAACTGGCTAACATCTCTGTTCATGAGTCTACAATACGTAACACATTGAACAAGCAGGGTATCTACGGCAGGACACCACGAAGGAAGCCACTGCTTATTATAAAGAACATTGCAGCATGCATGAAGTTTGAAAAAGAGCACATTGACACTCCACAGCGGTATGGACTAAATGTTCTGTGGACTGATGAAACTAAGATTGAACTATTTGGAAAAACCACACAGCACTACATCTGGCGTAGAAAGGGCACGGCATATCATAATGAAAACATCATCCCAACCGTAAAGTATGGTGGAGGAAACTTCATGATTTGGGCCTGCTCTGCTGCATCAGGGCCTGGCCAGCTTGCAATCATTGAGTGGAAGATGAATTCCCAGGAATATCAGACAATTCTTCAGGATAATGTGAAAATGTCTGTACGTCAGCTGAAACTGTGTAGAAGTTGGGTGATGCGTTAGAAAAACAAAATCCACCTTTTGGAGTGGCCAAGTCAGAGCCCAGACCTCAACCAAATAGAGATGCTATGGAATGACTTGAAGAGAGCTATACACATGAGACGTCAAAAGAATATGACCGAGCTAAAGCAGTTCTGCAGGAACAATGGGCTAAAATTCCTCCGGAACCATGTGCAGGTCTGATCCACAGCTACAGGAAGCACCTGGTTGAGGTTATTGTTGCCAAGGGGGGGTCAACCAGTTATTAATTCTAAGGGTTCATTTACTTTTTCCACTGCCATTTTGAATGTTGAATGAGCGTGTTCAATAAAGACATGAGGGATCAGAATTTATTTTGTGTTATTATTTTAGACACATTATATTGGTCAATACCCCTGACTTAGATGAAGATCAGATCACATTTTATGACCAATTTAAGCAGAAAACCATGAAATTCTTGAATTTCCCATTGGGGATCAATAAAGTATCTATCTATCTAAATTCCAAAAGGTTCACATACTTTTTCTTGCCACTGTATATGTATGTATATATTTAGTTAATTGTCCACTTAGAATTAAATAACTACAATCACCTGGTTTGTGTAAGAGTTGTTTAATGGTTCTCACCTGCTTTTATTAAATCTTTTGCACAGCAGTCATAATGCCCAACCTCTCTCTCTCTCTCTCTCTCTCTCTCTCTCTCTCTCTCTCTCTTCCTCTTCCTCCTTTGTCCAACATCAATTTAAAGGCAATGTTATCAGGACATTGATCCTGGCATTATCAGCTCGTGATTTTGTTTTTAGGTTTGAGATCTGTTTTTAAGACCTTGACATGTACCAATCATTTCAGAGGGCGTATTTTACCACCCGAGCTTCCGCATGTAAGAAGTAAACAGCGATAAGGACTTCATCACCTGGTGCAGTGAAAAAAAACACATGGGATGTCATTTCACATATAAACTATTCAGTGCCTTGTAGAATGAATCAAAAAAGGGAATCATTCACAAGTTTTCTTTTATATAATTTTGTTTATATACTCACAAGAGACTTTACTGACATGTTAATGACACTACTGTAGGTGTATGAAGAAGGATCCTGCATGCTGGTAGAAGAAAATAGATGATAGATTGTGTTTGGTCAGAAGGTATTGATTAATTTCCTATAACAGCAGCTCTGACTGTAGTTGAGCAGAAAATTACAGGTTTATATTAATGGGCTCACACTTTAATCATGATGATGTCCTGCTGGCTCAAAAGTGTTGGTATATATTAATAGGATCTTTCTAATATGTTATCGTACAGTAATAGCTCATTCACAGGGACATGTACGGTGGACACTATGTAGTGGGGTGTGTGTCGTGGTCAAAATGTCACCCTTATTAACTACGTGGCTAATGGGCTCTCTCTCTACCATGGTATATAAATGGTGGTTAAGGCCTCTCAGAATGTGTCATGGTTGAAAACCTTTTCGTGGTGGTGCGGACTACAGAGGTATGTGTTTTTAGCTTTGTTGCTTAGCTGTGTGATGCTAGTGTTGTCTATTTACCATGAGCTTTATTTGTTTAGCGTGACGTTAGGGTACTGAGACTGTGTGTGGGTGTAATGTACTGCTCATACTCAGAGGCGCTGTGCCGTTAAGGCTCCCAACTGTGTAACATGGTAATTTAACTTAGCTCTGGTCAGTGCGCCAGCTGTTGTCATCACAACTATTAAAGACGTTGTCATGACTTTCGTATGTACCATCGTGAGTATCATGTCATCGGATCACGGGTCCTTGATTTGACATGCGTTAAGGCTGGCTGAGTGAGATGTGGTCATTTCAGTATAGCGCCTCCTCCTCACTCACAGAGCCACGTTGCTGCTTGGTTTTGCTGCATGGTTCTGCTGCTTGGTTTTGCTGCTTTGAGGCTGCTTTTTTTGTTATTTCATGTTTTGATTTGGTTTTTGTTTCCTGTTGGTTACTATCACTGAGATCAGTTTTCTTTAACTCAACGGTATTGTAACTGTTATCAGTTATACTGATATACTATGTACGGTGGATGTACATCTACTATGTGGTAGTAGTGATTTTGGTCAGCTTTGGTAAACTTGCTACTTGTAATCAGTTTGAGTGTGAGTTATCTGTGATTTTGCGACGGTACGAGTGTTTATGTTTTGTGTTCTTTGGTTTGTCTGCCTTGAGCAGATTGTAATTGATTTTGAGTCTTTTTGTTTTTTTCTCCTTGTAGGAGCTGAGTGCTTCCTGAGGCTGGAAGAGGTCCTTTTCTGCACCTTGGGCTGTACTTGTGGTCATTGATGTCCTAAAGTATGACCTCCTGGGGGTTGGGAATCCTGCCAACAACCAATTTTATTTATTTCTGTAAATAAATTAGCACTTTTACCAGAAATATGAGACATCATCACCTGTTGATAAGCTTAAGTTTGCTGTAGACTACAGATTTGATCCTCTTTGAAATGAGGCTGAGCCAATCAGACAGCAGTTGGTTTTTTGTTTTTTTTGCATCTAGGGTAATACATCCATTCAAAGAACTCTACTTCATAGATGTAGCTTTTTAAGTTTCATTGGTTTTTTTATTGTACACACTTTACTCTGAGTACTGTACCTATTTCTAAAATTGATCTCGTTTTGTCCTCTTATTCTTCATAGACAAAAACATTACCATGGCATCACCAAGAAGCGTCTCGGAGATAAAGAGAGGCCGAGGGAGGAGAAGGAGAAATGCGAAACAGTACCATGAAGAAAGAAGCGGGCTTTTGTAAAAAGCGTCCTTGAGCATCATCATTGCCATGCCTACCAAATGGAGAGCCGAGGGAGAAACATACAACATGGTGTGTGTTTACAGTTAGAAACTTTAGTGCCATACAACGCAGACACTGAAGACGAGCTCAGACGTTTTATTCCCTCCCCTTAACTGTCTTCATGAAATAAAGCTTGTTAGAATTACTTTTACTCTGAGGTTAATCTTATGCACTGCTGACACACACACAGTAATTATGTAAAACTTTATTCATTTATTAAGCACATTTAAAAGATGCAAGGTACAGGGTGTAGATCACACAGCAGGCAGTAAGTCATTAGTTACAGTACCTTAAGTACGGCAGGCTGTGCTAGTTTTGTTGAACAAAACTTTAGGTCTATGGCAGTTGGCAAATATTATACAGTGCCCTCCATAATGTCTGGCAGCTTTCTTTTCATTTTATTTTCCTCTACTCTACAGTTTGAGATTTGTATGTTACGGAGGCGGGTGCAGGTGCAGATCAAAGGCTTTATTTAACTTACAACACAAAACCAAAGTAAACACGGTCTTCACTGGCAAACGAGAAACGTAGCATATAACAATATCCTTCGAGGCACGGCAACAAATGATACGACCACTACAGATCCTACAACTAATAATACTGAGCGACGTGCTCAGTAACCACGGTGTTTAAATACAAAAAGTAATCAAACTCAAGCATTGGCACCTGTGGCAAATTAATGTCATTAGAGCTAACGCTCAGTCCTGAAGCGAGCGAACCAAAACAAAATCATGTGACTCATCCAGAGCCGAGCCACAGTGCCATCTGCTTGCTGTATCATGACAGAACCCCCCCTCCAAATGATGCTCCTCCCGGAGCACCAAGAACCCCCCTCCAACGGGGGTCCTGGCCCCTGTACGAGTTGTCTTTTGCTGCCATGGAAAGTGAGGCAGCTTCTGTCGGACAGCAGATGGGAGGAGCAGTACCACCACAGGGGTTGAAAGTCAGGGCACCGCCCCCGACGGCATGAGAATGCTGGGTGCCACCCCCGGCAGCTCTGGAACGCCTGGACCAACCTTTACCCAGCCATAGTGTGCGTCAGAGTTTTAACTAAAGGGAAACTTTACTCTGATTTTATTCCTCAGCAGTGAATGATGCCAAGCTCCTCGCTGCTTGACTCAACCCCATTTTAAAGAAGATGAATAGGTGACATTTGTCTCGTGTATTTCAGGACAAGCGTATTATTTGGCAGAAGCATGAAACAAACAGAAGTGAGCAATAGAAGTTATGCGGTTTTATTTATGTGAACATGTTAAACTTTGATTAAAGATATAGTGAGGAACTGCAGAAAATATCAGATCGATGATTCAGGTCTTCAGGAGAACTCGGTCGAAAAAGTCAGAGTACCTCCTATCCTCAAATCACACTTAAAGTTGTTAGTGCCACTCCTCACTTCAGCGTAACACGTTCCCAAAAGGTCATGATATTTAATATCCAGGTCCCAAACCTGCAACGTCACCTCATCGTTGACTTTAGCTGTACTAAAGGACAGGTTAGAGCTCCAAACGGGGCTAGACGTATCTTTGATCACGTAGGTTTCAAGCATTTCATTTCTGACAAACACCTTCACAAAGGGGTCAGGAGCATTTCCCCAAGGATCACCTGTCAGAGATCTGCCCTGCATGCGAAACACCCGTAGGGCAGCATCACTAGGTAGTGCCAGAAACACTAATATGAACACGGTGAGGTACACCAGCCGGGAACTGGAGAAGAACGTCATGGTTTTATCTGTGTGACCAAAGCATTAAGCAAAAAATGGATTGAGTAATAAGGTTTCTATTAGTGCCTCACTGATACTACATTTACAAATATGTATGTAAAAGTAAAAGACATTGTAAACACATTAAACACACATGAAATCTTACGTTTCTTTTAAAATTTAAACTCTCTCTCTCTCTCTCTCTCTCTCTGTCTCTATCTATATATATATATATATATATATATATATATATATATATATATATATATATATATAAATGAATTGTATTAATTATATTATATTATATTATATTAATTGTAGATAGATAGATAGATAGATAGATAGATAGATAGATAGATAGATAGATAGATAGATAGATAGATAGATAGATAGATAGAAATTAATTGTAGAATTAAATAATTACAATCACCTGGTTTGTGTAAGAGTTGTGTAATGTTCTCACCTGCTTATGTGAAATCTTTCACACAGCCGTCAAAATGCCCAATCTCTCTCTCTCTCTCTTCTCTCTCTCTCTCTCTCTCTCTCTCTCTCTCTCTCTTGCTCTCTTCCTCCTTTGTCCAACATCAATTTAAATCAATTTAAAGGCAATGTTATCAGGACATTGATCCTGGCATTATCAGCTCGTGATTTTGTTTTTAGGTTTGAGATCTGTTTTTAAGACCTTGACATGTACCAATCATTTCAGAGGGCGTATTTTACCACCCAAGCTTCCGCATGTAAGAAGTAAACAGCGATAAGGACTTCATCACCTGGTGCAGTGAAAAGAAACACATGGGATGTCATTTCACATATAAACTACTGAGTGCCTTGTAGAATGAATCAAAAAAGGGAATCATTCACAAGTTTTCTTTTATATAATTTTGTTTATATACTCACAAGAGACTTTACTGACATGTTAATGACACTACTGTAGGTGTATGAAGAAGGATCCTGCATGCTGGTAGAAGAAAATAGATGATAGATTGTGTTTGGTCAGAAGGTATTGATTAATTTCCTATAACAGCAGCTCTGACTGTAGTTGAGCAGAAAATTACAGGTTTATATTAATGGGCTCACACTTTAATCATGATGATGTCCTGCTGGCTCAAAAGTGTTGGTATATATTAATGGGCTCTTTCTAATATGTTATCGTACAGTAATAGCTCATTCACAGGGACATGTACGGTGGACACTATGTAGTGGGGTGTGTGTCGTGGTCAAAATGTCACCCTTATTAACTACGTGGCTAATGGGCTCTCTCTCTACCATGGTATATAAATGGTCGTTAAGGCCTCTCAGAATGTGTCATGGTTGAAAACCTTTTCGTGGTGCTGCGGACTAAAGAGGTATGTGTTTTTAGCTTTGTTGCTTAGCTGTGTGATGCTAGTGTTGTTTATTTACCATGAGCTTTATTTGTTTAGCGTGACGTTAGGCTACTGAGACTGTGTGTGGGTGTAATGTACTGCTCATACTCAGAGGCGCTGTGCCGTTAAAGCTCCCAACTGTGTAACATGGTAATTTAACTTAGCTCTGGTCAGTGCGCCAGCTGTTGTCATCACAACTATTAAAGACATTGTCATGATTTTCGTATGTACCATCGTGAGTATCATGTCATCGGATCAAGGGTCCTTGATTTGGCATACGTTAAGGCGGGCTGAGTGAGATGTGGTCATTTCAGTATAGCGCCTCCTCCTCACTCACAGAGCCACGTTGCTGCTTGGTTTTGCTGCATGGTTCTGCTGCTTGGTTTTGCTGCTTTGAGGCTGTTTTTTTGTTATTTCATGTTTTGATTTGGTTTTTGTTTCCTGTTGGTTACTATCACTGAGATCAGTTTTCTTTAACTCAACGGTATTGTAACTGTTATCAGTTATACTGATATACTATGTACGGTGGATGTACATCTACTATGTGGTAGTAGTGATTTTGGTCAGGTTTGGTAAACTTGCTACTTGTAATCAGTTTGAGTGTGAGTTATCTGTGATTTTGCGACGGTACGAGTGTTTATGTTTTGTGTTCTTTGGTTTGTCTGCCTTGAGCAGATTGTAATTGATTTTGAGTCTTTTTGTTTTTTTCTCCTTGTAGGAGCTGAGTGCTTCCTGAGGCTGGAGGAGGTCCTTTTCTGCACCTTGGGCTGTACTTAATTAAGGGTCGTTATTATTGCTGTGTTTATTTACAGTGAATTTTGTGGGTATGATTCTGATTAGTGGGGTGCTTTTCCCTTTTGTAAAGCTGGTGCTTCCGGACTAGCCTGCCCTTCATACAGGAAGCCTCAGTCCTCCTATGATCATTTGTTAAATCCTTTTGTGATTGTTTTATATTGTGTTGGTTGTTTCTCTTTTATAATTCTTGGCCATTCGTTTTTGAACCTTAAAATAAAATGTGTTTTTGTATGGAAACCCATGCCTCTTGCCTATTTTAAGTGGAATGTTCTTTCGTGTCCTTATTTGGGTTATTTTTCCCTGTTTGTTCGGGGTGGCGTAGTTGGTCTTAATCGAACTAAACGAGCCATCTTGCTACATCTATATAAGCGAATTAAAAAAACATTTATTTATTGTTTATGGAATGAGTCTTCAGTGTCAGCACTTTGTAACACTCAGATTTAAAGCTGTAACTAAATCATCTAGACAGAGTAAGCTGTGGTTTCTTGGTAACATAACCAGCTGTGTTTGTTTATTTATTTATTTATTTTTATTATTTTTTTTTTTTTGTCTTATTAAATTCAAGAGAGAGAAAAGGGTGTGAACTAATGTAATAATATGGGCTGCTGAGGAAATTACATTATAGCTGTTATGATGTAAGTGATAACAGGAACTAACTTGACTTGATCACAAAGGAACCCAGTGTAACTTCTAAGCAAGTAAAGACCTCTCACATCGGCTAATGTTCATGAGTCCACCATCAAGTTTACACCGAGCAACAGTGGTGTGTAGGGCAGGGTTGCAAGGAGAACGCCACTGATCTCCAAAAAGAACATTGCTGTCCTTCTGCAGTTATACCAATCTTTATTTAATAAAATGAGTCTAATGTAGAGCACAAGTTAGACTAGTTAGTTTTCTGCTACAAGGCCGGATTGGCTAGTAAAAGTATGAAGGTACACTATGGGAATGTCAAACTGGAGAAAGCAGTCACCTAAACTCCCATTCCAGATTTAGATCCCCTTTTCTGTTATAAAAGCCTCCACTCTACTGGGAAGGCTTTCCACTAGATTTTGGAATGTGGCTGTGGGAATATCTGCCCATTCAGCCACAAGAGCATTAGTAAGATCAGGCAAGGAGGCTTGGCATGCAGTATAGCGTTCCAGTTCGTCCCATAGATGTTCAGTGGGGTTTAGGTCAGGGCCTAGTGTACCTCACTGTGGTCATCCTGGTTTTTCCTCAGATATCCTAGTGATGATCTCCTGCTGGCTCAAAGGAGTTGGTAGGCAAAGCTTTGGGAAATGCTTCATTCCTACATAAAGATGTTTGATACAGAATTTACACAATTAAAGGTGTTTCTAACCTCCACATGGAGCACTTCACTGGGACCAGCTGAAATTGTAGGCGGGGGTCATTGATGTCCTAAAGTATGACCTCCTGGGGGTTGGGAATCTGCCAACAACCCACCTATTTTATTTATTTCTGTAAATAAATTAGCACTTTTACCAGAAATATGAGACATCATCACCTGTTGATAAGCTTAAGTTTGCTGTAGGCTACAGATTTGATCCTCTTTAAAATGAGGCTGAGCCAATCAGATGGCAGTTTGTTTTTTGTTTTTTTTGCATCTAGGGTAATACATCCATTCAGAGAACTCTACTTCATAGATGTAGCTTTTTAAGTTTCATTGTTTATTTTTATTGTACACACTTTACTCTGAGTACTGTACCTATTTCTAAAATTGATCTTGTTTTGTCCTCTTATTCTCCATAGACAAAAACATTACCATGGCATCACCAAGAAGCGTCTCAGAGATAAAGAGAGGCCAAGGGAGGAGAAGGAGAAATGCAAAACAGTACCATGAAGAAAGAAGCGGGCTTTCGTAAAAAGCATCCTTGAGCATCATCATTGCCATGCCTACCAAATGGAGAGCCGAGGGAAAAACATACAACATGGTGTGTGTTTACAGTTAGAAACTTTAGTGCCATACAACGCATTAAAAACCGCAGACACTGGAGACGAGCTCAGACGTTTTATTCCCCCTCCTTAACTGTCTTCATGAAATAAAGCATGTTAGAATTACTTTTACTCTGAGGTTAATCTTAAGCACTGCTGACACACACACACACACACACACACACACACACACAGTAATTATGAAAAACTTTATTTATTTATTTATTAAGCACATTTAAAAGATGCAAGGTACAGGGTGTAGATCACACAGTGGGCAGTAAGTCATTAGTTACAATACCTTAAGCAGGCTGTGCTAGTTTTGGTGAACAAAACTTTAGGTCTATGGCAGTTGGCAAATATTATACAGTGCCCTCCATAATGTCTGGGACAAAGGCAGCTTTCTTTTCATTTTATTTTCCTCTGTACTCTACAGTTTGAGATTTGTACGTTACGGAGGCGGGTGCAGGTGCAGATCAAAGGCTTTATTTAACTTACAACACAAAACCAAAGTAAACACGGTCTTCACTGGCAAACGAGAAACGTAGCATATAACAATATCCTTCGAGGCACGGCAACAAATGATACGACCACTACAGATCCTACAACTAATAATACTGAGCGACGTGCTCAGTAACCACGGTGTTTAAATACAAAAAATAATCAAACTCAAGCATTGGCACCTGTGGCAAATTAAAGTCATTAGAGCTAACGCTCAATCCTGAAGTGAGCGAACCAAAACAAAGTCATGTGACTCATCCGGAGCTGAGTCACAGTGCCATCTGCTTTCTGTATCATAACAGAACCCCCCTCCAAATGGTGCTCCTCCCGGAGCACCAAGAACCCCCCTCCAACGGGGGTCCTGGGCCCCTGTACGAGTTGTCTCTTGCTGCCATGGAAAGTGAGGCAGCCTCTGTCGGACAGCAGATGGGCGGAGAAGTACCACCACAGGGGTTGAAATCAGGGCACCGCCCCCGACGGCATGAGAATGCTGGGCGCCACCCCCGGCGGCTCTGGAACGCCTGGACCAACCTTTACCCAGCCATAGTGTGCGTCAGAGTTTTAACTAGAGGGAAACTTTACTCTGATTTTATTCCTCAGTAGTGAATGATGCCAAGCTGCTCGCTGCTTGACTCAACCCCATTTTAAAGAAGATGAATAGGTGACATTTGTCTCGTGTATTTCAGGACAAGCGTATTATTTGGTAGAGGCATGAAACAAACAGAAGTGAGCAATAGAAGTTATGCGGTTTTATTTATGTGAACATGTTAAACTTTGATTAAAGATACAGTGAGGAACTGCAGAAAACATCAGATCGATGATTCAGGTCTTCAAGAGAACTCGGTCGAAAAAGTCAGAGTACCTCCTATCCTCAAATCACACTTAAAGTTGTTAGTGCCACTCCTCACTTCAGCGTAACACGTTCCCAAAAGGTCATGATATTTAATATCCAGGTCCCAAACCTGCAACGTCACCTCATCGTTGACTTTAGCTGTACTAAAGGACAGGTTAGAGCTCCAAACGGGGCTAGACGTATCTTTGATCACGTAGGTTTCAAGCATTTCATTTCTGACAAACACCTTCACAAATGGGTCAGGAGCATTTCCCCAAGGATCACCTGTCAGAGATCTGCCCTGCATGCGAAACACCCGTAGGGCAGCATCACTGGGTAGTGCCAGAAACACTAATATGAACACGGTGAGGTACACCAGCCGGGAACTGGAGAAGAACGTCATGGTTTTATCTGTGTGACCAAAGCATTAAGCAAAAAATGGATTGAGTAATACGGTTTCTATTAGTGCCTCACTGATACTACATTTACAAATATGTATGTAAAAGTAAAAGGCATTGTAAACACATTAAACACACATGAAATCTTACGTTTCTTTTAAAATTCTCTCTCTCTCTCTGTCTCTATCTATATATATATATAAATGAATTGTATTAATTATATTATATTATATTATATTAATTGTAGATAGATAGATAGATAGATAGATAGATAGATAGATAGATAGATAGATAGATAGATAGATAGATAGATAGATAGATAGATAGAAATTAATTGTAGAATTAAATAATTACAATCACCTGGTTTGTGTAAGAGTTGTGTAATGTTCTCACCTGCTTATGTGAAATCTTTCACACAGCCGTCAAAATGCCCAATCTCTCTCTCTCTCTCTCTCTCTCTCTCTCTCTCTCTTGCTCTCTTCCTCCTTTGTCCAACATCAATTTAAAGGCAATGTTATCAGGACATTGATCCTGGCATTATCAGCTCGTGATTTTGTTTTTAGGTTTGAGATCTGTTTTTAAGACCTTGACATGTACCAATCATTTCAGAGGGCGTATTTTACCACCGAGCTTCCGCATGTAAGAAGTAAACAGCGATAAGGACTTCATCACCTGGTGCAGTGAAAAGAAACACATGGGATGTCATTTCCCATATAAACTATTCAGTGCCTTGTAGAATTCATCAAGAAAAGGAATCATTCATGAGTTTTCTTTTGACTTTCCTTTCATATGTTTTAATACTGAAAAGAGACTTGACTGACATGTTAATGACACTACTGTACATGTATGAAGAAGGACCCTGAATGCAGGTAGAAGAAAATAGATGATAGATTGTGTTTGGTCAGAAGGTATCGATTATTTACTTATAACAGCAGCTCTGACTGTAGTGTAGCAGAAAATTACAGGTTTATATTAATGGGTTCACACTTTAATCATGATGATCTCCTGCTGACTTGAAGGAGTTGGTAGGCAAAGCTTTGGGAAATGCTGTCTTCCTACGTGAAGATGTTTGATACTGAACTTACACAATTAAAAGTATTTCTAACCTCCACATGGAGCACTTCACTGGGAACAGCTGAAGTTGTATGTGGGGGTCATTGATGTCCTAAAGTATGACCTCCTGGGGGTTGGGAATCTGCCAACAACCCACCTATTTTATTTGTGTTTCAACTAATAAATTTGCACTTTTACCAGAAATATGTGAGACAACATCACCTGTTGATGAGCTCAAGGATGCTGTAGACTATAGATTTGATCCTCTTTAAAATACGGCTGAGCCAATCAGACAGCAGGGGTTGTTTTTTTGCATCCAGGGTAATACATCCATTCTGAGAACACTATGAAATCCTATATCTAGCTTTTTTAAATTTCATTGTTTATTTTTGTAGTACACACTTTACTCTGAGTACTGTATCTCTTTCTAAAATTGATCTGGTTTTGTCCTCTTATCTTTCATAGGCAAAAACATCACCATGTCATCATCGTTTTATGTCCCTCCTCATCTTGGTCTGTAGTGTCTGACTTCCTGCAGACACACACACAATATTGTTTCAACAAGTTAACGTTTAACACCTTGTTACTCTACTGACGTTCTCCTTTAGAGCTAACTGATCATTATCATTAATCCCTCTTCCCAGTAACAATAACCATTTAACAATAAACATCATTAATCTTAACAGGTCAAAATTAAAAGTTCCAAACTTAACTGGCTTTATTAAACTAAATAATGCACATTTTTTAGTAACTTGGAGCAGAGGAAACAAAGCATACCAGCCTCTCCTTAAACAGAGGAAATATTGCATTATTTGTGAAAAATTAGAATCCCCCCAGATAGAAACATTTGTCTGGCCCACTTGAGGGCCACATACTTGCTTTAGTTCTGGCCCAGTATATGCCTGAGTCCATGGCCCAAATCTTGCCCACACTCTGACAACCAACACATGATTTCCTCCAGCCCAGACACTGTAAAGTGACTTATATTGTTTTATGTGGCCCGGGTCTGGCACAGACACTGTAAGAGAGAATCTCTCTCACACACACAAATAAATTCAACCACTTAAAAACATCAAGGACTTTTATGAACAAATTAAAAAATATAATATGAATTCATACAACATACAGCATCTCACAAAAGTGAGTACACCTCTCACATTTGTGTAAATATTTGTAAGACCATTGGACAGTGTACCATGCCAGGTTACTGTGAAATCGGTACGTCCTAACTCAGACAGTGGGTGGACTTATGCATGATTCTGATATTGAACTTTACTCTGATTATCTTGTCTGATATCGGCTCGATACCAGGGAATCTTCCGGCCTGGAAAGCTGCCACAGAGGCCTTGTGTGAACTCCAGTGGAAAGCGCTACATGGAAGAGAGACCGAGATTATCTTGACAAATACATAAAAAAAACTATGAATTTGAAACAATGCAGTCTAAATCAGAGTCTTTTTTATTAATTTATTGTAACGGAAAATAAAAAGGAAGAAAGGAACAAAAAAACTGCAGCATTATAATAACACACACAGAGTAGGGACGTCCAGCACAGAACAGGCTTCAGCTGGCTCTCCTCCAAGGAGAACCTGGAAACAGGGTGAACAACACGATCAGTTAACACGCACGGACGTACGTGTATACGATCAGAATATAGACAAAATGAATAAAATGCTGGCTGTAGTGATACACATTTTGTGTCTGCTTACATTAGTGTTAAAGTGCGGAGGTGTGGAAGACACAGAAAATCCCAGTCTTCTATGTCTTCGTCATCATCATCCTCTTCCTGGTTGGATCATGGAGGGTTGATGTGGAGTGTGAGAGAGGCGAGTTTAGGGCAGACACGCTGGAGTGCAATGAGAGGCAGGTTCCCATCGACTTGGACGCCCTCCAGTGTGAAGGAGAGGAGACAAGACCCAGAAACCTGCAGAAGAGGAACCAGTTCGGAGAGCGGGAGAGAAAGTGCAGCTGACCTGACCACCGAGCTAAGCCCCGAGTCAAACGTATGCTCTGGGAGGAACCTTCATCACCACCAGTAAAGTGTCGAGAATACAGGTGGTAGACCAGTAAAGTGTGGAGAATACGGGTGGTAAACAGTAAAGTGTGGAGAATACGGGTGGTAAACAGTAAAGTGTGGAGAATACGGGTGGTAGACCAGTAAAGTGTGGGGAATACGGGTGGTAGACCAGTAAAGTGTGGAGAATACGGGTGGTAAAGCAGTAAAGTGTGGAGAATACGGGTGGTAGACCAGTAAAGTGTGGGGAATACGGGTGGTAGACCAGTAAAGTGTGGGGAATACGGGTGGTAGACCAGTAAAGTGTGGAGAATACGGGTGGTAAAGCAGTAAAGTGTGGAGAATACGGGTGGTAGACCAGTAAAGTGTGGGGAATACGGGTGGTAGACCAGTAAAGTGTGGGGAATACGGGTGGTAAAGCAGTAAAGTGTGGAGAATACGGGTGGTAAAGCAGTAAAGTGTGGAGAATACGGGTGGTAGACCAGTAAAGTGTGGGGAATACGGGTGGTAAACAGTAAAGTGTGGAGAATACGGGTGGTAAATCAGTAAAGTGTGGAGAATACGGGTGGTAGACCAGTAAAGTGTGGAGAATACGGGTGGTAAACAGTAAAGTGTGGGGAATACGGGTGGTAAACAGTAAAGTGTGGAGAATACGGGTGGTAGACCAGTAAAGTGTGGAGAATACGGGTGGTAAACAGTAAAGTGTGGAGAATACAGGTGGTAAAGCAGTAAAGTGTGGAGAATACGGGTGGTAAACAGTAAAGTGTGGAGAATACGGGTGGTAAACAGTAAAGTGTGGAGAATACGGGTGGTACACCAGTAAAGTGTGGGGAATACGGGTGGTAGACCAGTAAAGTGTGGAGAATACGGGTGGTAAAGCAGTAAAGTGTGGAGAATACGGGTGGTAGACCAGTAAAGTGTGGGGAATACGGGTGGTAAAGCAGTAAAGTGTGGAGAATACGGGTGGTACACCAGTAAAGTGTGGGGAATACGGGTGGTAGACCAGTAAAGTGTGGAGAATACGGGTGGTAAAGCAGTAAAGTAAGGAGAATACGGGTGGTAGACCAGTAAAGTGTGGGGAATACGGGTGGTAGACCAGTAAAGTGTGGGGAATACGGGTGGTAAAGCAGTAAAGTGTGGAGAATACGGGTGGTAAAGCAGTAAAGTGTGGAGAATACGGGTGGTAGACCAGTAAAGTGTGGGGAATACGGGTGGTAAACAGTAAAGTGTGGAGAATACGGGTGGTAAATCAGTAAAGTGTGGAGAATACGGGTGGTAGACCAGTAAAGTGTGGAGAATACGGGTGGTAAACAGTAAAGTGTGGGGAATACGGGTGGTAAACAGTAAAGTGTGGAGAATAACGGTGGTAGACCAGTAAAGTGTGGAGAATACGGGTGGTAAAGCAGTAAAGTGTGGAGAAAATACGGGTGGTAGACCAGTAAAGTGTGGGGAATACGGGTGGTAGACCAGTAATGTGTGGGGAATACGGGTGGTAGACCAGTAAAGTGTGGAGAATACGGGTGGTAAAGCAGTAAAGTGTGGAGAATACGGGTGGTAGACCAGTAAAGTGTGGGGAATACGGGTTGGTAGACCAGTAAAGTGTGGGGGAATACGGGTGGTAAAGCAGTAAAGTGTGGAGAATACGGGTGGTAAAGCAGTAAAGTGTGGAGAATAACGGGTGGTAGACCAGTAAAGTGTGGGGAATACGGGTGGTAAACAGTAAAGTGTGGAGAATACGGGTGGTAAATCAGTAAAGTGTGGAGAATACGGGTGGTAGACCAGTAAAGTGTGGAGAATACGGGTGGTAAACAGTAAAGTGTGGGGGAATACGGGTGGTAAACAGTAAAGTGTGGAGAATACGGGTGGTAGACCAGTAAAGTGTGGGGAATACGGGTGGTAGACCAGTAATGTGTGGGGAATACGGGTGGTAGACCAGTAAAGTGTGGAGAATACGGGTGGTAAAGCAGTAAAGTGTGGAGAATACGGGTGGTAGACCAGTAAAGTGTGGGGAATACGGGTGGTAGACCAGTAAAGTGTGGGGAATACGGGTGGTAAAGCAGTAAAGTGTGGAGAATACGGGTGGTAAAGCAGTAAAGTGTGGAGAATACAAGTTGGTAGACCAGTAAAGTGTGGGGAATACGGGTGGTAAACAGTAAAGTGTGGAGAATACGGGTGGTAAATCAGTAAAGTGTGGAGAATACGGGTGGTAGACCAGTAAAGTGTGGAGAATACGGGTGGTAAACAGTAAAGTGTGGGGAATACGGGTGGTAAACAGTAAAGTGTGGAGAATACGGGTGGTAGACCAGTAAAGTGTGGAGAATACGGGTGGTAAACAGTAAAGTGTGGAGAATACAGGTGGTAAAGCAGTAAAGTGTGGAGAATACGGGTGGTAAACAGTAAAGTGTGGAGAATACGGGTGGTAAACAGTAAAGTGTGGAGAATACGGGTGGTACACCAGTAAAGTGTGGGGAATTCGGGTGGTAGACCAGTAAAGTGTGGAGAATGTGGTAAAGCAGTAAAGTGTGGAGAATACGGGTGGTAGACCAGTAAAGTGTGGGGAATACGGGTGGTAAAGCAGTAAAGTGTGGAGAATACGGGTGGTACACCAGTAAAGTAGTGGGGAATACTGGTGGTAGACCAGTAAAGTGTGGAGAATACGGGTGGTAAAGCAGTAAAGTAAGGAGAATACGCGTGGTAGACCAGTAAAGTGTGGGGAATAACGGTGGTAGACCAGTAAAGTGTGGGGAATACGGGTGGTAAAGCAGTAAAGTGTGGAGAATACGGGTGGTAAAGCAGTAAAGTGTGGAGAATACGGGTGGTAGACCAGTAAAGTGTGGGGAATACGGGTGGTAAACAGTAAAGGGTGGAGAATACGGGTGGTAAATCAGTAAAGTGTGGAGAATACGGGTGGTAGACCAGTAAAGTGTGGAGAATACGGGTGGTAAACAGTAAAGTGTGGGGAATACGGGTGGTAAACAGTAAAGTGTGGAGAATACGGGTGGTAGACCAGTAAAGTGTGGAGAATACGGGTGGTAAACAGTAAAGTGTGGAGAATACAGGTGGTAAAGCAGTAAAGTGTGGAGAATACGGGTGGTAAACAGTAAAGTGTGGGAAATACGGGTGGTAAAGCAGTAGTGTGGAGAATACGGGTGGTAAACCAGTAAAGTGTGGAGAATACGAGTGGTAAACCAGTAAAGTGTGGAGAATACGGGTGGTAAACAGTAAAATGTGGAGAATACGGGTGGTATATCAGTAAAGTGTGTGGAATACGGGTGGTAGACCAGTAAAGTGTGGAGAATACGGGTGGTAAATCAGTAAAGTGTGGGGAATACGGGTGGTAGACCAGTAAAGTGTGGAGAATATGGGTGGTAAATCAGTAAAGTGTGGGGAATACGGGTGGTAGACCAGTAAAGTGTGGAGAATACGGGTGGTAGACCAGTAAAGTGTGGAGAATACGGGTGGTAAAGCAATAAAGTGTGCTACACTGCAGTATAAAAGCAGTTTTCTTGCTAATAATCAAGGACGTAATCATGGTATGGACATTGAGGGGATCCAGTTAGTTAAATGAAACGCTGTGCAACTTCCCTCACTTTCACTCACATTTATAACAGTCCGTCACAACATGAGGGTTCACAATGAACTCGGCGGGAGGATATTCAAGTGAATGTAATGTTAATGTCTGGAATAATTTAAAGCTCAGTAGTATTTGAAGGGAATGACCTACAGTTTTTGGTTTTGTGACTGTACAAGTGCAACACCTAGGCGTCAGGTATAACGCAAACTTTTTAGATATTTGATGTTTAACCTAACAATGCATGAACCAAAAATAATTGGGCACAAGGCGGTACACCTTGGACAGGGTGCCAGTCTATTGCAGGGAGATAGAGATATAATATATTATATCTCTCTATATATATATACATACATATACATATATATATATATATATATATATATATATACACATACATACATACATACACACACACACACACACAATCTCACAAAAGTGAGTACACCCCTCACATTTGTGTAAATATCTGATGATATATCTTTTCATGTGACAACACTGAAGAAATGACACTTTACTACAATGTAAAGTAGTGAGTGTACAGCTTTTGTAACAGTGTAAATTTGCTGTCCCCTCAAAATAACTCAACACACAGACATTAATGTCTAAACCGCTGGCAACAAAAGTGAGTACAGTGAGGACTGTGCTGAGTTTGGTGCAAGTTGTTTTTTTAATTCACTTCAATTCAGTTTTATTTGTATAACGCTTTTTACAATAGACATTGTCTCAAAGCAGCTTTACAGAAATATCAACATGGTATACAGTGTCATGTACCTTCGTTGATACGGAAGTAGAAGCGGGAGTCTAGTGGGTATCGTTAAGGAAGGGAGTTTCAAAAGACGTAATCGTAATCCAGGCAATGGTCAGGCGATCGAACAAACAAAACAAACTGGGATAGGCTGAGAGCGTAGTCGTAAACAGGAAACAAAAATCGAGAAACACGAGAAGGTAAACTTTTTACATAAGGCTTGGTAACGCAGCGAACTGAACGTATACTTCGCATAGAGTTCTGAGTGAATGTCTGCTAAATACTAAAGGAGAGAGTGAGTGTGATTAGTGACAGGTGTGAGTGATTAGAACTCTGGGGATGGAGAGCGCATGCGTGCGTGAGAGGTGAGTGTTGCTTCTTGGGAATCTTGGGAGTCCTGATCAGGCTGAGCTATGACATACAGATATTAAAGGTGTGAATTTATCCCAACTGAGCAAGCCACTGAGTGGCGACGGTGGCAAGGAAAAACTCTCTAAGACGTTTAAAGGAAGAAACCTTGAGAGGAACCCGACTCAGAAGGGAACCCATACTCATCTGGGTAACAACAGATAGTGTGAAATAGTACAGTATGGATGTATATGAAGTCTGTATGGTCTTCGGAGCAGCCGTAGTCCCAGCAGTCTGGAATTAGAGAAGACTTGAGCTCCACCCAGAGGCAGAAAGGATCTGGATCTCTAGTATCTCCATAAATTCGAGTGTGGTTCAGCAAAAGGAGAGAGGGACAAAAAAAAATTTATGACTGTGAAGTAGTAAAATAATATTTAGTCAGTGTAGGTTTGAGTAAACAAATATGTTTTAAGCCTAGACTTAAACACTGAGACTGTGTCTGAGTCCTGAACACTAATAGGAAGACTGTTCCATAACTGTGGGGCTCTATAAGCGAAGGCTCTTCCCCCTTCTGTAGCCTTCACTATTTGAGATAGCGTCAAATAGCCTGCATCTTTTGATCTAAGTAGGCGTGGAGGATCATAGAAAACCAGAAGGTCACCTAGATATTGTGGTGCAAGACCGTTTAGTGCTTTATAGGTTAATAAAAGTACTTTATAGTTAATGTGAGATTTTACTGGGAGCCAATGCAGTGTGGATAAGATCGGGGTGATATGGTCGTATCTTCTAGTTCTAGTTAGGACTCTAGCAGCTGCATTCTGGACTAAGTGGAGTTTATTTATATTCCTACTGGAACATCCAGACAGTAAGGCATTACAGTAATCTAATCTAGAGGTGACAAAAGCATGAACTAGTATTTCCGCATCATGTAGTGACAATATGTTTCTTATCTTAGAAATATTTCTGAGATGAAAGAAAGCTATCCTAGTAATATTATCTACATGAGCATCAAATGATAGACTGGAGTCAATAATCACTCCGAGGTCTTTAACTGCTGTACATGATGAAGCAGAAAGTACATCCAGAGTAACCATGTGATCAGAAAGATTACTTCTAGCTACACGTGGGCCTAATAAAAGTATTTCTGTTTTATCAGATTTAAGTAAAAGGAAGTTAGTTAACATCCAACGCCCAATGTCCTTTACACAAGCCTCAACTTTACTAAGCTTCTGTCTGTCCTCTGACTCACTGAAACATACAGCTGTGTATCATCAGCATAACAGTGGAAGCTAATTCCATGTTTACGAATAATTTGTACTAGGGGTAACATATATAAAGTAAAAAGCAGTGGACCTAGAACAGAACCTTGTGAGTACGCATGGAGAAATCACCATTTACATCTACGAACTGAAAACGATCGGTCAGATAAGACCTGAGCCAGGAGAGGACTGTTCCCTTAACACCAACAACATTTTCTAATCTATCAAGGAGAATAGTGTGATCTATAGTATCAAAAGCTGCACTAAGGTCGAGTAACACAAGCAGTGAGACACGACCCTGATCAGAGGTCAGTAGAAGGTCATTTACTACTTTAACTAACGCTGTCTCTGTGCTATGATGAGGTCTAAATCCTGACTGATACATTTCATGAATGTTGTTCCTATCTAAGTACGAGCATAACTGCTTTGCTACAAACTTTTCTAAAATCTTAGAGATGAAGGGGAGATTTGATATTGGTCTATAGCTGGACAATTGGTACGGGTCAAGGTCAGGTTTTTTAATCAAGGGTTTAATAACTGCTAATTTAAGTGATTTAGGTACAAAGCCAGTGCTTAGGGAAGAATCAATTATATTTAAAAGTGGTTCAATTACTCCTGGACAAATCTGTTTAAACAAACATGTAGGTATGGGATCTAGTATGCAGGTTGATGAATTGGCTGAAGAGATTAATGTAGCTAGTTCGGTCTCTCTAAGCGGAGCAAAGCACTCTAAACATTGATCTGATATTGCTACATTGTCATGCAGTGGGTTTGTTACAGTACTGTCTGGTTTTAATTTAATGGCCTGTATTTCACGTCTAATATTTTCAACCTTATCAATGAAAAATTTCATGAAATCTTCACTTTGAGTGTTTCTCTCTGTAGTGGTTTTATTCCTAGTTAGTTATTGCTACTGTGTTGAATAGGAATCTAGAATTGTTTTTGTTATCTCCTATTAAGGTGGAGAAATAGATTTTTCTAGCATCGCCAAGAGATTTCCTATATTTCAGTAGATTCTCCTTCCATGCTGTTTGGAATATCACCAGTTTGGTTTGATGTCATTCACGTTCTAATTTTCGAGATGTCTGTTTTAAGGTTCGCGTTTGATCGTTATATCAGGGTGCAAATTTTTTCTCTCTAATTATTTTTCTTTTGAGTGGAGCCACTCCATCTACCGTGTAGCGGAGTGTTGACTCCAAGCTTTCAGTTGCCTGATCAAGTTCTATGGGATCTGACGGTGATCCAAATCTAATTGATGTTTCTGCGAGATTATTTATGAAGCTCGGTGCAGTAGCTGATGTGTAGGTACGTTTAACGCGGTAGCGAGGCGAGGTGGAAATATTATGATCAATATGTATTATGAATGAGATAAGATAATGGTCTGAGACAACTTCAGACTGTGGAAAAATTACAATATTTTCTATACTTAATCCATATGTTAGTATGAGGTCTAGAGTGTGACCACCATTATGAGTAGGCCTGATTACGTTCTGATTAATCCTTACTGAATTTAAGATGGACAGAACCGCTGTTCTTAGAGGATCTTCCAGGTTATTAAAATTAATATTAAAATCTCAGACGATTAATGCTTTATCTACAGACACAACCAAATTTGAGACAAAGTCTGCAAATTCACTAAGAAATTTAGTATATGGCCCTGGGGGTCTGTAAATAATAATTAGAGGAATTGACTTTTTTTTGTGGCTACATAATTTACCAGATTGGCTAGTGAAAGTGTGAACGTACACTATGGGAATGTCTAACTGGAGAAAGCAGTCACCTAACCTCCCATTCCAGATTTAGATCCCCTTTTCTGTTATAAAAGCCTCCACTCTACTGGGAAGGCTTTCCACTAGATTTTGGAATGTGGCTGTGGGAATATCTTCCCATTCAGCCACAAGAGCATTAGTAAGATCAGGCAAGGAGGCTTGGCATGCAGTTTAGCGTTCCAGTTCGTCCCATAGATGTTCAGTGGGGTTTAGGTCAGGGCCTAGTGTACCTCACTGTGGTCATCCTGGTTTTTCCTCAGATATCCTAGTGATGATCTCCTGCTGGCTCAAAGGAGTTGGTAGGCAAAGCTTCGGGAAATGCTTCCTTCCTACGTGAAGATGTTTGATACAGAACTTACACAATTAAAAGGGTTTCTAACCCACATGGAGCACTTCACTGGGACCAGCTGAAGTTGTAGGTGGGGGTCATTGATGTCCTAAAGTATGACCTCCTGGGAGTTGGGAATCTGCCAACAACCCACCTATTGTATTTGTGTTTCTGTGAATAAATTTGTACTTTTACCAAAAATATTTGAGACAACATCACCTGTTGATCAGCTTAAGTTTGCTGTAGGCTACAGATTTGATCCTCTTTAAAATGAGGCTGAGAAAATCAGACAGCAGTTGGGTTTTTTTCTGCATCCAGGGTAATACATCCATTCAGAGAACATTATGAAGTCCTATCTCTAGCTTTTTTAAGTTTCATTGTTTAATTTTATAGTATACACTTTACTCTGAGTACTGTACCTCTTTCTAAAATTTATCTTGTTTAGTCTTCTTATTCTTCATAGACAAAAACACCACCATGGCATCATCAAGAAGCGTCTCGGAGACAAAGAGAGGTCGAGGGAGGAGAAGGAGAAATGCAAAACAGTACCATGGAGAAAGAAGCGGGTTTTTGTAAAAAGCATCCTTGAGCATCATCATTGCCATGCCTACCAAATGGAGAGCCGAGGGAGAAACATGCAACATGGTGTGTGTGTGTGTGTGTGTGTGTGTGTGTGTTTATAGTTAGAAACTTTAGTGCCATACGATGCATTGAAAACCGCAGACACTGGAGACGAGCTCAGACGTTTTATTCCCTCCCCTTAACTGTATTCATGAAGTAAAACTTCTTAGAATTCCTTTTACTCTGTGTTTAATCTTAATCACTGCTCTCTCTCTCTCTCTCTCTCACACACACACACACACACACACACACACACACACACACACACATTGTTAGTCATTATGTAAAATTTTATTTATTAAGCACATTTGAAAGATGCAAGGTACAGGGTGTAGATCACACAGCGGGCAGTAAGTCATCAGTTACACTACCTTAAGTACGGCAGGCTGTGTTAATTATGTTGAACAAAACTTTAGGTCTATGGCAGTTAGTAAATATTATACAGTTCCCTCCATAATGTCTGGGACAAACGCAGCTTTCTTTTCATTTTATTTGCCTCTGCACTGCATGGTTTGAGATTTGTACCCAAACAATTCACATGTGCTTAAACTGCACATCCTTATATTATAATAAATAATGTATTTTTATAGATTTTAATTTTATTTTGAGTTTTTGTACAAACGTTTGTACAGTGTGAAGCTTTAAACCTTTACATACTTAGTGTGTGTCAAAGTTTTAAATAAAGGGAAACTTTACCCTGAGTTTATTCCTCAGCAGTGAATGATGCCAAGCTGCTCGCTGCTTGACTCAACCCCATTTTAAAGAAGATGAATAGGTGACATTTGTCTCGTGTATTTCAGGATAAGCGTATTATTTGGCAGAAGCATGAAACAAACAGAAGTGAGCAACACAAGTTGATAATATGCTGTTTTATTTTCATTGATTTATTTATTCATTTTTATATGATTCATTTACATGTGATTCATTTTCATGTGAAAAGTTGATAATATGCTGTTTTATTTATGTGAACATGTTAAACTTTGATTAAAGATACAGTGAGGAACTGCAGAAAACATCAGATCGATGATTCAGGACTTCAGGAGAACTGGGTCGAAAAAGTCAGAGTACCTCCTTTACTCAAAGTGCACTTAAAGTTGGAAGTACCCCTCTTCACTGGAGCGTAACACGTTCCCAAAAGGTCATGATTCTTAATATCCTGGTCCCACACCTGCAGCCTCACCTGATCGTTGACTTTAGCTGTACTAAAGGACAGGTTAGAGCTCCACACGGGGTTAGAAGTATCTCTGATCACATAGGTATTGCGCACTTCATTTCTGACAAACACCTTCACATAGGGGTCAGGAGCATATCCCAAAGGATCACCTTTCAGAGATCTGCCTTGCATGCGAAACACCCGTAGGGCAGCATCACTAGGTAGTGCCAGACACACTAATATGAACACGGTGAGGTACACCAGCCGGGAACTGGAGAAGAACGTCATGGTTTTATCTGTGTGACAAAAACATTGAGCAAAAAATGGATTGAGTAACTAGGTTTCTATTAGTGCCTCACTGATACTACATTTACAAATATGTATGTAAAAGTAAAAGACATTGTAAACACAGGTAAACGCACATATAAACTTATATGTTTCTTTTATATATATATAAATTAATTGTAGAATTAAATAACTACAATCACATGGTTTGTGTAAGAGTTGTGTAATGTTCTCACCTGCTTATGTGAAATCTTTAGCACAGCCGTCAAAATGCCCAATCTCTCTCTCTCTCTTGTTCTCGCTCTCTTGCTCTCTTCTTGCTTTGTCCAACATCAATTTAAAGGCAATGTTATCAGGACATCATCCTTGACATTATCAGCTGGTGATGTTTTTTTTAAGGATTGAGATCTGGTTTTAAGACCTTGACACGTACCAAACATTTCAGAGGGCGTATTTTACCAGCTGAGCTTCCTCATGTAAGCGGGAAACAGTGATAAGGATGTTATTACAAGAAACACATGGGATGTACAGTAAATGACTGAAAGTTCACATATAAACTTTTGATTGCCTTGTAGAATTAATCAAGAAAATGAATTATTCAGTTTTCCTTTGAGTTTACTTTCATATATTTTAATACTAAAAAGAGACTTTACTGACATGTTAATGACACTACTGTACATGTATGAAGAAGGACCCTGAATGCAGGTAGAAGAAAATAGATGATAGATTGTGTTTGGTCAGAAGGTATCGATTAATTACTTATAACAGCAGCTCTGACTGTAGTGTAGCAGAAAATTACAGGTTTATATTAATGAGCTCACACTTTAATCGTGATGATCTCCTGCTGACTCGAAGGAGTTGGTCGGCAAAGCTTTGGGAAATGCTGCCTTCCTATCTGAAGATGTTTGATACTGAACTTACACAATTAAAAGTATTTCTAACCTCCACATGGAGCACTTCACTGGGACCACCTGAAGTTGTATGTGGGGGTCATTGATGTCCTAAAGTATGACCTCCTGGGGGTTGGGAATCTGCCAACAACCCACCTATTTTATTTGTGTTTCTGCTAATGAATTTGCACTTTTACCAGAAATATGTGAGACAACATCACCTGTTGATGAGCTCAAGGATGCTGTAGACTATAGATTTGATCCTCTTTAAAATACGGCTGAGACAATCAGACAGCAGGGGTTGTTTTTTTGCATCTAGGGTAATACATCCATTCTGAGAACACTATGAAATCCTATATCTAGCTTTTTTAAATTTCATTGTTTATTTTTATAGTACACACTTTACTCTGAGTACTGTATCTCTTTCTAAAATTGATCTGGTTTTGTCCTCTTATCTTTCATAGGCAAAAACATCACCATGTCATCATCGTTTTATGTCCCTCCTCATCTTGGTCTGTAGTGTCTGACTTCCTGCAGACACACACACAATATTGTTTCAACAAGTTAACGTTTAACACCTTGTTACTCTACTGACGTTCTCCTTTAGAGCTAACTGATCATTATCATTAATCCCTCTTCCCAGTAACAATAACCATTTAACAATAAACATCATTAATCTTAACAGGTCAAAATAAAACAGGCCAAACTTAACTGGCTTTATTAAACTAAACAATACACATATTTTAGTAGCTCAGAGCACAGGAAACAAAACATACCAGTCTCTCCTTAAACAGAGGAAATATTGCATTATTTGTGAAAAATTAGAATCCCCCCAGATAGAAACATTTGTCTGGCCCACTTGAGGGCCACATACTTGCTTTAGTTCTGGCCCAGTATACAGTATGCCTGAGTCCATGGCCCAAATCTGGCCCACACACTGACAACCGACACATAATTTCCTCCGGCCCAGACACTGTAAAGTGACTTATATTGTTTTATGTGGCCCGGGTCTGGCACAGACACGAGTTAAGACAGATCTGGCAAAGAGTCGGTTTGGTCCCCGGACCAGATGTGGCCATGAAACTGCTAAATGTACTTCATTTTAGCAGAGAAACACAAATTCAACCACTTAATAAGATTAAGGGCTTTTATTAAACATTAACAAATATACTACACTATAAACCAGGGGTCTCAGACTCGCGGCCCGGGGTCCAATTGTGGACCGTGGAATAATCTTTTGTGGCCCCCTACTTGAAATCAAAGCTTAGTGTTAGTGCGGCCCACGCACTTTTTCTCACATGCACCTGCGGCAGTCGTTGCCATGGGTGTTTTATATTTTTTTAACACTTGTGGCCTACCATAGCTCAGGCTCATGACAACAACATGAATTATCAACGTTGGTCACTTGAAACGTGTTTCGGGAGTGTCACCCAGTGAAAATAATTTTTTTTATTTCACAAAGTCATGTCTTTTTCAAAACCTGCCGTGAAAAGAAAGGTTGGCGATGAGCATAGACAATTTCAGGAGAAGTGGGAAACAGAATATTTTTTTGTAGAGCACAGGGGCATTCTGTAACTTCAGACATTATTACTCAATTAGATATGCTGAGGAGTATGCAAAATACCAGGGAGATGAACAAGAGGACCGGGTCGCCAAACTTAAAACATGTCTACTGAGGCAACAAGATTTTTCAAGAAAGCAAGCAAAGAGAGTGATGCAGCAGTCGAAGCTAGCTACGTGGTGAGTGAGATGATTACTAAGGCAGGAAAGCCACTCAAAGACGGCGAGTTCATCAAACAGTGCATGTTACAGGCTGCAAGTATAGTCCGTCTGGAAGAGAAAGGTCAGTTTAGCAACATCAGCCTTTCAGCCAACACAGTGGCAGAGCGCATTTCTGACCTGTCGAATAACATTTACTATCAAATGCATGAGAAAGCTAAACATTTCTATTCATACTCAGTTGCTCTTGATGAGAGCACAGACGTCACTGACACTGCGCAGCTCACAATATATGTCTGTGGTGTTGATGACAATTTTGAAGTGATGGAGGATTTGCTCACCATGATTCCAATGAATGGCCAGACTACCGGTCAAGAGATATTCCACCAGCTGTGTGATGCCATTGTGGATGCCGGCTTACTATGGAAGAGTTTTGCTGGAATAACAAAAATGGAGTGCCATCAATGACAGGGAGGAGAAATGGACTGGTGGCACTTGTTCAAAGAAAACTGGAACAGGAGGTTGTGGAAGACACCATTGCTTTGCACTGCATTATCCATCAGCAGACCCTTTGCAGCAAATGCCTGAAGTTTGACAATGTGATGTCTGACGTTGTGAAATGCATCAACCATATCAGATCCAGGGGCTTAAAGCACCGGCAGTTCCGCACCTTTTTGGAGGAAATAGAGTCAGCATATGAGGATGTGCTCTATTTCACGGGGGGACGTCTTGAAGAGGTTTTTTGAGTTGAGAGCAGAAGTAAAAGCCTTCATGGATAAGGATGGGATGGCTGTTCCTGTACTAAGTGATCCCAAATGGCTAATGGACTTAGCTTTTCTTGTTGACATCACACAGGAGCTGAATGTACTGAACAAGATGTTACAAGGCCAGGGCCAGCTTGTCAGTGCTGCATATGTCAATACCAGAGCATTCTCCACAAAACTTATGTTATGGAAAGCCCAGCTTTCTCAGACAAGATGCCACCCCTGGCCATCCTGTAGCCCCACCCCTGCTCTTAGGGCTTCTGTAACTGCCTTGTTTATTAAATATGAATATTATTCTTATAAGATAGATGCATGTTTTGAAGTCAAGTGAAACAACAACAACAAAAAAAACCCTTTCAATTAAATAAAAAAAAGTGTTGTTTTTTTTTACATTCACATTTGAATCATTAAGCATTAATGGAAATTTTTACATTACATTTTCACAGAGTTGGCCCAATCAAGAAATCATGTCAACCTGTCACAAATAAAAACAAAAAGTAGCTGAATTACCTGAGGATACTGACTAACTCACATAGCTTATCTCTAAATTGACATTTTACTAAAATAATCTCGTTAGAAACAACGATTATAACAGCATATTACTTGTTTTTCAATAATATACAGTTTAGGAGTTAACGTGAATGTATATAGACTACATTATCCCTTTTGTTAGATAACTGGGGCTAGTAACCTAGTAATGACCAACTGAGAGCACCCTTCACAGATATGTATTACAAAACCACATAAAACACAGAATTGTAAGTTTTCAAGTTAGATTCATCACCAGTGTATATGTCTAAGGATTAATATAAATCATTTTAAAGGTACATTACTCGCAAAAAGTATCAGAATTCATAAAATTAGGATGCACTGCTATCACTGTCAATCTGCTCTAATCTTTATGGCCGTTCCACCGTTTTACAGTGTGCTGCGGGGGTTTCCTCCGGGTACTCCGGTTTCCTCCCCAGTCCAAAGACATGCACTGTAGGTTGATTGGCGTGTCTAAAGTGTCCGTAGTGTATGAATGGGTGTGTGAGTGTGTGTGTGATTGTGCCCTGTGTTGGACTGGTACCCTGTCCAGGGTGTACCCCGCCTTGTGCCCCATGCTCCCTGGGATAGGCTGGTTTCCCGTGACCCTGAAGAAGGAGTAAGCGGTTGAAGATGGATGGATAGAAGATGCGGCTCAGATGCGCCCCCTCTCGGCTGTGTGGAAAATATTGCACTGCAGTAGGAATGGATCTACAGGTGAATGCAGTATGTGAAATTGTACTCGTGTGTGTATGTATGCTGATCAACTGTAAAGTGCAAATTCCGGACACAGCTCATTTACATAGTGATGCCCACAAATATCCACGAAAGGTCATGTTTTTTTTTTACTCACTTCTATGCCAATAAAATATTTAATAATACATATTATTAATTATTATTAATAAGAGTACTGATAGTAATAATAATAATAATAATAATATGTTCTCAATCTTCCACCAGCTAAGGAACTTGTTTATGACTTAAGTCTATGTGCAGACAGACCGGCCGGCCTCCTTTTGTATGGCGCCATTTCTTTTATCATAACTGAATGATTAGTTTCATTCGTCCCAGTTTATTATAAAAATCGCCGTTCTCCATGACATACATCTAACTCTGACACCTGCAGTAAGATACACATCTGAAGAAGTGGAGAAGTGTTCTTTATTCTCCACATGTCCTTGGTGGAGTTGATTTAAAAAGGAGATACTGGCTAAACTTACAGAGATATTTTAAGTCTTCATACAATCAATAGTAAATTATTATGAAATTGAGCAAGTCTTAACTTCCTTCGTTTATGGCATCACTTCATTTACTCACATTGCTTTTCTAAAGTAAAACTACACTCTTTACCTGTACACACTTTTTTTTATATAAAATCAAATGGAAGTAAACAAAAGTATCTGTAATATTTATTTTCAACTTCATCAAGCAATTTACCAAAAACACATGACAAAGTGCATTCTTTAGGTGATTTATTACAGTACATCATAGACATTTCTTCAAGATGAAAGAGACAAATAAACAAATCTCCCTGCAGAGAAGAGTTTCCGTCTCAACACTTCCATAGAGAGTAGTTCAGTGCAAAAGTTTATATCTCCTCAGGAGGTTTTTGGTTTAAACAAACGAAAAGGGAAAACATACTTAAAAGTCTAGTCAATTTTGGAGAGAGGGAAGCAGTTTGGGAAAGAAATGAGGGCGGCTGGCTTCATGTGCCTCCGAGGAAGCATGTGTTAGCTTTCAGCCTCCCCAGGTGGTAGTTGTTATTTAATGGGAGAGGGCTGGCTGGTGGGTGAGAATTGGCAGCAAATTGGGGAAAGAAATTGAGGTAAAATTCCTGTAAAGTCATTTGGGGTATGGATATGCAAACTTTTGCACTCGGCAAGGCACATGCACTGTGACGTATAAAATTCTAATGTGTAATAAATACAAATACATTGTATTTTAATTCTCAGGATGTATATAATACATTAGTAAATATTTATAAACCAACCTTCTCTGAGGAAAACAGTAAATCATGTTATCACGTCAATTTTAGACTTCAAATATCACAGTACGTTATGAAACAATACGCTAAATAAAACAATAAGTTACAAAAAGTCATTAAATAATCTGTCATTAAAAAAAATTATATACTTTTGTACACACACACACACACTTCTCCTTAATAGAACATCTCTCTCAGACCATGCTTGGAACAATAAGAGCCATGAGAGCCATGACTACACCAACGATGATGCCAATATTCACTCCACCTGATCCTCCATTTGATCCTCCACCTGTGAAATCACACAGAGTCTTTATTATCTGCTGCAGAAATAAATCATCTTTCAGTGTAAATCTATAGTTTTATAGGAAAGTGTTTCTCTGACCAGGATTCAGGATTCGAATATCCTCCTCATGCAGCACTATCTCCTTCTCCAAGCTGCTGTGCTGAATCATGCAGGTGTAGGTGTGTTTCTGCAGATCCTCAGCTGAGACATTCAGAACGCTTCTCTTCTGGAAGCTTCCATCCTGGTTGGGTAACGTCTCTCTGAGATCCACGTCCTCATGCACGTCCTCTCCGTCCTTCTGCCAGGTGATATTCACTGTCTTGGGGAAGAAACCTGTAGCATGACACACCACCTCTGGAGAAAACGAGTGTTTCTGGAACACTGACGCTGTAGGACGAACTGCAGAGACAAATATTACAACACTGTCAGATTTATTAATTTAAAATGAAAATGTGCGAGTGCGCATGTGTGTGTTGCAGGGGAAGAGTGTGTCATTACTGTGTACACTATTGGTTTGTGTGCGAGTGTGTGTGAGCAGCTGCAGTTCACACACTTTACCTTTCCTCTCCAGAGTTTCTCTGCTGTAAGTCAGCACCTTATTCATCCAATCAATACAGTCAGTGTCCAGGAAGTCCTTCCAGTATTTAGCCTCAGCTCCAGTAGGACCACACTTGTTCATGAAGAGCTCAGCTTTATCATTAGCTGCAGTCCAGGTTCCAGTTTTCCGATCCAGACTGATGAAATCTTCTCCATCATAACCGTACTGCATGTATCCTTTAGTGGTACTGTTATCATACAGCTCACAACCATATATCACCTGCAATGTATGAACTCCTGCAGACACACACACACAGCATTAATGTATTCAGCTGAGTTCAGATCAACTTCCCTTCCTTTTACTTTCTCAAAAACCGTGACACTACTTTTTTCTACTCTTTTTGTCCTCTGTCATTTTGACATTGGGTCCTTTCTGGTAGAAAAATTCTCTTGCAGCTTACTTCAAATATGCAAAAAAATAAAAAAAATATGCAAAAGATCATTTCATAACGTCAAAGTGTAAAGAGAAGTTATTCAGTGTGAAAGACTGCAGTTTGAGACACGATGCACTCTGAAGATACAGTGAGGGAAAAAAGGATTTGATCCCCTGCTGATTTTGTACGTTTGCCCACTAACAAAGAAATGATCAGTCTATAATTTTAATGGTTGGTTTATTTGAACAGTGAGAGACAGAATAACAAAAAAATCCAGAAAAACGCATGTCAAATATGGTATAAATTGATTTGCATTTTAATGAGGGAAATAAGTATTTGACCCCTCTGCAAAACATGACTTAGTACTTGGTAATGACTTAGTAATTACTTTTATTTTTCAATGCCTTGGCTGAGGGAAGGAGGTTCTCACCCAAGATTTGACGGTACATGGCCCCGTCCATCGTCCCTTTGATGCGGTGAAGTTGTCCTGTCCCCTTAGCAGAAAAATACCCCAAAGTATAATGTTTCCACCTCCATGTTTGACGGTGGGGATGGTGTTCTTGGGGTCATAGGCAGCATTCCTCCTCCTCCAAACACGGCGAGTTCAGTTGATGCCAAAGAGCTCCATTTTGAGACCAAAATGTATTGTTCTGTGCTTGTTTGTGGATTCACAATAAAATCATGAGATGATATCAGAAAGGAAACTGTATTAATGTGTTACTTTAGCACAGGGGTGCACAATACGTCGATCGCAAGGGAAGTTCAGGTAGATCACCATTCAAAAAATAAATAAATAATAATAATAAAAAAAAATAGATGTTAGCGTTGATGTACAGGACAGCCAGTCTGAGATCTCATCTTTTCTCTCTCCACGCATGTGCGATCAAACGCGCCAGAGCTAAAGGCTAGCGAGCGAAATCACGGAGTTAACTTCCCAGTTTATTCCTACTGAAGAAAGGGTACAGAATGGGTGAGGTCACGGAATCAAGCAAGAAACCGAAGACTTATCACTTCCATGCGGAATGGGAGGAGGATTTTTTTTTTCTTCACGATATCATATTCGAAGTGCGTTTGTCTGATCTGCCGAGCTACCATTGATATTCTGAATAAGGGAAATGTGGAGCGGCACTTTAGGACTGTTCATAAAAACTACCACACTGAATTCCCTCCGAAAAGCAAGCTGAGGAAGAGGAAGGTGAAGGAACTAAAATCACAGTTGTCCGGACAGCAGTCATTTTTTCACGGCTGACTTCAAACGCTAAGGCAGCCACCGAAGCATCGTTCCGGGTGAGTCTCTCCATCATTAAACACAAGAAGTCATTCCGAGACAGAGATGATGAAAAGAGGCATTCGTAGACGCAGCTGACTTGTTTTGGGACTTTAAAAACAAAACCGAAATATACTGCTCAAAAAAATCAAGGGAACACTTAAACAGCACAATGTAACTCCAAGCGTTCCCTTTATTTTTTTGAGCAGTATATTGTCTTCAATCAAAGCTCTCCAGCTATCAAGAAGTAGTTACACGGCGCTGTGAAGTCATGGCCGAGGATTTAGGGAGATAAGGGAGTTTCCTTTTGCTGTTAAACATGCAGAATACTTTACACCCGACTCAGTGATGATCGTGACTCAGTGGCTGCTGGACTTGGCATTTTTAACCGATCTGACCAACATGTTACATGAGATTAATTTGGAGCTGCAAATAGAAGACAAAACCATGGTCGATATGATCAGCTCAGTTAATGCCATTAAACGGAAAATGAAACTTCTGTCCTCAAAGCTGCAGCGCCATGATTTTGGGAACTTCCAAAACCTGGCATCAGATCTGGAGACGCAGCGGAAGGCTTGTGTGCAGTTGAACATCGCACGCTACACGGAGCAGATAGACAGCTGTCTGTCGCTCAGAGTTTGACAGATGCTTTTAAGACTACATTCATGTGCTACCCATTTAGGGACAATGTTGAGGTTGATTCACTCACATCGAAAACTGCAACGCTGTTTCACTTGAACTCGTCTGAAGTGGAGGATGAGAATTTGAAACTACAGACTGACCTTCAGCTGAAGTCCAGGGCTCATGGACAGTTTTGGAACTTACTCACGGGGGAAAAGTACCAAAGATGGGGAAATGTGCAACCTCCTTGACTGCATTATTTGACTCTACTTAGGTATGTGAGTCAGCCTTTTCCCACATGAAGATTATTAAGTCCAAATACCGTTCCACAATGACTGATCATCATTTGGAGGCCTGCTTGAGGCTGGCTACCAGCAGCTACTGTCCGGACTGTGCAACCCTGTCTGATTCTATTCAGTGCAAGTCATCAGAGTAAGGTACTGACCAAAAATGTACTGAATTTTAGAGTGCCATAAGGGCTCATGCAGTTATACAAGGTACATGAACATATATATTATGTGTATATATATTTAAAGTATACTCAGTATATAAATAAATAAATATATGTTTCGCATTTTTAATGTAGGTAGATCTCCTTGACTGGTCATGTTAAAAGAAGCTCGCAAGTCAAAAAAAAGTGTGAGCACCCCTGATTTAGCAGGTTTATTACACAGAGCTGTTTCACCAGCCACTGAACCCCCACATCTTTCTTTATTTTAAGGAGATCTTCTAGAACAGGTCATTTAAAGCGAAGTCATTGTCCTATTAGGAGTTCAGCAGGTGAGTAGCCCCACACCAGTGGTGTACTGAGAGAAACAGAAAGTATTTGTAAAAATCACATGCACTGTACTCCATCAATAGCTAGTTAACAATTTGTATGGAGTTTTTCTACAAGGCCTCTGGCTTGTTAGGAAATGTTCTTTTGCAAGGAGCCTGCAAGATAATTTTTCTACCAGAAAGGACAATGTGGACTTGTGTGTGTAAATAAAGTATGTGTAAATTCCTGTCATTTTGGGAGAAACTCATTAAACTGCCATTGCATCAGTAAACACTTCTGTTGGCACTCCATGTATGGAAAAGATGGACTTCACACATGTGATTATGGCCTCTGATGTAACTGTCATTTTGTTATCATGGCTCTATTATGGCTCGCTGCTGTAGATGAGTTCAACACACATTTCTGAGTATAGTGAGTAATAGTCAGAGACAATCAAAAGATTTCTGATAGAGGTGAATAAGTCAGCTCATACTGTACATTAAGGTCTCTGTAAGGGCTGCACACCTGAACCAGTTTATCTACAATGTTTTTGTCTGTTCGGCGTGATGATGCTTAATGTCCCTGACAACGTCTGTAGTCCCATTCTGAAACATGTTAGTGTCATGATTTCCCCTCGTGCAAGCACTAGAGCACAAAGCAAAGCTGGCAGCTCAAGCGCTAAAATGCTAACACCTTTTCCGAGTTTGGCATTACAAAATGACGTCATCCATGCACTAATCTATGTGATTGGCTGTAAGTTTAGGAAGTGGTTGATTTGATCTGCAGCGGACTTTTCTATGAGCAGAGGACGAACTTTAAACATCAACATCGCAGTCGATCATGCTCATTTAATTGTGGGCAGTCAAAATACTAATCGTGATCGATATTCGATTAATTGTGCAGCCCTAATCTCTGTGGATCTGGATGTGGCATCAGTGGATTACTGGAGTGGTATTTCAGATACATGTGACAGGATAAATATAGGTTATAGATTATTGATGGACACAGGCTTTTAGCTTGGGTAGACTGTGCATATTTTAGTGATATGAAACATACAAAGATATTCAAAAAAAGTATTACAGTAAGCTATAAAAAAAAAATATAAAGTGTAGTAAACTAAAAGTTAATATCTGGTGTTACATCTCCAGGACAATTTGTGCAGTTTTATAAGGAAATGAACTAGTAAGTTTTACTGAGCATCTTATAGAACCTGACACAGTTCTTTTGGAGACTCTGGCTGTCATACATGGTTCTGTTTTATGCAGCAAAACCCTGCAGCCTATGTTCTGATTTTTGTTTAAGAAATGGTTTGCTATATTAATATATTGCTTTCTTTACTGAAGTAGCACTTTTCTCTAACTTTTTTGGAAAATATAAAAATGTTTTTGTACTGACTCAATAATGCAGAAGTCGCAAAAACATTTATAACAAAATTTATACTAAAATTAGGGTGCCTAAGACAGAGCTGTATTTGACTACATGTTACATTTTCTTTTTCAGCAGTATATTTAATATATTCGAGGGGTGTGTGTGTGTTTGTGATGAAATATCAGTGTGTATTTCACCTTTAGTTGGATTCAAGAGCGGCGTTACAACAGCCACAGTGTTTTGGAAAAGGTCCTGATGCTTCTGCAAATGGTGTGTCACTTGCTTCAAGCACTGTGGATCATCAGCTTTGACCTTCGGACACTTCGGCACTTCTCCATCCACTACAGCACCAGGAGTGAAATTTCTTTCTGGTATGATAGCAGTGTAGAAATACTGCATACAGTGCGTGTCTGTAAAAGTTTAAATTGTTTTAGTAATTCATCACATATAAAGTACAACGTTAAAAGTTGCATAAATTCTACAAAATTCAGAACTACTGACTGATCTAATAAGGCCCCCTGACATACCAACCCACACACACAGACAAGTATTAACTCAATAAAATTACACAGCTAAAGAAATCATAATATTCCAATCCATAAAAAAAGTAATGTACTATATAGTGGAATGTGACGTGGTTAAAAATATACATAAAATAAACACGAGGGAGACCTAGTATGAGTAATATGTAATTTTATTGAAAATCAGTAGTGAGATGCACGATCTGGTGGAGAGTGTTCAGATCCGGGTCCATCCCCTCACTTAGAGGAAATAGGGAAAAATGGCGGGCACCTAGACACACAGAAGTATTATATTATATTATATATATATATATATATGAACAGGATTCGCATTTTTGGGATCAGCACACTAGGATTTATTAGTCACATAGAAATATAAGAGATTTAATGAAACACACACACACACTTGCACGTTCAAGGTCGGACATGCAGACATAGCCCCACACACACACACACACACACACACACACACACACACACACACACACACGCACACTCTCGCTCCCCAACGCACACACAACATTATAACTTTATAAGAATAATAAAAAGGAGTATTAAGATATTAGAAGGATAATATAATGATATTATGAAGTAGTGAGTACAGTAAACCACTTGCAAGTAGTATAACCATATATAAAATAGAAATATGAAATATAGAGCAGATATGAAAATAAACTATAAACCAGAAATACAGAAAAATGTAAAAGAAACTTACTCATAGATGAGGATTCTTGTCTCGCGAGGAAGGGTCAGGCGTGGTGTAGACAGGGGCCTTGAATTTTTGGGAGAGAGACCGTCTGAGAGAACCGTCCGTGAGGAGCCACTTATAAGAATGGTTGAATTACATGGCACCTACGCAGTGAGATCAAGGTCGTCGCTCTGAATTGTTTTGTCCATCTCAACTTTTGAATCCTAATGTGAAATTTCTGACGTGGTTTTTTTAACTTCTTGGTAATCTTGATGAGGGTTTTTTTTTAACGTCATTGTAACTGTTTGGGAAGCTTTCTGAAATATATTGGTTATTTACTGTGAACATAAAGCATATATACTGGAGATTAAGCTCCGGGTGAGGGGGATCACTTCTGAGAATTCTCAGTGGTGTGGATCTCGGTTGGTGGAAATAAAGTCCGGACCCTTGCTTCTTCTCACTCATGGCTGGTGTTTTTTTTTCTATTTCCAACTGGGTTTACAGATGTGAGTATTGGCTTCCATGTTGAATTTTAAGTGTTTTCGGGTAATAGGCCAAATTCGGGCCTTCAAATGACGGGGGAAAAAGTATCAAACACACTAACAAAAATGTATTTAATACTTGGTGGAGAAGTCCTTGTTTGCAATGACAGCTTTAAGACATTTCCTGTATGCAGAAACTACACTCACAGTGTTGAGGTGGGATTTTGGCTCATTCTTGAAGATTCTTAGGGACCACTGATGAATCTTGATCTTCAGTTCATTCTACAAAATTTTCAGTGATGGCTTGGCGGCATGTCATATTAATACTCAAAAGTTAGATTCCTGAGTACACTACATTGACCCAGTTATCTACAGGCTCCTCCAAATGTTCTGTAGTAAACTTCAAACAAGCTTCAATGTGTCTTTTCTTCAGTAATGGGGTCTTCTGGGATGATGGTGTATGAATAAATTGGCTGTGGAGTGCACTGCCTAATGTTTTAATAATAATAATAATAATAATAAAGTTTATTTTATAAAGCTCCTTTAAAGCAGCTTCTCAAAGCGCTATACATAAAATCACAGAGAAATAAAACAAATCAAAGTTAATTAAAACAAAAACAACATTAATAATAAAATATAAATATAAAACAATGTAAAAAGACATCAGGAGTCGAATGCAAGTTTAAAAAAGTGTGTCTTTAGAAGAGCTTTAAAAATGCCAAAAGTCTGGGCTTCCGAGAGTTCAGGGGGAAGAGAGTTCCAAAATGAAGGAGTGTAGACAGAAAAAGCCCTGTCACCCATAGATTTTAGGTGAGTTATTGGAACAGTTTACAGATTACCCTGTGAGGAGCGCAGTCTGAGATTTGGGGTGTAAGGGATTAATAAGCCAGTTAAGTATTGCGGAGCCAATCCATGTAATGCCTTGTATGTCAACATCATGATCTTGAAATCGACACGGAACCTGACCGGGAGCCAGTATAAGGACTTCAAAACAGGAGTAATATGGTCACATTTCCTGGTTCCCGTCAGGATCCGGGCGGCAGAGTTCTGAACATACTGCAATTTGTTTATTGCGGTTTTAGAAACTCCAGCTAAAACAGCATTACAGTAATCCAGCCGTGTGACAACAAATGAATTAATCAACTTTTCAGTGACAGTCTTCCTTGCGAGAGCCTCGGAATCAAGCAGTGAGAAATGAGTGAAAAACACCATTGAACCCAGATGGACGAAGGAGTGGAGTGGCACAGTCAGGGTTAACAGAAGTTTCTTTGCGAACATTGACAATCTTAGAATTAAAGAACTGTAGAAAAGAATCACAGAGCTGCTGAGAAACAGACAAAAAGGTAACAGCATTAACTTGAAGCAATCTATTTATGGTTTGGAACAAGTGTCTGGGATTATTTTGATTATTTACAATAGCCTGAGAAAAGTAAGAGGATCTTTCAGTCTCCAGTAGAGCACGATATTCCCCCAGAAGATCCTTCCACGCTTGATAGTAGACACTCAGCCATCAAGCACAAACGATTGAGACTATTTTGGGTTAATTCGGAGCATGTGGGGGGGCTGGGTGACCCCAGAATGACCTATAAATATTCTTTTAATATCTCCGGAACCGAAGCAGCACAAACGAAACTTTTATCAGCACAAACCACCACAAACGATTGATACTATTTTGCTGACGTTTTGCGGTTGGGGGGCAACTCCACGCAGGTCACTGCGAGCACAAACTCGTACAATCCACACACACACACACACACACACACACACACACACACACACACACACACACACACACACACACACACAGCCGAGCCGAGGCGTTGATTCAGAGTTACACGCTGCAAGTAATTCCAGTTGGAGCACAGAAATAAAAACTACAGACCAAAATATGTAAAATGGCACCACCACATCGCGATCTTAACGGCACTAAAGACAGTGTAACTTCAGAAACTCGCAGTTATTAAAAAAAATAAATAAATATGGCTTAAAATTACAAACGAAAACAAACCAAACGGTGACAGGAGCGGCAGAAAAACACGCCAGCGTCCCTGTCCCCGGAACCGGAGTTTCTAGCTCTTTCTAGAGCTCTTTTCGAGTAGTGCTTATACAGTATCTGTATCTCTTGGGCTTACTCTTCTGACTAAATATGAGGACTCAGGTTGTGGTCCTGAGTTTATTGCTCCATTATGCCCTCTAGTAAACTAACTTAATTTAGGACACTGATTTTAAATTCCTTTAGTGGGCCGGATTAGAGCCTTCAATCAAATAATAATAATAATAATAATAATAATAATAATAATAATAATAATAATAATAATAATAATAATAAATACTCACGGTATTGCTTTACGATGGCTTATAAATACGGGTTAAGACAGTTTAATAAGTTAACGGTTCCGGTTGTTGCTGACTAACGGAACTAGCCTACAAGTTGTGAGAATGAATGAATAAATAGTCTAACTCACCTGCCGACACACGCCAACAAAGTACGATGAAAATCACCAGGGTGATGAAGCGGATCATTTTTTAATTTTTTATTTTTTTTTAAAGAAAACAAAATACATGAGCTGATAAAACTAGCTGTTTCAGTGCGCACAGCTCGCGAGAGGGATAAAATGCCACCAAGGTAAACGTGACATGAACGGGTATGAACCAGGAGAGCTGCATAATTATGAGCTAGTTTTAATTATTTTCCGAGTTGTTAGCTCGGGTATTTCCATCACACCCCTAAGAAGCTTTTTATTTATTTATTTAAAAACCCATTTCCATTGTGTTTCGGCTTGTTGAACTCACCTGCCGACACACCCCAAAGCATAATTTAAAAAAATCAGGGCGATATGGCAACCCATTATTAAATGTTTGGGGGGAAAAAACACCACTGTATCAACTAAGAAACAATATAAATAAAATAAAGTTAATCCATGTAAAGTTCACTTAAAGCAGCAAGGTGTGCTCGCCACGTCAGCAATAAAAGCTCGTTTCTTCTTCCGGTTTGATCCACGTTGTCCAGTGTATAAATGCCCCCGCCCCCCACCGCCCCCCGCCCCCCAAAAGAGTGCCTGGTTACGCCCATGGTTCTCGAATGTCATCGCTATAACTGTCAACATACCTTTGGTGAATAAACAACCTCCAATCACAAGGTGTGTGAGAAAATGGTCTGAGGAGACCAGTGAGGCAGTAAGAGTTTTGAGTCTACAGACTGGGAAATGCGCTGTAGTTTGCACGGAGAGGACATTTACAGTCTCACTCACTATGTAACAGACTACAGTCATGGACGAAATTATTGGCACCCGTGGAACTTTTCCATAAGATGCACCATTTCTCCCAGAAATGTGTTACAGTGACAAATGTTTTGGTATACACATGTTTATTACCTTTAAGTGGAACAGCACAAAAAAGCAGAAGAAATGTATGTAAATCCTTTGCAGTCAATAACTGCCTGAAATCTGGAACCCATGGACATCAAATGCTGAGTTTTTTCCCTTGAGATGCTGTGCCAGGCTTTTACTGCAGCCAGCTTCTTTGAGGATCTTTGAGGCTTCAGTTTTGTCTTCAGTAAGTGAAAATCATGCTCAACTGGGTTGAGGTCAGGTGACTGACTCAGAGATTACAAAATTACGAAAATTCTGTCACTGTCGAAATACGTATGGACCTGACTATATATTCTCCTTATCACAATAATGGATAACACTTTAAATGTATTTCAGAATCAAATTGTAAAATGAAGAAAAAGACAGAGAAGGAAAGAACAGTGAGTTTGAGAATTTTAGATCAATGCAGTGAGGAGAGGAGGAGTGGAGCTGTAGAAGGTAGCAGAAGAGATCATGGCCAAAAAATCAGCCTACAGATGAGAGTCAAAGGTCATAATACAGTGAGGGAAAAAAAAGTATTTGATCCCCTGCTGATTTTGTACGTTTGCCCCCTAACAAAGAAATGATCAGTCTATAATTTTAATGGTAGGTTTAACAGTGAGAGACAGAATAACAACCACAAAAATCCAGAAAAACATATGTCAAAAATGTTATAAATTGATTTGCATTTTAATGAGGGAAATATGTAAGAGCTCCATTTTGGTCTCATCTGACTACCAGAGGACAACTGGGTTAAAGTTTTGTGTTCAGATGAGACCAAAATGGAGCTCTTTGGCATCAACTCAACTCGCCGTGTTTGGAGGAGGAGGAATGCTGCCTCTGACCCCAAGAACACCATCCCCACCGTCAAACATGGAGGTGGAAACATTACGCTTTGGGGGTGTTTTTCTGCTAAGGGGACAGGACAGCTTCACTGCATCAAAGGGACGATGGACGGGACCATGTACCGTCAAATCTTGGGTGAGAACCTCCTTCCCTCAGCCAGGGCATTGGAAATGAAAAGTAATTACTAAGTCATTACCAAGTATTAAGTCATGTTTTGCAGCGGGGTCAAATACTTATTTCCCTCATTAAAACGCAAATCAATTTATAACATTTGTGACATGCGTTTTTTTGGATTTTTTTTGTTGTTATTCTGTCTCTCACTGTTCAAATAAACCTACCATTAAAATTATAGACTGATCATTTCTTTGTTAGTGGGCAAACGTACAAAATCAGCAGGGGATGAAATACATTTTTCCCTCACTGTATATATATTTTTTTAAAGTTCACACCGGTGTTCCATGCTTATTACAAGTAAAACATAAAAATATGTATATAAGATTCCAAAAGTATCTGTCCTGATTAAAGAGAGAGTTAAGTGTACCATTTAACAGCATCACATGAAAATGTGAGACTTTAAACAGAGACTTTAAGAAGAGCCAGTTTACCTGTGTTGATGTTTGCTTTTGAATAGTTTGGGAGATTTTAAGTTATCTTATTAGATTATTTCACTGACAAAATGACTAGATGAACTTAATGGGACATGGGGTAAGGTTTTACACGCAGCATCATTTGTGTTTGATATAAAGAGTATTAAGTATTATTGTTAGAACCTCTACAAATCTGTATAAAATATCTATTTACACTTGAATATTTTATTACACTGAATAACACACAGAGAGGTTTAGCATATAAAATGAAATATGCAGAATCCTAAGACTATGTAATGTAATATACGGACCATCAAAAACATTTGTTTCAAATTAAGTGAACAGTAAATGATGTATGACATTATGTACACATATTAATCTGTCTGACTGAAGAATATACAACATGTGTATACACTTTTATATCGTTTCTCTTGGTTTTCTTCTTAGAATCCAGATCCTGCAGGAACATAGAAGATACACAGATACAGATATAAATATAAATAAAATAAAAAAAGAATCAGTTAAACCTATTTTCTCTAGGTGATCTTATTGAGCTAGAGTGAGACTAAATGTAGATTATAAAGCCCTCTTGGTGGAAACTTCTTTGAACCTTGAGGATTTTTTCTTCAACTTTAGTATATATACTTTCATTGTTCCGTTATTTCTCAGTTATTATATTTATTACTCTTAGTATTATTATATTAAATAGGATTCCTGTATCTTCTTCTTATTATTATTCTGAGTGGCAAAAAAAAATTGTATCTCCTCCTAGAGCTTTCAAGCTACATGTAACAAACTTGGCACAGACATTCACTGTCATGTATTCCTCGTAATGAAGGTAGGACAGATGCAAATGCAGATAAGAGTTTAATAAGAGATAGACAGGCAGACAAATCCAAAACATGAGACAATAGTGAGGTCAAGAAACAGGCAAAGGGTGGTTGGCTAACAGGCGTAAACAGGGCAAGGCTAGAATCGAGAATGAGAAAAAGACCAAGAACCATGAAACAACCCGAGGAACAGGGTATAATCGCTAGGTACAGTGGTAACACTAATACTTTGCAAGGTCATGGTGTTAAAAAAGTCTCTTTTATAGCGGCGTGAATGAGTGTGAGATTGGCAACAGGTGTGGGTGATTAAAATTCCGGTGAAGGTGTGTGTGTATGGGAAGTGTAGTCAATGGTGGCCATGTTTGTAGGCTGCAGTGCAGGTTGAGAAATGTAGTCACTGGTTTGCTGTGATATGACATTCACCCTGTTCTGACTCGAGTTGATATATCTTTTTGAAGTGATCAGAATTTCTGAATTCCCGGAATGGAAGCTCAAAGTGGTCAAAATTCCCACTGACTTTCATTTAAAATTTTGCACTGTTATAAATCATTGAACTTTCAAGCAACTTCCACCAAACTCATGACAGTCCTTCAGGCAAATCATGCTGGTCTATTTTTTCCAATCAGACCCCCAGTATTCCTGTTGTGGATAAGGAAAATTCCCCCAAACTCCCATTCACTTACAGTGAGGGAATGTTCAGAGCCTGGCTCCAACTGTCAAAACTCACACACACCTGAGTGCACACGGCCTGAAGCCTAAAAGTATAGGAACACTGTCTAGCTCTAAAAATATTGGGATGCTGTCTAGCTACAAAAGTATTGGGACACTGCCAAGATACAAATGTATTGTGATGCTGGCTTGCTCCAAAAGTATTGGGATGGTGCATAGCTTAACGATTATTGGGACACTGTCTAGCTGATGTCTTGTTTTCTCAAGCCAACATCAAAGTGTGTCGTGATGAACTTTACCTATCTAGTTATTATTATTATTATTATTATTATTATTATTATTGTTTGCTTTATCTACCTAACGTCCCCAATAACTCAAGATCTGAAAGGTAAAAAGTTTTGAAATTTGGCACGTTGATGCAACAGGCCACGAGTAACTGCCACACCACAAATGGTCTACGTAAGCCCATAGGTGGCGCTGCAGGCCATGCCCAAAATCTACATCATTTTCCCTCTGCCCCATAAGTCCGAAATGTCTGAAAATTGGGATACATGCCTTATATTTCGCGACAAACAAAAAAGCCATTGGGGGGACCCATAATGTCTGGCATGATAGATTTTCCCCTACATTGAAAATTTGTCCAAAACTACAAAAATCTTCTCCTCATGAGACATACGTCTGATTGACTTGAATTGTGGTACATATATGTGGGATACATGTCTTTCTATAGGGTGATAAGCAATAAGGAATCAAATAAAAAAATTTACAAATTATTTACATATTGGTGAATTGACAACTGTTGCATGTATTTCTTGTGTCCATAAATCACTGGAACATTTGCCTATGGACTTGATCTGTGCCACACACAATGAGGACACCACAGTATGTTAACATGTGCGATGGCAACTCTGTATCTTCAAAAACAATGATTTTAAAAGGAATATAGTCTTTGATAATGTTATATTATGTTAACAATATGTTTATTGTCCACTAGATGGCGGTGTTTGTCTTAAATGGAGATAGCAGTACAAAGTAAATCAAATTAATGTTACAGCAGCAGGAATAAATAAAAAATAATGTTAAAGTAGCGTTGTAGCAGCACGAAGTAATTCTCCAAAATTCTCACTGACTCCTGATTTTTCTCTACAATGATTACTTGTAGAAAACAAAAAAAAATAACTTAAAATCAGCCATTGATCCAAATGCGTTGAAATCTGTACCATGTCAATTTTTAAATGGTCCGCAATATTGAGGAGGAATCCGCCATTGCTGCTTGCAGCTATACTTACTATAATAATAATAATAATAAATAATAATAATAATAATAATAATAATAATAATAATAATAATAATAATAATAATAATAATAATAATAATTATTATTATTATTATTATTATTAGCTATAATTCAAATGTATTTCATCATATTTGTTTCAAGTGCTTTTTATTTATTCTAAAAGGTGGAAGGGAGGAGGGGTACATGGGTGGGGGGTGGTCCTCCAACATAAATTTTGCCTAGGGCCTCAAAATGTCTAGAACCGGCCCTGATTACAGATGAGTGACAATTTTTTAAACAACCAATGGTATTATACTGTGGACCATTTAAAAATACATTCTTTATTAAAGAATAATGTCATTGCTTTTTTGTTGTTACATGTCATGGAAAATCTGCAAAATAAGTTCCTGCTATCACTTATACCACCTATACCGTACCATTCTTTCACCAGCACTTTTCTTTTTTCTCTTTCTCATTAGGCTTAAATTATATGAGCATATGTGTCATGTCACACAAATCCCTGTTATTATTGAAATATTTTAAAACACAGGAGTCAAACTCGAGGTCCATGGGTAAAAAAATTGCCTATGGCAGTGATGGTATTGGCAGGCAGCTGTGACCAGCTGTAAATGAGAAGTTGCAGGGCATAGGAAACCTTTTTCTGCCCGTTTTGATTAGCGGACTAGTGTATAGGGATGTTAGGGTTATGGAGACTCCACCTCCAAGCCTGAGGCCGTAGGTTTGATTGCCTGCTCTGCCTATAGATAGTGCCGGCCATGCGACTAATAAACATAAAAAAAATACTTGTAGTCTATTTGTATTATATTTCATTATTAAAATCTTTAAATATACCCAATACACCAAACGTCCAATTGTTGTTATTTATTTGTCATTTGTCTTCAAATAAAAAAAAAAAATACTGAGGTTAAAAGATTATTCATTAGTACAAAAACAAAAAAATAAACTAAAAACCCAAATGTATTGATTTCTGTTACAAAGTAAGTCAGATTTAATTATTCTGGAAGTCAGTGTGTATGTTTAAATGAATTTTGAAAGATAGTAAAATACCTTATTATCTTCTGTTTCAGCACCTAATGCAACACAAAGCAATTATTATTATTATTATTATTATTATTATTATTATTATTATTATTATTATTATTATTATTATTATTATTATTAAGGGGCCATACAGCCTAATTCTTCTTATTCTGCTTATTCTTCTTCTAGCTAGGGTGTCTATGGCAGCCCATAGATCCGCCTGGTAGAAAGTTGTGAAATTTGGGAAATTAGGAAAATTCTGACCAAACTTCTGTGAATGCTCTAGTACCACCATTGTATCTAATCTGGGCCTAATTTTTATATTTTGTGCCCAAAATATAAAAGCCAGACATACTTGGATTTCATGGGTTCAGTTCACCACATGCTATAATGTCAATTTTCCACCCATTTTGGTTTTTGTCAAAAACTGTAATTTCACTACTCCTCCAACAAATTTTGTCCAATCATGTCAAATTTGGCATGCATCATTGGCAGAGTCAGTCTCACAAAATGAATCAAAAGAATCTTGAATACACCAAATGATTTGTCCATAATGGGCAAATGAATTTGACAGGAAAGGTACAAATTAAAAACTACTCTTAAATCTCTTTGCCAAAAGTTATAGCTCTGGTTTCTGGTGATTGCTAAGACAACAAATCAATAATTATTATGATTATTGGAGTAATAATTTACCTCTGTGTGTTTTTATGAGCTTCTGTAGGATGAAGATCAGGACACTGAGAAGAACAGCAATCACTGCAACAACCACCACTGTCAGAATGATGAACATAGCAGAACAGACTGGAGAAAATATATTACAGAAAACATTTTGATCCCTCAACCTGCATCATATTTGAGTGAAAAAATGTACAGAAGTTGTTGTGAGGAAAAAACAAACAAACCTGTTGCTTTGTCCTCAGATAATGTTTTATTTATACCTAAAAAAAATAAATAAAAAAATTACAACCTCAATCATCTCAATATACCTTTCCTGCAACTATGTACTTTGAATGAATTTACCTTTCACTTGTAAAGAGGTCGAGTTTCTAAAGTTAACTTGGTCCAGTTCTATAAAGCTGCAGTAATACAGTCCTGTATCAGAGACGTTTACTGCAGTGATTGTGAGAGACGTGTTCATGCCATGAACAGACATCACTATTCTCTCACTTTCAGTAAAGAAGTAACATGTTTGTGATGGAGCTGATGTCCTAAACTTTTTACACCCAACAAGAAGTGGAACTGAATCAGTCATGTGTTTAAACCAGAAGATGGAACTTGTAACAGTCAGGTCATGTTGGCACCAAATAGTGACGTTATCTCCAGCTTCTGCCTCCAAAGATAAAAAGCACAGAGTCTCTGAGAGCAAACCTGCAACCCATAAAATACACACTTCATTTATAAGCACATCAAACATTTTCTACACACACAAATATATACATATATATATATATATATATATATATATATATATATATATATATATACATTTAAAAAAGTTTCCTGTCTTTAATTTATTCAATTTATTCATTAATTTTCATATGACACGGATTCAAGGGGAGAAGGGGCCTAGCTCATGGCGCGCACACTAGACCTAAGTCGTGTCTGAACGCTACCACGGGTTTTCGTGTTCTTTCCAGACCTTTTAACTAATTATAATTTTAATCAAACTTCACGGCCTACTCCATCAAATTTCGAATTCCAATTCTCATTTTAAAAACTTTCCTACGGATCGCCTGCAATTACACCACTGACCACTAGGGGTCCGCGGACCTCCGGTTGAGAAACACTGCAGTAGACGGTAGTGCATAGTGTAAGTGTACAGTACTTCATTTGGGACACAACTTTAGTATTTACACTCCGAAGTGTGTTTTCGGTGCAGGTGTGTTAAATATGTTGTCAGCGCTCTCACACTCCCTCATACTGGTCACTGGAAGTTCAACATGGCACCTCAGGGCAAAGAACTCTCTGAGGATCTGAAAAAAAATTATTGTTTCTCTACATGAAGATGGCCTAGGCTATAAGAAAATTGGCAAGACCCTGACACTGAGCTGCAGCACGGTGGCCAAGACCATACAGCGGTTTAACAGGACAGGTTCCACTCAGAACAGGCCTCGCCATGGTCGACCAAAGAAGTTTAGTGCATGTGCTCAGAGTCATATCCAGAGGTTGTCTTTGGGAAATAGACGTATGAGTGCTGCCAGCATTGCTGCAGAGGTTGAAGGGGTGGGGGGTCAGCCTGTCAGTGCTCAGACCATACGCCGCACACTGCATCCAATTGGTCTGCATGACTGTCGTCCCAGAAGGAAGCCTCTTCTAAAGATGATGCACAAGAAAGCCCACAAACAGTTTGCTCAAGATCATCATATGTATTCTCTTTTGTGAGATACTGTATACACACATATATCGTATACAGTGCATCCGGAAAGTATTCACAGCGCTTCATGTTTTCCATATTTTGTTACCGCCTTATTCCAAAATGGATTCAATTCCTTATTTTCCTCAAAATTGTACAAACAATACCCCATAATGACAACGTGAAAGAAGTTTGTTTGAAATCTTTGCAAATTTATTAAAAATAAATGTACATAAGTACATGTACATAAGTATTCACACCCTTTGCTCAATACTTTGTTGAAGCACCTTTGGCACCAGTTACAGCCTCAAGCCTTTTTGAGAATGATGCTACAAGCTTGGCATACCTATTATTGGGCAGTTTCTCCCATTCTTCTTTACAGGATCTCTCAAGCTCCATCAGGTTGGATGGGGATGGTCAGTGCACAGCCATTTTCAGATCTCTCCAGAGATATTCAATCGGGTTCAAGTCTGGGCTCTGGCTGGGCCACTCAAGGACATTCACAGAGTTGTCCTGTAGCCACTCCTTTGTTATCTTGGCTGTGTGCTTAGGGTCGTTGTCCTGTTGGAAGATGAACCTTTGCCCCAGTCTGAGTTCCAGAGCGCTCTGGAGCAGGTTTTCATCAAGGATGCCTCTGTACATTGCTGCATTCATCTTTCCCTTTATCCCGACTAGTCTCCCAGTTCCTGCCACTGAAAAACATCCCCACAGCATGATGCTGCCACCATCATGCTTCACTGTAGGTATGGTATTGGCCAGGTGATGACTGGTGCCTGGTTTCCTCCTGACATGAAGCTTGCCATTCAGGCCAAAGATTTCAATCTTTGTCTTGGTCTTGGTCTGAGAGTTCTTCAGGTGCCTTTTCGCAAACTCCAGGTGAGCTGTCACGTGCCTTTTACTGAGAAGTGGCTTCCGACTGGCCACTCTACCATACAGGCCTGATTGGTGGAACGCTGCAGAGATGATTGTTCTTCTGGAAGGTTCTCATCTCTCCATAGAGACACGCTGGAGCTCTGTCAGAGTAACCATCAGGTTTTTGGTCACCTCACCGACTAAGGCCCTTCTCCCCTGACCGCTCGGTTTGGCCGGCGGCCAACTCTAGGAAAAGTCCTGCTGGTTCCAGACATATTCCATTTACAGATCATGGAGGCCACTGTGCTCATATGGACCTTCAATTTTGCAGAAATGTTTCGTACCCTTCCCCAGATCTGTGCCTCAATACAGTCCTGTCTCGGAGGACTACAGACAGTTCCTTGGACATCATGGCTTGGTTTGTGCTCTGACATGCATTGTTAACTGTGGGACCTTATATAGACAGGTGTGTGTCTTTCCAAATTATGTCCAATCAACTGAATTTACCACAGGTGGACTCCAATCAAGTTGTAGAAACATCTCAAGGATGATCAGTGGAAACAGGATGCACCTGAGCTCAGTTTTGAGTGTCATGGCAAAGGCTGTAAATACTTATATACATGTGTATACACATATATAGTAAGTTATGAATAAATTTTAATACATAGAGGTAACACATGACTTTTTTTTTCTCTTAAAATGGATCTGATCAACCGTTTCCTTTTGAACTTAATGAAAATAGTAGCCAAAAATTCTACTCATGTACAAGTAAAACTACTCATAAAAAGAAGTACTCAATAACAGTAATAATGTTAATAATGACTTGAGTAGTTTTCTCATTGGATACTTTTTTTTTCACTTACTCAAGTAGCACATTACTAGTTACTTGGGATCTGATTAAAATGTGGGGAGGGGGGATACTGAATTCCAGACTACATGGAGCACTGTAAGTCACACCTCTCCTTCAACGTCTATTCTGTTCATATGATATAAAACCTGTGTTCAAGATGAAGCAGCACATCCCAGTCCTGTGATGGGTACAATAACACAACCTGCCATTTTCAACACAAAATCTCACACGCACCCCAAAAAACAAACATTTTCCCAACAGCTGACTCTCTTTATTTTCATAACAACCCGAACTTGTCAGCATGTGCATTTAAACAAGACATCAAAGAACAATAAAACAGACTATGGAACAGAACAGAAAGTTTGTGTAGAGAGAGTATGTTTGTGTGTGCATCCTGCCTAGGTGGATCGACACGCTCTCTTCTTCCCATTCTCCATGACTGAGCCGATTTAAAAAAAAAAAAGTGACCGGTTGATGGGTCCACATTCAGACCACTGAGGCATTATGGCGAGAGTCGCAACCTCATTATACATGATATAAACTAATTATTAAAACTACATATATTCATTAACATTTAACAGTACTTTAAAAGTACATTTATGTGATAAAAATGAACTTGAGTAAGAGTATGGCCAGTTAAACCTACTACTAAAAGTTTTTTTTTCTTCAAAAAGTTACTCAAGTAAATTTAATGAAGTAAATGTAGCACGTTACTACCCACCTCTTTCATAGCTGTCATAATAATTTTGTCACAGCTAGACAAAATTTTCTTTTTTATATATAAACACAAATACAATAAGAATTTAGTAAAGCAAAAATGAAGATGATGAACACTTACCCATGGCACAGAGAAACACAGGCAGAGTTTTAAACTGAACCATTGTGTATCAGCCGAGAGACAAAGAGGAAATGATCTGTTGGTCAAGTCGAATGCTGGTCTATTTGTGGTTTTGTTTTTTTTTGTTTGTTTGTTTTTTTGGGGGGTGGGGGGGGGTGGGGGGATATTTGTGCAGCCTACAATGCTTTGGGGGAAAAAATGCCAACAAGGGAAAAAGTTTACCTCAAACAGATCCTTATTATATTAAGTCAAGTGACTTAATAATGTTCATTCAAATACACTGTAAATTTTACTACAACCATACTAATGTATATAATTAAGAGATGTACAGCTTACTTTTGCTATATATGATGGTACAGCGTGAAGTGTTTCTGCCTCACAGCTCCAGGTTCTGTGGTTTGATCCAAGATAAAGTGCTTACTAAAGATAAATTATTGATTAATTTTCCAGTAACCCACAGAGCTTTTTCATTTCTGCTTTTATGAAAGACTTTTATTCAGAATATTCATTTGGTTTGCAGTACTGTGCTCTCACTCGAGTGTATTATAGGGGAAAAGCCTTGTGCTAAATGTTTATTGTAGTTTTATTTTATTTATTGTAGTTCTTTACAGTGACTGTTTTTTTTTTTTTTTTTTTTACTATTTTAGCCATTTTAACATGCTTGATCTGGAGAATCTGAGTGTAATGTGTCAAAAACAAAACTTAAAAAAACTTTTTCTATCATATGATTATCAGTAGTGCAAACTGCTCTATAAATGTTGGTCAGCAATCAACATTCCGGCTACATTTTAACAAAGTAATTAGGAACACAATTTTTTCAAGCTTGTTTTGTGCAAATTGAACAGTGGAAAAATTTGTGTGTGAAAGCAGCCAGTGGTCAGAAGCAGATGAACCACAGATGAGACCAGTGTCAGTTTCCACAGTTTAACTGCGAGCATCATGTGTGCAAATGTACCAAGTGTCAGGTCTGTGGTTGGAAAATATTCAAACGATAAAAATGGACAGGTGCTGCGTGTGTGTGAGATAAGACTGTGGTTTAAGAGATGACTTCATGTGACCGATGAAACGACTAAAGAAAATAAATGTAGCTGGCTATAAAATACTTTTATTATTGCCCTCAAAAATGCATGTACAGTGTGTTCAGAAAATAAATATTCAGATTTAATTCACATTTAAAATAACGTTTTATAGATTAACTTGTTATAAATAAAATTTAAAACTGATTACTTTGACCTTTTTTGTCCATTAAACAACACAAAATATCCCATAATGATGGTGAAAAAAATATTTAGAATTTGTTTTACAGACTAAAATCTCTTATTTAGACAATTATTCAGCTCCTTCATTCTGTACTTCATAAAGGCACCAGATTTAGCTTTTGCACACATGGATTTTGGTGATTTTTTCCATTAGTCCTGGCAGATCCTTTTAAGCTCATTCAGATAACTGTTAACTGACATCCTCAGCTCTCTCTACACACGTTTTATAGGGTTTAAGGTTGGGTTTTTCAAAGACATTCAGCGACTTGCCCCAAAGCCACTCTAGCATTGTTTTGGTTGTGTATGCAACACCTATGTCAGGATGCTATTCATTTATTTCAGTTCTGCCTTCAACACTGTCATCTTTGCATCGGCACTTCCCTGTGCAATTAGACCTTGGACTTTATTACTAACAGACCACAGTCTGTTAGGATTGATAACTACAACTCCTCCACCCTCATTCTGAACACTGCCATACCGCAGGGCTGTGTGCTGAGCCCAATCCTCTACTCCCTCTTCACCCATGAATGCATACCTGTGCATGGCTCTAACTCCATTATCAAGATTGCAAATGACACCACAGTGGTAGGCCTGATCAGTGGTTATGGTGAGACAGCCTATAGGGAAGATGTTCAGCACCTGCCAGTGTGGTGTGCCAATAACAATCTTGCCCTCAACACCTAGAAGACCACAGAACTTATTGTGGACCACCGGATGACAAGGAGGGGCCACACACACACACCCATCCACAGCGATGGAGTCGAGGTGGAGTGTGTGACCAGTTTCAAGTTCCTGGGTATCCATATCTCCAAGGACCTTTCCTGGGTACTCAACACCTCCCACCCTAATCAAAAAAGGTGCAGAAGCACCTTTACCTCCTTAGGAAACTAAGGAAAGCTCACATATGCCCCAGATCTAACAGAACTTTTACTATTGAAAGTGTCTTAAACTGCTTCACAGTGTAGTACAGCAACTGCACTGTCTCAGATCACAAGGCTAGTGACGTCCCAGATGAATATGCTAAAAATTATTTGCTGTTTTTGTTGTATTGGTTTTTTTCCCCCTTGGTTAATGTTTGCACTTTTGGTTTTGTTTTGGTAATTTAATACTTTGGCATTGCAGTTTCTCTGTACACCAGGCTATAAATTTTTTATTAACAAAGAATGTGAACTAGAGATTCACCAATTGCAATTTTCTTGGCCGATTCCGATTTTTTTTGTAAGTGTGACCTGCCAATACCGATTATGATTGACAGCATATACAAACAAAAAATCTATTTTTCTTCAATGCAAAATGTTTTTTTCATAATAAAAGAACTTAAATGACAGTTTTCCCCAAACTGCACTAAGTTACAAGATCTTCTTTCACATAAAGAACTCAAAAAAGTGCTCTGTGACCGTAAAAAGGTAGAAATAACAATTAACTGAAAATGAGTTGCTTTGTATAACAAAACAAATGTCATTTTCCACCATGTTTATAAATTGACCCTTTTCTCTTTTTCACTTGCCTCACAAAAGTCCAGATTACAAGCCTATGAACAAAACTGAACTGTACCATACTCTTCCAAATAATAATAGGTGCATTGGTTAATAATTAAATAACAAGGCACCTTTTCTTTCTTGCCAACATATGTATAGGCAAAATAATATTACTTGAGCATTAATGTCAAGATTTTCTTCACAAACAAAAGCATCTCTGCCTTGTCACCTGATAATCGATTTCTCCTTTCATCTATGACATGTCCACCCAAGCTAAACAAGCACTCACATTTGCAATAGCAATTGCAAAACTAATTGCTGCTTCGAGATCAACTTGTAACAGGCTGAGTGTGTGACATGACACAAGATTAAAAAACTCTGGCAACGCAATGTCTGAAAAGTACCGCCTACTCTGTATTGAGTATTTTGGGCTGAAGAAATTGATCAGATTTCTGAAGACTTTGTCCTCAACTATGGAGAACAGCTGGGCATCCATGGCTTTAGCCGCTTTCCCTTTTTTAGCTTCTTCAAACTGGGCATGTACAGCTGGGTGATGGTGTTTTATGTATCTAATTAGGTTTGTTGTTCCAAAGGTTTTTGTGGTGGTTCCCCCACGGTTTACTTTAGCCTTACAATTATTACAAATTGTGAACTTTTAAGTTCACGTTTAAGAATGGTCATGAATTTATGACAAACTGGCCAGAAGGCATAATATGCTTTTTTCATATCTCGGGACTACAGTGCTGTTCCGAAACCATGTAAGTGCCCCCAAGCCAGGATGGCTATGACATATACCAAGTTTGGTTTGAATACGCTACAGCGTTATGAAGATTTAGCCTCACATCCATTTTGGCATGCTTGCCATCGAATTAGTTTGCATGATATTTCAGAACAGACTAATCAACTTGAATTTCATAACTTTGTCACCATGATGTAAAGATAATAGAATTCGATTTTGCTGAAAATCTGACAAAATTCCTAGGAGGAGTTTAATTTTTTTTAAATTCAAAATGGCAGACACCCAAAATGGCTGACCTAAGAAAATGTCAAATCATTCGACACAGTATGCCCCACAGAATCTAAGGAGACCAGATTTATGATTTTATGACAAAGCATTCAGAAGTTATAAACACAAATGAGCTTTTTTCATATCTTGTGAACACTAGGTGGCACTGTTCTGAAATTTAGCAGTTACCCTCAAGACAGGATGGCTATGACATATATAAAGATGGGTCTAAATATGCTCAAGGTTTATGGAGATATCGGCATCAAATTTGTATGTTATTCAAGAACAGTTTGACTAATCAACTAGCATTCATTAACCTTTTGTCTGCATGGTCTGCAGATGATTTTGGTGCAAATCTAACAAATGTTCTAGGAGAAGTTGATAAATAGGTTTTCAAAACATTTAAAAATGGGAAACAGAAAGTTTGCTTGGTTATGAAATAATTGACATCATTGTTCTCGGCACGAACCACAGAATCTATCAAGACCAGGATCATGACAGTAGGCAAAAGGAGTCAATAGCTATTAGCATTTTTAGAAATAACATTATAATGCACCACAAGTTGGCACTGTCCCAAAACATTTTGAGTCCCTAAATTTTTGGAGATGATGAATGGATCTGCTGAAGGATCGACGTACAGCACAGAGTAATACATGCCAGAGAAACAAGATTCAGGAATGCATCCCGATCCATAGCAGTGCCACAGGTATTTATCTGCCTCAAGCACCTAAACACAAGAAACTACCTATTCACTGCAGCAGCTCATGCGGAACCGTCTCTTCTGCCAGAAAGCTGAGCAACTTTTGTTCTTGAAGAGAAACCTATCACTTTTGCTTAAATAGAAAGCAGTCCAATTTGTTGTGTGTATAGCAATGGCGTTAAAATTTGTGTAGCCCTGCAAAACTTTGTTCTTGTCTTGAAGCTACATTTGTTGTTTACAGTTTGAGGTTGGTTTTAGTTCCATTGCTGCTATTTTGCACAATAATCTTTAATTCATGTGGAAAAATTTATACATAAACAAAACAGGTCTAGTTCATTACTTAACAGCTGTTTTGCACATAATAGTTTTCTAGAACTTAACATTATTTGCATAATTGGATGAAAAAAATCTGTTAAATTTGTTACAGAACTGAATGAAGAATAATATTTAATATTATTTTTGTTTTGGTGTGTTAATTTCAATAAAAGTGTGATCAGTTTATTTGTTTATAGTTTTTCCAAATCAGATTCATTAAATTCATGAAAAGAATGAAAAAGTCTAATATTAATACAATTATACAAAAAACTATTTTAAAATGGGTTTAAAATTATTATTATTTTTTTTTTTTTCAGTTTTCAGCCAAGTGCATCCAATTTTCGGTTTTGGCCCAGAATTTTCCTTTCAGTGCATCACTAGAAAATGTGGCATCATTTGACATCAGTGTGTGTCACCTGATCTAGAGACAATTCGCGATTTTCAGCCAAAGTGTTCAAGAGTTATAAGCCAAAAAATATCTGTTTTAGCAATCTTCTGAAAAGTAGGGGCTATGCGCCAAAACATTGCAGACCCTAATGTTGATGACACCTACCAAGTTTTGTCAGAATCCCTCAAAGTGTTGCGGAGATGCAGCCTCAAGTTCAATTTTGCGCATTCTCCATAGAATTCGTTTAGAATTCGAAAACAGTATGGTTTATCAAAATTTTGTGAATAACTTTTTGTCAGAAGTGCCTCTAGATGCTGCAGGCCAATTTCCATGCAAATTGGACAAACGGCCTAGGATGGGTTCGAAAAAGTAGGTTTTTCAGAAAATTCAGAATGGTGGAAAAATTTTCATGACAGAAAATGATGTCATAGGGTTCATTCAATCTTCTTGAGCCAAGGAATCAGAGAAAAATAAGAATTCAAAAGTTATTACCATAAACATGAGTGGATATTTGGTTAGTTGGTGGTGCTAGAGGGTTTGCGATAGAGACTCAAAAATTGCTATGGTTAATGTTGAGACTGTCCTCTATAGGTGTGCCAATTTTTTTTCAGAACTTAACAGTTCTATGAGCTGGCATAGACTTGAGCGGAATTATAATAATAATAATAATGATAATAAATAAATAAATAAGAAGAATAGGGAAATTAACCAAAACAAAATGGGTCTTTGCCCCTTCGGGGCTTGGCCCCTAATAATAATAATAATAATAATAATAATAATAATAATAATAATAACAGGAAGACGAAGAAAAATAAGAAATCCAAAACTAATGAAAACAATAAGTATTTTCATGCCCACATTAGCCTACTCACAGATGGGTGGGCTTACAATAGTTGGATTTCTGCAGCTTCCTAATTCTGTTATGAACCTGGTCTAGGTTGGGCTGCAAACACAAGGAAAAAAAATTTTAAGAAAAAGGGTTGGCGAGATCAGGGTTATGTTTACTTTGGTTTATTTTTTCAAACGGAGCACCTTGTATATACAGTGGTAACAACCAACCCCAAAAAAAAAAAAAAAAAAAAAAAAAAAAAAAAAAAAAAAAAAAAAAACAAAAAAAAAAAAAAAAAAAAAACAAAAACACCCCGTCTTCCCTCGCTCCCTAATTAACCCAAAACCAGGAGAAAAGATGAATCAGCACAAATGGTGCCGACTTCCTTATAAGCACTCCTAATCGTGCACTTTTTACAAAGATGACTATTAGTGTGTTAAATAACAAAATACTATATATATATAGTATAGTATAATAAAAGAATATCAAGTGAATCATAATGGGACAGAGCATAAACAAAGTCAAAACAGGCATAAGGTCATACACAGGTGAAATGCACTTGTCTCTACACACAACACAATTAGACACATTTTGGACTCGGCATGTTACAGAAAAAACCTTCTTCCCATTCGGGGTTAAAAATGGTATGTTTTTGGATATTTTCATTTGTGCTCTACCTGCGTCTGCTTTGTCCCCCATTTTCAATTATAAGTTTATGTAATATGAATCAACTGTAATATGCTTTATCCGCTGCGCAGCTGCTGTACTTGCTATTGGCTGTTATGGTAACCTATATATATATAACCTATATACATATAGCCTTTGAAGCGTCTGTTCACAAGTGTATGTTGGCAGAGCATTGAAGATATCTTTTATAAATCATTAAGCCTATGGACAAGAAACAAAAGTGATCTTGGAGATTGTTTTATTATAATTACATACGTGCTTCTGTTTTATTTGTGTGAGTAATCCCAGTGTGTGGGGGCTTGAAGGTGGAATTTTAACTGAACTCCGGGCTTGTGTTAATTCAGTCCCTGTTTTTCAACCCACTTTTCAAAACTTGTTTCATCACAGTGAAAGTTGCAGCACATTTGAGACGAAAAAGTTTGGAAATACGGCTCTTATTAAAATTCTGACATTCTTAAAGCATCAGTATTAATAAAATGAGGCAGGATACCTCTTTTTAGCAGCCGGGTATCGCAATACCTTTCTAGTATCGGTATATCACTAACAACTAACAAACACACAGACACACATCACTGCCATGTAGTACAAGTCAGTAATTGCATGCCTACAAACCTAAAATACCTGCCTTATTAAAAGGTCATTGACTACGTTTACATGGACAGCAGTAATCTAATTATTGACCTTATTCTGATTAAGATAATAATGTGATTGAGGTGTTTACATGAATCGCTTTTAGAATACTCCTGTCATGTTCCCATTTTACATGTTATAGATCATAATTAGATTAACAGCACACGTCATTACGTCCCCGCACCACGCCTTCCAACGTCCTTCCAGAATTTCATGCATCAACATATAGTTCGTCTTTGTTATGGTACCGTATACAGTTTTGGGTGTTTTTATAGAATTTTTTTTTCTTTATGAACACTTTAAGTGTAGTTAATTATTTGTCATGCTATACATGCTAATAGACAACTGCTTGAAGCCGTGTGCTGCGTCTCAAACCGCGTACTTACCGTCTATATAGTAGCCGAGTCCAAACATAGAGCTGGACAGCTGAAGGATCTAACAGAGGTTTACTGTCAGTGCTGAGAATTGAACCCACAACCTTCTGGATTTTTATGCACTTTTAAATTAAAGTTGATAAAGTGTGTGTTTCTGGATGAGTGGTGGATTTTGTGCAGAGTTCACATTGCTGGTATTTAATATTATTCTGCACTTACACACTGTACATATTTACTGTAAGTATGTAAGTAAATATATTATGAGGAATGTATGTATGTAAGTAAGTAATTATTTAAGGAAGTGCATACATTGCAAGTAAGTAAGTAAGTTATTAAATAAGTATGTAAGTAATTAAGTAAGTAAGTAAGCAATTATGTAAAATTTTATTTATTAAGCACATTTAAAAGATGCAAGGTGTACATCAAAGTGTTGTACAGGCTGCTCGCTGCTTGACTCAACCCCATTTTAAAGAAGATGAATAGTTGACATTTATCTTGTGTATTTCAGGACAAGCGTTTTATTTGGCAGAAGCATGAAACAAACAGAAGTGAGCAACAGAAGTTGATAATATGCTGTTTTATTTTTGTGAACATGTTAAACTTCAATTAAAGATACAGTGAGGAACTGCAGAAAACATCAGATCGATGATTCAGGTCTATATATATATATATAATTTTAAAAGAAACGTTACATTTACATGTGCGTTTACCGTGTATCAGTGACGCATTATGGAGATATATATATATATATATATATATATATATATATATATATATATATATATATATATATTATATATATATATATATATATATGTATATATATATATATATATATATATATATATATATATATATATTCAGTGGCAAGAAAAAGTATGTGAACCTTTTGGAATTTCATAGTTTTCTGAATCAATTTCTCATAAAATGTGATCTGAAGTCAGGGGATTGACAAATATAATGTGCCTAAAATAATCCATCCACCCATCCATCTTCTATCGCTTATTCCTTCTTCAGGGTCGCGGGGAACCTGGAGCCTATCCGAATCGGACACAAGGCAGGGTGCCAGTCCATCGCAGGGCACAATCACGCACACACTCACACACCCATTCATACACTACAGACACTTTAGACACGTCAATCAACCTACCATGCATGTGTTTGGACTGGAGGAGGAAATAATAACACAAAAAAATTCTGATCTTTCATGTCTTTATTGAGAACAACCAAAAAAACCTCATAGTGCTTGTGGAAAAAGTATGTGAACCCTTAAGTTAATGACCTCAAAAAAGCTTTTTTTGCACACCTGGAGTCTCGTTAAGAAAATGAGTTTGGCAGTGTGGACTACAGCTACTTTGACTGATATAAACCCCTCAATTTTTTGGAGTTTGCACTGCACAAGAAGCACATGCTTATGTGAGCCATGCCTCGACAAAAGAGCTTTCAGAGGATCTACGATCAACAATTGTTGATTTACGTAAAAGCTGGCAAAGGTCACAAAATGATATCAAAGTCTTTAGAAATTCACCGGTCTACAGTTAGGCAAACATTCTACAAATGGAGACACTTTGGGACTGTTGCTACTCTACCAAGAAGTGGGCGCCCAGTCAAAATGACACCAAGAGTACAACGAAGACTCATCAATGATTTAAAGAAACAACCCTGAATGACAGCCAAGGATTTGAAGGCATCACTGGAACTGTCTAACATCTCTGTTCATGAGTCTACAATACGCAAAACATTGAACAAGCAGGGTATCTACGGCAGGACACCATGAAGGAAGCCACTGCTTACTAAAAAAAAACATTGCTGCATGCCTGAAGTTTGCAAAGAGAGCACATTGACACTCCACAGCGGTTTGGGCAAAATGTTTTGTGGACTGAAGAAACTAAGATTGAACTATTTTTAAAAAACCACACAGCACTACATCTGGCGTAGAAAGGGCCCGGCATATCATCATGAAAACATCATCCCAACCGTAAAGTATGGTGGAGGAAACTTCATGATTTGGGCCTGCTTTGCTGCATCAGGGCCTGGCCAGCTTGCAATCATTGAGGGAAAGATGAATTCCCAAGTGTATCAGACAATTATTCAGGATAATGTGAGAATGTCTGCACGTCTGCTGAAACTGTGTAGAAATTAAGTGATGCAACAGAACAACGACCCAAAACACTGGAGCAAGTCCACAACAGAATGTCTTCAGATAAACAAAACCCGCCTTTTGGAGTAGAGTCAGAGCCCAGACCTCAACCCAATAAAGATGCTATGGAATGACTTGAAGAGAGCCATACATGAGATGTTCAAAGAATATGACCGAGCTAAAACAGTTCTGCCAGGAAGAATGGGCTCAAATTCCTCTGGAACCATGTGCAGGTCTGATCCACAGCTACAGGAAGCACCTGGTTGAGGTTATTGCTGCCAAAGGGGGGTCAACCAGTTATCAATTCTAAGGGTTCACTGACTTTTTCCACTGCCATTATGAATGTTCAATGAGCGTGTTCAATAAAGACATGAAAGATCAGAATTTATTTTATGTTCTTATTTTACACACATTATATTTGTCAATACCTCTGACTTAGATGAAGATCAGATCACATTTTATGACAAATTTATGCAGAAAACCATGAAATTCCAAAAGGTTCACATAATTTTTCTTGTCACTGTATTTGTATGTATATATTTAGTTAATTGTTCACTTAGAATTAAATAACTACAATCACCTGGTTTGTGTAAGAGTTGTGTAATGTTCTCACCTGCTTATGTGAAATCTTTCACACAGCCGTCAAAATGCCCAATATCTCTCTCTTGCTCTCGCTCTCTTGCTCTCTTCTTGCTTTGTCCAACATCAATTTAAAGGCAATGTTATCAGGACATCATCCTTGACATTATCAGCTGGTGATGTTTTTTTTAAGGATTGAGATCTGGTTTTAAGACCTTGACATGTACCAAACATTTCAGAGGGCGTATTTTACCACCTGAGCTTCCTCATGTAAGCGAGAAACAGTGATAAGGACGTTATTACAAGAAACACATGGGATATAAATGACTGACAGTTCACATATAAACTATTGATTGCCTTGTGAAATTAATCAAGAAAAGGAATTATTCAGTTTTCCTTTGAGTTTCCTTTCATATGTTTTAATACTAAAAAGAGACTTTACTGACATGTTAATGACACTACTGTACATGTATGAAGAAGGACCCTGAATGCAGGTAGAAGAAAATAGATGATAGATTGTGTTTGGTCAGAAGGTATCGTAATTACTTATAACACAGCAGCTCTGACTGTAGTGTAGCAGAAAATTACAGGTTTATATTAATGAGCTCACACTTTAATCATGATGATCTCCTGCTGACTCGAAGGAGTTGGTCGGCAAAGCTTTGGGAAATGCTGCCTTCCTACATGGAGATGTTTGATACTGAACTTACACAATTAAAAGTATTTCTAACCTCCACATGGAGCACTTCACTGGGACCAGCTGAAGTTGTATGTGGGGGTCGATAGGTCCTAAAGTATGACCTCCTGGGGGTTGGGAATCTGCCAACAACCCACCTATTTTATTTATATTTCAACTAATAAATTTGCACTTTTACCAGAAATATGTGAGACAACATCACCTGTTGATGAGCTCAAGGATGCTGTAGACTATAGATTTGATCCTTTTTAAACATCTGAGCCAATCAGACAGCAGGGGTTGTTTTTTTGCATCCAGGGTAATACATCCATTCATTCTGAGAACACTATGAAATCCTATATCTAGCTTTTTTAAATTTCATTGTTTATTTTTATAGTACACACTTTACTATGAGTACTGTATCTCTTTCTAAAATTGATTTTGTTTTGTCCTCTTATCTTTGCAAAAACATCATGTCATCATCGTTTTATGTCCCTCCTCATCTTGGTCTGTAGTGTCTGACTTCCTGCAGACACACACACAATATTGTTTCAACAAGTTAACATTTAACACCTTGTTACTCTACTGACGTTCTCCTTTAGAGCTAACTGATCATTATCATTAATCCCTCTTCCCAGTAACAATAACCATTTAACAATAAACATCATTAATCTTAACAGGTCAAAATTAAAAATTCCAAACTTAACTGGCTTTATTAAACTAAACAATACACATATTTAGTAACTTGGAGCAGAGGAAACAAAGCATGTGGCCCGGGTCTGGCACAGACACTGTAAGACAGATCTGGCTGAGAGTCGGTTTGGTCCCCGGACCAGATGTGGCCCAGAAACTGACAAATGTACTTCATTTTAGCAGAGAAACACAAATTCAACCATTTAATAAGATTACGGGCTTTTAACATGAACAAATACACTACAATATGAACATGTATTAACACACTTAAAAACAACAAAATAACAAGTAAATATATTTACAGTATATTTAAAGACACACAAATAAATTCTTTTTTTCTCTGTCACACAAATAAATTCAACCACTTAAAAACATCAAGGACTTTTATGAACAATTAAAAAATACAATATGAATTCATACAACATACAGCATCCCACAAAAGTGAGTACACCCCTCATATTTGTGTAAATATTTGTAAGACCATTGGACAGTGCACCATGCCAGGTTACTGTGAAATCGGTACGTCCTAACTCAGACAGTGGGTGGAGTTTGATGAGAACAGAAACATATCTGACTTATGCATGTTTCTGATATTGAACTTTACTCTGATTATCTTGTCTGATATCGGCTCGATATCAGGGAATCTTCCGGCCTGGAAAGCTGCCACAGAGGCCTTGTGTGAACTCCAGTGGAAACCGTTACATGGAAGAGAGACCGAGATTATCTTAACAAATACATGAAAAAACGATGAATTTGAAACAATGCAGTCTAAATCAGAGTCTTCTTATTAATTTATTGTAACGGAAAATAAAAAAGAAGAAAGGAACAAAAAAACTGCAGCATTATAATAACACACACAGAGTAGGGACGTCCAGCACAGAACAGGCTTCAGCTGGCTCTCCTCCAAGGAGAACCTGGAAACAGGGTGAACAACACGATCAGTTAACACGCACGGACGTACGTGTATACGATCAGAATAGAGACAAAATGAATAAAATGCTGGCTGTAGTGATACACATTTTGTGTCTGCTTACATTAGTGTTAAAGTGAAAGACACGGTAAATCCTAGTCTTCTATGTTTCGGTCATCGTTATCCTCTTCCTGGTTGGATCATGGAGTTTTGATGTGGAGTGTGAGAGAGGCAAGTTTAGGGCAGGCATGCAGGAGTGCAATGAGAGGCAGGTTCCCATCGACTTGGACGCCCTCCAGTGTGAGGGAGAGGAGACAAGACCCGGAAACCTGCAGAGGAGGAACCAGTTCGGAGAGCGGGAGAGAAAGTGCAGCTGACCTGACCACCGAGCCAAGCCCCGAGTCAAACGTATGCTCTGGGAGGAACCTTCATCACCACCAGTAAAGTGTGGAGAATATGGGTGGTAAACAGTAAAGTGTGGAGAATACGGGTGGTAAACAGTAAAGTGTGGAGAATACGGGTGGTAAACAGTAAAGTGTGGAGAATACGGGTGGTAACCAGTAAAGTGTGGAGAATACGGGTGGTAGACCAGTAAAGTGTGGGAATACAGGTGGTAGACCAGTAAAGTGTGGAGAATACAAGTGGTAGACCAGTAAAGTGTGGAGAATACGGGTGGTAAAGCAGTAAAGTGTGGAGAATACGGGTGGTAAACAGTAAAGTGTGGAGAATACGGGTGGTAAACAGTAAAGTGTGGAGAATACGGGTGGTAAACAGTAAAGTGTGGAGAATACGGGTGGTAAACAGTAAAGTGTGGAGAATACGGGTGGTAACCAGTAAAGTGTGGAGAATACGGGTGGTAGACCAGTAAAGTGTGGGAATACAGGTGGTAGACCAGTAAAGTGTGGAGAATACGGGTGGTAGACCAGTAAAGTGTGGAGAATACGGGTGGTAGACCAGTAAAGTGTGGGAATACAGGTGGTAGACCAGTAAAGTGTGGAGAATACGCGGTGGTAGACCAGTAAAGTGTGGAGAATACAAGTGGTAGACCAGTAAAGTGTGGAGAATACGGGTGGTAAACAGTAAAGTGTGGAGAATACGGGTGGTAAAGCAGTAAAGTGTGGAGAATACGGGTGGTAGACCAGTAAAGTGTGGAGAATACGGGTGGTAAACAGTAAAGTGTGGAGAATACGGGTGGTAAAGCAGTAAAGTGTGGAGAATACGGGTGGTAGACAGTAAAGTGTGGAGAATACGGTGTGGTAGACAGTAAAGTGTGGAGAATACGGGTGGTAGACCAGTAAAGTGTGGGAATACAGGTGGTAGACCAGTAAAATGTGGGGAATACAGGCGTGATAAATGTGGAAAGGAATACGTGTGGTAGACCAGTAAAGTGTGTGGAGAATACGGGTGGTAAACAGTAAAGTGTGGAGAATACGGGTGGTAACCAGTAAAGTGTGGAGATACGGTTGGTAGACCAGTAAAGTGTGGGAATACAGGTGGTAGACCAGTAAAGTGTGGAGAATACGGGTGGTAGACCAGTAAAGTGTGGAGAATACGGGTGGTAGACCAGTAAAATGTGGAGAATACAGGTGGTAGACCAGTTAAGTGTGGAGAATACGGGTGGTAAATCAGTAAAGTGCTACACTGCAGGATAAAAGCAGTTTTATTCCAAATAATCAAGGATGTAATCATGGTATGGACATTGAGGGGATCCAGTTAGTTAAACGAAACGCTGTGCAACTTCCCTCACTTTCACTCACATTTATAACAGTCTGTCACAACATGAGGGTTCACAATGAACTCGGCGGGAGGATATTCAAGTGAATGTAATGTTAATGTCTGGAATAATTTAAAGCTCAGTAGTATTTGAAGGGAATGACCTACAGTTTTTGGTTTTGTGACTGTACAAGTGCAACACCTAGGTGTCAGGTATAACGCAAACTTTTTAGATTTTTGATATTTAACCTTACAATGCATGAACCAACAAAACCTTCACGAATGCATAAAGGATTGAATGATTTTCTTTAAAAAAAAAAGATGTCCTATTAAAGAAATAATTGAAATGAAATACATACATCCATAAATCTACCTTCTTCAGGGTCACGGGGGAACCTGGAGCCTATGCCAGGAATCATCAGGCACAAGGTGGGGTACACCCTGGACAGGGTGCCAGTCCATCGCAGGGATCTATATCTCTCTCTCTCTATCTATATCTATCTACAGCTACATATATATCTATATATCTCTATATCTATATATATACACACACACACACACACACAGAGCATCTCACAAAAGTGAGTACACCCCTCACATTTGTGTAAATATTTGATGATATCTTTTCATGTGACAACACTGAAGAAATGACACTTTGCTACAATGTAAAGTAGTGAGTGTACAGCTTGTGTAACAGTGTCAATTTGCTGTCCCCTCAAAATAACTCACACAGCCATTAATGTCTAAACCGCTAGCAACAAAAGTGAGTACAGTGAGGACTGTGCTGAGTTTGGTGGAAGTTGCTTGAAAGCTCAATGATTTATAACAGAAGATCATTTATACGAGATCATGCTATAGTAGATGCTTGCTGCTGTTGGCTTTTCAGTGTCTATCAGGACTCCTGTGACTGCAGCTGTGGTGGATAAAACAGGATTTTGCAGCTGGACTCATTGACGTCCCACTCGACCTAGCTGCAGTCGTGTAAGACCACTGGACTGTGCACCATGCCGCGTTACTGTGACATCGGTACGTCCTAACTCAGACAGTGGGTGGAGTTTGATGAGAACAGAAACATATCTGACTTATGCATGATTCTGATATTGAACTTTACTCTGATTATCTTGTCTGATATCGGCTCGATATCAGGGAATCTTCCGGCCTGGAAAGCTGCCACAGAGGCCTTGTGTGAACTCCAGTGGAAAGCGCTACATGGAAGAGAGACCGAGATTATCTTTACAAATAAATAAAAAACTATGAATTTAAAACAATGCAGTCTAAATCAGTCTTTTCATTTATTTATTGTAACGGAAAATAAAAAGGAAGAAAGGAAAAACAAAACTGCACCATTATAATAACACACGCAGAGTAGACAAAGAAATATGTTCAAATAAGCCATCATCCCAGTTCAGTGCACATACACTGGCTAGAAGGACTGGTGTGTTAGACAGCCTGCCTACTACTCTAATATACAGATTATACTTCAGTATGCTACAGTGCTGTGGTATAAAGAACAGTGCCAGTGAGTGACGATACAGTCTAAATGTGTGTAAAATGCTCCTGAGAGACCTGGCTGGTATTTCTATTAGTCCACTCAGAGGCAAAAAAGGTACTGGATGAATTCTGGGGTGCAATGTAGGGCCCAGTGTCAGAAAGCTGGATCTCCACCAGAGGTCATGGGTCTTACAGCAGGACAATGACCTGACCAAAGTAGACTTCAAAAAGCACCAAAAAATGGTTTAAGACAAAGCGCTGGAGAGTTCTGAAGTATGTCCAGATGTAAATCCCATACATAAGCTGTGGAGAGATCTCAAAACAGCAGTTGGGAGAAGGAACCCTTCCAATCTTAAAGACCTAGAACAGTTGGCAAAAGAAAAGTGGTCCAAAATTACACCAGAGAGGTGTAAGAAACTCATTGATGATTTCAGGAAGCGAATGATTTCAGTTATTTTTTTCCCCAAATGGTGTGCTACCAAATATTAAGTAGAGGGTGCCAATAATTTTGTCCACTCTATTTTTTTTTGGAGTTCCGTGTCAAATGTCTTAGATTATTTTTTTCTGGTTGTTCGAATGCAAACAAATGAAATAAACATGAGAATATCAAAGCAATTGTAATTGCAGCAGCGCGTTATATTTTGATTGAAAGGATGTATTTTTGTACATTTTTTAATCCAAGCACTTTATGTAGGGAAGATGTGAAGTGTTTCTCCCGGCCTTGGGGGGGAGCTGTGGTCTGTGGGATTTATTGTGTGGGTGAGCCCTTCTTTACATGGGTGGAGCTGTTGTTCAGTCAGATCTGTTTTCTGGTGGAAAGTTCTTTTATTTGCATGAGCCTGAATAAAGGAGAGCTTCACTACTGTCACAGCCACGATCTCGGTGTCCTCCTCATTCATCACCAAACAAACACAGCGCAGAGACATTTCAGGGGGAGCACACCGACGAAGAGGGTAACATATGTACCATTCGATTTAAAAAGCAATTTTCAAGGTTTTCCAGCACTCATATTTCAAAAAGCCATATTCAAGCACCTTGTAGGAACCCTGTGAAACGTTTTCAACTTTAGACAAAAAAAAAGAAAACGTGTCAAAGAAGCAAATGCAAGACCCAATCTTAAAATGAAAATCTTATCAATTCATGTTATATTAAAGTCAAAAGTGCACAGATATGACAGCATGGCCGACTGTAAACAGTTACACACACTGAATCTGAGAAGAGAGAACAGATAGTGTTATACTTCATGAATAAAATAGTAGTGTCTGGTATCTTCAAAAAGACAGACAGCTCAAAGTGCACTTCCTCTCTGCTTCATGTCCATGTGATGTGGAGTTGACGGCGCCTCCTCCTGGCTCGGCTTTGTAATTTCGTGACGTTGCTCCGGGTCAGAGACCAGCAGCTGCTCACATCCAGACTGATCAAGCGGCAGCAGGAGTCCACGAGTCGCGTTGCCGTCTCCATGGTGACGTCGCAGCGCTGCAGGCTGACACGTCTGAGACGTCGCAGCGGTTCGGCGTGGCGATCCAGGACTAGTCTGAACACCGGATCAAGGCGACACGGAGTGGCGATCAGAGACAGTGTGTGGAGCTGCACAGAGCCTCTCAGCAAGGACCACAGCACCCCCTTCAGGGACGTCCAGCACAGAACAGGCTTCAGCTGGCTCTCCTCCAAGGAGAACCTGGAAACATGGTGAACAAAACGATCAGTTAATACGCACGGACGTACGTGTATACGATCAGAATAGAGACAAAATTAAGAAAATGCTGGCTGTAGTGATACACATTTTGTGTCTGCTTACATTAGTGTTAAAGTGCGGAGGTGTGGTAGACACGGTAAATCCCAGTCTTCTATGTCTTCATCGTCATTGTTATCCTCTTCCCGGTTGGAACGTGGAGGGTCGATGTGGAGTACGAGAGAGGCGAGTTTAGGGCAGGCACGCAGGAGTGCAATGAGAGGCAGGTTCCCATCGGCTTGGACGCCCTCCAGTGTGAGGGAGAGGAGACAAGACCCGGAAACCTGCAGAGGAGGAACCAGTTCTGAGAGCGGGCCGGAGAACTGCAGGGAGAGGAAGTGCAGCTGACCTGACCACCGAGCCAAGCCCCGAGTCAAACGTATGCTCTGGGAGGAACCTTCATCATCATCATCATCATGGCAGTTTAGCGATACAGAGCGAACATCAGGGCACATGTTGCTGACAGCATCCAGACCGTCAAGGGTCAGTCCATGTACCTCTTGAAGACGTAATTTAAAACGTCTCCTTGGTGCGTCCGTTCTTCTGCCTTCATCGAAACTCAAGGTTCGGTCCATTTTCTCCTCCTCGTCCCCGCTCACTTCTTTTTCCTGAACTCTTGCATCCCATAATTCCCCAAGACAAGACACACCCTCTCGGGTGGTAAACCCATCGGTCACAGCGAAATCCCGATTCTGGATGATCGCACAAGCGTGTCCGAGACCCTCGATTGCCAGTCGCTGCAGACTGGACACGCCAAGCAGGAGGAAGGCAGCCGAAGCCAGTTCATCATCCTCATGTTCTCCTAAACCGATGTCCAGAGCCAGTAAGCTGGCGAGATGTTTAGGTCCTTGCAGTGCCAGGGCCAACAGGGCAGCCGGGGGCAGGTGGAGGCACCGGGAAACATCCAGGTGCTGAAGCAACGAGCACCGCCGGGCCACCGTAGCAATCGTGGCACGGTCGCACAGAGTTCCAGCCAGAGAGAGAGAGTGAAGGCAGGACAGGTCGCTGAGCAGAGAACACAGAGCAGCGGAGGAGATGTTCTGCGCTCCACTCAGATCTAAACACTTCAGAGACTGAAGACAGGATGGAGACGGAGAGACATTAGAGGACAAACTGATTCTGCAGATGTGTATGCCAACATTATACAAATACAGTCTGTATTCTGCAAACATGACTGTCAGGAATTTGGTTAGAGAGTGTGTGCATGTGTGTGTGTGTGTGTGTGTGTGTGTTACCTGACAGCGCACAGTGATCAGGCTGCACAGGTTGGTGGTGACGAGGTTACCGGACTGTGACAGTGAGAGTGTGCGTAGTTGTGGCAGCAGGAGGAGATGCAGAGCTGCACGAGACAGCAACTTCCTCCGAGACAGAACACACAGCAGCTCCTCGATCAGATCTCCTGCTGTAAACAACAACAAAGCTGTGAGGAAACCGTTACACTGTCGAATTTCTCCTTTTCAACATCAGAAGGATTGGACGTCCATTTCTATCCACACAGGCCACTCAGGTGCTCCTTCAGTCCCCGAGACTGGACTACTGCCTCTCGCTCCTGACAGGTCTGCCTCCAAGCTCCATTAAACCTCTGCAACTGATCCAGACTTGTTTTTAACCTTCTCAAGTTCTCCCACACCACCACCCCATTGCGACGCTCCCTCCGCTGGCTTCCTGTAGCTTCCCTGCATCAGATTTATAAACTGATGCTTGGCTACAAAGCCAAAAACGGACCAGCACCCACTTACCTCCAAGCACTTCTCACACTCTGCACTACACCACGCTCCAACCGATCCTCTAGCACCGCTCAACTGGTCCCACCATCTCTCAGGGTACAAGGAAGAAATGCATCTTATTTGTTCTGTTCTGGCACCTACAGGTGATGGAATGAACTTCCCCTAGATATCCGAACAGCCACTGGTGGTGTTCAAACCACGTCTAAAGACCTAGCTGATCCTAAAGTTCTTAAATTAGCACTTTAGACTGATGGTACTCTTAGTCCGGGACCTTGTGAACCAGTATCAGGATGTATTTGTTGATCGAGACCTCGGAGCACTTCTGCAAGTTGTTCTGGATAAGGGCATCTGCCAAATGGTGTAAATATAACACCTGCAGGAGATAACCTCAGTTCAGACAGACACACACAGGTACATACGCAGTAGACTGAAGGGCCCCATGACGTATCGGAAGAAGTATTGATCCATGTAGTTGTTGGCGTAGTCCTGTGTCCACACGTCCTTCATGTTCTCCGCCAGGCTGAAGACACACAGACGCCTCAGCGACGAAGGCTCGTCCTCGTCTTCCTCATTACACTCATGCTGAGGACTCTTCCTCTTCATCCCCTCTCTCTCCCCCTCCCTCTCCGGTATGACCTCGGCCCGACGAAACAGAGGCATCGCTCACTTCTCACCCCGAGGACTCTGAAACAGCGAGGGGAAGTTACTAACACACTGAAGTGTACAGGGTAAGGGTACTAAAACACCAAAGTGTAGAAGGAAAGGGACTTACACACTGAAGCATACGCTAAAACCAGGAGGGAATGTCATTAATCCATCCAGTAAAGTGTGCTACACTGCAGTATAAAAGCAGTTTTATTCTTAATAAATCAAGGGCATAACTATGGTATGGACATTGAGGGGGTCCACTTAGTTGTCCTTAGCACAAATGTAGTGTACAAAAACGAAATGCTGTGCAACTTTCCTCACGTTCACTCGCATATATATAACAGTCTGTCACAAAGTGAGGGTTCACAATGAACTCGGCGGGAGGATAAACAAGTGAATGTAACGTTAATGACTGGAATAAAGTTGGTTCGATGTTCACAGAAATGCGGAAATTAAGGGACCGTCTCTAAGTTACATATGACATTGTTATACACGTTTCTAACTTCAATAGCATTTGAAGGGAATGACTTACAGTCACAAAACTAACTGCAAAGTTTTCATCTAGGTATCAGGTATGATGCACATCTTTTTAGATTTTTGATATTTAAAAAAAATTAACTATTAAATGATATATAAAAATTGCCATGTATTTTATTACTGCATTGGCTCATACACAAAATATACCATTATTTAAAGATCAATAGCATTTGAAGGGAATGACTTACAGTCCCAAACCAACTGTAAAGTGTTCATCTGGGTGTCAGCAATAATGCACATTTAGATTTATTAAAGTAAGCTATTAAATCACATGTAAATGTTGCCATGTATTTCACAGCAGAATGGGCTCATACACAAAATATACCATTATAGAAAGCTCAATAGCATTTGAAGGGAATGATTACAGTTGGTTTTGTGACTGTACAAGTGCTTACCTGGGGTCAGGTATAACGCACACGTTTTAGATTTTTGATATTTAACCCTACAATCTATGAACCAAAATAACCTTCACGAATGCATAAAGGATTGAATGGTTTTCTTCAAAAAAATAGATGTCACTTTGCTACAATGTAAAGTAGTGAGTGTACAGCTTGTGTAACAGTGTAAATTTGCTGTCCCCTCAAAATAACTCAACACACAGACATTAATGTCTAAACCGCTGGCAACAAAAGTGAGTACACCCCTAAGTCAAAATGTCCAAATTGGACCCAATTACCCATTTTCCCTCCCCGGTGTCATGTGACTTGTTAGTGAATGGGGAGCAGGTGTGTTACATTTGGTGTCATCGCTCTCACACTCCCTCATACTGGTCACTGGAAGTTCAACATGGCACCTCATGGCAAAGAACTCTGAGGATCTGAAAAAAAGAATTGTTGCTCTACATAAAGATGGCCTAGGCTATAAGAAGACCCTGACACTGAGCTGCAGCACAGTGGTCAAGACCATACAGTGGTTTAACAGGACAGGTTCCACTCAGAACAGGCCTCGCCATGGTCGACCAAAGAAGTTGAGTGCATGTGCTCAGCGTCATATCCAGAGGCCGTCAAGAAAAGAAACAAGAAAGCCTGCAAACAGTTTGCTAAAGACAAGCAGATTAAGGACATGGATTACTGGAACCATGTCCTGTGGTCTGATGAGACCAAGATAAACTTATTTGGTTCAGATTGTGTCAAGCGTGTGTGGTTGCAACCAGGTGAGGAGTACAAAGACAAGTGTGTCTTGCCTACAGTCAAGCATGGTGGTGGGAGTGTCATTGTCCGGTGTCATGGTCCGGGTTCCGGTGACAGGGTACGCTGGCATATTTTGCTGCCGCTCCTGTTACCGTTTGGTTTGTTTTCGTTGTTTTTTTTTTTTTTTAAAGTCATATTTATTTATTTTTTTAATTCTGCGAGTTTCTTTTAGTTACATTGTCTTTAGTGCCGTTCTGAGTAGCGATGTGGTGGTGCCATTCTATATAGTTTGGTCTGCAGTTTTTATTTCTGAGCTCGACTGGAATAACCTGCAGCGTGTTACTCTGTATCTACTCCTCGGCTTGGCTGTGTGTGTGGACAGATTGTACGAGTCCGGATTGTACGCACACGGATTGTGCGCTCCGGAGTTTCACTCGCGCTGGCCCTACGTGTGTGCACTCACCGACCATGGCGCTAAGGTACACTACACGCCAGCTTTTGAATCTAAATCAGAAGTGTTATGGCCTAGCCAAAGACTCTTACAATCTCTGTCGAGACGCTGGACTGCTTCGTCCTAAGCGATATATCCATCGGGGTTTGAGGCGCAGTTTTACTGTTTCGTCCTCTCCTAACATCTTTGTCCCGATCTGTCACCGTAAGACCAACAAACTGCTCCATACTGGTGTTGATCACAGTAATTTAATATCGGTTCCCCGCGTGGAGATTAAACCACCGGCGTCTCCGCTTCAGAGCCCGGCTTATGCCACATTATTCAATGCTCGGTCTGTGAATAACAAGCGCCGCTTTTATCGGATTTTATTACTGATAAAAAGCTGGACTTGTTGTTCTTAACTGAAACCTGGCATAAAGAAAATGATGGGCTCCTGTTTAACCAGATCACTCCAGCGGGCTTTGGAGTTTTAGATCTCCCGAGGTTATCTGGGAGGGGGGAGGCATTATTGTGGTTTACAACCTGAAGTTCAACACAAGCTCTGTATCTGTTCCCAGGTTTCCTTCATTTGAATGCCTGGTCTTGAGTATCTTGAGTATGGTCTGGGGCTGCATGAGTGCTGCTGGCACTGGGGAACTACAGTTTATTGAGGGAGCCATGAATGCCAACATGTACTGTGACATACTGAAGCAGAGCATGATCCCCTCCCTTCGGAGACTGGGCCGCAGGGCAGTATTCCAGCATGAAAACGACCCCAAACACACCTCCAAGACGACCACTGCCTTAAAGAAGCTGACGGTGGGGTTCAAATTCGGTGTTCAACGGAGTAAGACGTGAAGTTTGAGTCTCCTGCTGATTAATTGTAATTAATTTGCACTTTTTTGGTCATATAATATATTTTGACTTATTCTACTTCGTTTCCTTATTTGTACTTTTAACTTGGTGGTTCGTTAAAATGTCTGGGAAGAACTTGAAAACCGGTAGCATTCAGACAAAACTGAGGCTTAGAGAGCGTGCCGTAAGCGCATCTCCTTCTCCCCGTGAACCCTCAGCCGCATCCCTGAGCGGTGACCCTGACTTCGCCGCACTCAAGCTTGAGCTGCTGGCTTTACAGAGGAAGGACATTGCCGATATTTTTAAAAAGGAGTTCCAGAAGCACCAGGAGAATCTTCAGGAGATTTTCAGGGATGCGCTGTCTACTATCCAGCATGACCTGCAGGCCATGAAAACACAACTTGAAAACTGGTGGTAGCATTCAGACAAAACTGAGGCCTAGAGAGCACGCCGCGAGCACGTCTCCTTCTCCCCATGAACAGACAGCCGTATCTGCATCCCCGAGCGGTGACCCTGACTTCGCCGCACTCAGGCTTGAGCTGCTGGCTTTACTGAGGGAAGACATCGCCGATATTTTTAAAAAGGAGCTCCAGGAGAATCTTGGGGATGCTCTGTCTACTATCCAGCTTGACCTGCAGGCCATGAAATCACAGCTGGCTAGAGATAAAGTCGCTACCGAAGCCACCATATCAACACTGAAAGGTACTGTTGGGGAAATGGGGCACGCGCTCTCCGGTTGCACCGATGATATAGTTCATATGAAGACTACTATCGAGTCTCTCACTGCGACCGTGACTCCATTAGAGAATAAATGTGAGGATTTGGAGTTGAGGTCACGGCGTAATAACATTAGGATTGTCGGAGTTCCAGAGGGCGCTGACACCTGCACAACCGCTGCTGTAGCGGCCTTGTTAAAAGAGGCGTTTGGTCTGGAGAAGGAGCCGGTTCTGGACCGGTCCCACTGGACCCTTCAGCTGAAGCCCAAGCCACGACCACGAGCTATTGTGTGCAGATTCCACTATTACAGTGACTGTGTTGATATTTTACGCCGGCGAGAGCTCCAGTGGATTGAACTGAGGATCTGATCATCTCCGTTTTCCCTGACTACACAGTCCAGACAGCCCGGGCCCGGGCCGCGGTTAACGAGGTTCGGCGTCAACTTCGTGGTATTCAGGGCGCGGCTATGGAATACTTCATCCAGCTCGGCTTCGCATACATATAACGGAGTCCAGAAAGACTTTATTTCAGCGGAGGAAGCAGGAGACTACGTTAAACTCTTAATACCGGGTGAACTGCAACACCTACATAGTGTAGTGTTATTTATTTATTTAAATTTTATCCTTTATTCTTTTTTTGCACTCAGCCTTCCAGCTCTACAGAATTCAAATTCTTATTGAAGATATTGTCGGTGCATTACTGCGTCTACAATTTGGGGACTCACCCTTTTAAATCTACTTCTGTATTAATGTGCTTCTCTGTTTTGACGCTCTGACTGGGTTAGAGTTTATTTCATTTTATTAGTCATTTTCTTTTTCTTATTTATTTATTATTATTATTTATTTATTATTATTATTTTTTTTAATATACTACACTGTGTAACATTATTAGTTATAAGTCTTTACCAAATATGATGTCCATACCTTCTAAAGTGCGCAGACTATTTATTACATTTGAAGTTAGTAGGGACTTTTCTCTGTTTAGGTAATTTTGTTTAGCTTACTCTAGGTCCAACTCTAGGGTGAAACACTGCTGTTTTATGGACTTTGGGTGTGTGTCCCTCTTCGGCTCTAATTGGCAATTTATATTCTTATGGTTTACTTTATTTAAATGGTTAGTAGTAACATGAAACTTTAAAAAGTCACCTCAATGAAATATTTGGGAAACGGAAAGGAGGGGAGAAAAGGTAAACAAATCTAATGAATATGAATAAATAAATCAATGAAAAAAAGTGTGGAGAATGCGGGTGGTAAACCAGTACAGTGTGGAGAATACGGGTGGTAAACCAGTAAAGTGTGGAGAATACGGGTGGTAAACCAGTAAAGTGTGAGAATACGGGTGGTAAATCAGTAAAGTGTGGGGAATACGGGTGGTAGACCAGTAAAGTGTGGAGAATACGGGTGGTAAACCAGTAAAGTGTGGAGAATACGAGTGGTTAGACCAGTAAAGTGTGGGGAATACGGTGGTAGACCAGTAAAGTGTGGGGAATACAGTGGTAGACCAGTAAAGTGTGGGGAATACGGGTGGTAAACCAGTAAAGTGTGAGAATACGGGTGGTAAATCAGTAAAGTGTGGGGAATACGGGTGGTAGACCAGTAAAGTGTGGAGAATACGGGTGGTAAAACCAGTAAAGTGTGAGAATACGGGTGGTAGACCAGTAAAGTGTGGGGAATACAGGTGGTAGACCAGTAAAGTGTGGAGAATACGGGTGGTAAACCAGTAAAGTGTGAGAATACGGGTGGTAAAGCAGTAAAGTGTGGGGAATACGGGTGGTTAGACCAGTAAAGTGTGGAGAATACGGTGGGTAGACCAGTAAAGTGTGGAGAATACGGGTGGTAAACCAGTAAAGTGTGAGAATACGGGTGGTAGACCAGTAAAGTGTGGAGAATACGGTGGTAAACCAGTAAAGTGTGGGGAATACGGGTGGTAGACCAGTAAAGTGTGAGAATACGGTGGTAAAGCAGTAAAGTGTGGGGAATACGGGTGGTAAACCAGTAAAGTGTGGAGAATACGGGTGGTAAACCAGTAAAGTGTGAGAATACGGGTGGTAAAGCAGTAAAGTGTGGGGAATACGGGTGGTAGACCAGTAAAGTGTGGAGAATACGGGTGGTAGACCAGTAAAGTGTGGAGAATACGGGTGGTAAACCAGTAAAGTGTGGAGAATACGGGTGGTAAACCAGTAAAGTGTGGGGAATACGGGTGGTAGACCAGTAAAGTGTGGAGAATACGGGTGGTAAACCAGTAAAGCCTGAGGAATACGCGGTGGTAAACTAGTAAAGTGTGGAGAATACGGGTGGTAAACCAGTAAAGTGTGGAGAATACGGGTGGTAAACCAGTAAAGCCTGAGGAATACGGGTGGTAAACTAGTAAAGTGTGGAGAAGACGGGTGGTAAACAGTAAAGCCTGAGGAATACGGGTGGTAAACCAATAAAGTCTGAGGAATACGGGTGTTAAACCAGTAAAGCCTGAGGAATACGGGTGGTAAACCAGTAAAGTGTGCTACACTGCAGTATAAAATCAGTTTTATTCCTAATAATAAACACAAATGGAGTGAAATGAGAATCTCACCGCTGTGTGTTCAGTCTTCATCAGTGTTCCAGAGAAGAGGTGGGATTTATGAGGACTCCTTCAGGGTGAATTGAGACATAGCCCACTGTATCTATAAACATTAGCGACTTTTGTACTAAATCCAGTTAAAAGGTTAATAAACCGCTTTTAGACGAGTCTTACTGCTGAAATGTAACTTCCGGAAGACTTCAGTCCCTCTCAGCTCTCCTAAAATACAGGAAGGACTTTGAGAACCCGCCTGTCTGAATAAACACACCTCAATTCATGTCCTACCCGTATTCCGTAAAACCCGCCTCCTGTGCAATGATTGAATGACTCTTTTTCTTATCGTCCAATCATCTCATCTGTTGACCCACCTCCGGAACCAACCTCCGGTTGAACTCGAATTAAACTCGCAGAAACTTTACACGTTTTAAAAAAAACATGCCACAAATATAACCCGACACATTACCAGTAGAGACTCACAAGGATCATTATAGATTCCATTTAAAACCAATACTATTCCCATTATAACCATTAAATCATTAGAATTTCTGTAATGGTTTCTATAGTTGTTGTTTTTTTCAGAAGGGTCATTAAATAATTTACTTATTTCTAAATACAAACACAGCCAACATACTTTAAAATAATGTTCATTCCTAGATGGCCGAACAGCTGAGTCACTGGCTGTCTTCAATCAACAAATAAAGTCCTACCTCTTCATGAAGCACTTCAGTTACCACTTATCATTGAAAAATATATTAAAAATAACATACATTGTAGGCTGATTGGCATTTCTAAATTGTCTGTAGTGTGTGAATGGGTGTGTGAGATTGTGCCCTGTGTAGCATAATGGATGGATGGAAAATCTATGATGTCTACTACACCAACCTTCCCAGCAGGGTTTTCAAACTGCGTTCAGGGTTGACAGAAACTAAAACAGTCGGGATAAGGGCATCTCCCAAATGCCATCAATGCAAATGTAAATGTAAATGATTCACTATATTTGCCTTTTAAAAACGTAACTAATTGGTTTTCTCAACACTGATATATCAGGAGGCATCAGACCTGTATAATAATATATCAACCATTTGATTCTCCATGTAAAGCTAAACCATCATATTTTGCATGTTCTACTTGTAATACACACACACACACACACACACCAATAAAATAATATATATATATATATATATATATATATATATATATATATATATATATATATATATATTTATGTGTGTGTGTGTGTGTGTGTGTGTGTGTGTGTATGTGTGTTGAGTGTGTGTGTGTGTGTGTATAGAGTATCTCACAAAAGTGGGTACACCCCTCACATTTTTGTAAATATTTGATAATATCTTTTGATTATATCCCTCCCTTCAGTGACTGGGCCGCTGAGCAGTATTCAGCATGATAACGACCCCAAACACACCTCCAAGACAACCACTGCCTTGCTAAAGAAGCTGAGGGTGAGGGTGATGGACTAAACCCTATTGAGCATCTGTGGGGCATCCTCAAATGGAAGGTGGAGGAGCACAAGGTCTCTAACATCCACCAGCTCCGTGATGTCGTCATGGAGGAGTGGAAGAGGACTCCAGTGGCAACCTGGGGAGCTCTGGTGAACTCCATGCCCAAGAGGGTTAAGGCCACACAAAATATTGACACTTTGGGCCCAATTTGGACATTTTCACTTAGGGGAGTACTCACTTTTGTTGCCAGCGCTTTAGACATTAATGGCTGTGTGTCACTACGTTGTAGCAAAGTGTAATTTCTTCAGTGTTGTCACATGAAAAGATATAATCAAATATTTACAAAATATGAGGGGTGTACTCACTTTTGTGATACTGTATATATACACATTTTAAACAAGGTACAAAATAATTTTCACCAGTTAGAACAAGTTTACCTTTCAAACTATTAAATTATAAACACTATTAGAATATAATCATTCTGCAGACTTTTATTCACTTTTATAATGATTAAATCCATGTAGCTTCTTTGAAGACCCACCTTATAATTTGGGAAAGTGGGCGGGGCTCTTTGTAACAAATCACAGTGGTGCAGGAAGCGGGACATGCAGGGAATACGGGTGTGAAGAAAACGAATGCGGAACAAATGTGTGTTCCGCATTCGAAAAACCAGAAACTATCACAGAAATTCTAATGATTTCCACTACAAATACAATTACAAACCATCAGCTGTTAACCATTAAAACCATTACCAATATTGGTCCTTAAATAGTATCCATTAGACGTAACATGCCACCAATAGAAGGCAACAAATTACCAGTAGTGAAAAACAGGGACCATTACAGTTTCCATTAAAACCAATAAAATTCCTATTATAACCATTAAAACCATTACAAATTCTAGGAGGTTTTCTATTGTGGTTTCCTTTCCAGCAGGGAATACAATGGAGCTGTTATTCTGAGCTGACATGGTTATGTTGTGGTTGCTGCATTAGAATAACACAAAATATACTATAGTTCCTCATTTATATACTAAATAAAGGGAATTATTGATTGTATTAGAATTTGTTTCACAAAAAAAAGTGATGTTATGTGAGATTCAGGCAGTGCTGTGTAAATTAATACACAACCAAACTGCTGACCAAATGCTAGCTATATAGCTCTATTTGTGAGCTAGATGTTCCAACAGTCTCAAGGGTGCAGTTCAGCAGCAAGCTTCTGATTGGCATCATCTGTGACATGGAATCTTGCAAAGAGTCTCATAATCCCGTCTCACTACACAAGAAAACACGGGGCCAACGTAGCGCTCTGGCAGGTGTTTCCAGGTCAGTTGGCGTCCCCCTTGCGTAAATGCAAACAGTGGCTGGACACCGAAACCAAAAGAGCATACTCTACCACGCTAAACCACGCATGGTGTGAAGCTATTAATGAACAGGAAACAGGAAAAATTCAACATTGAAACACAGCTTCCACATGAGGTATTGTGTAACATGCCACATGACATCAGGCTTGGGAACAGGATTTAACAGGTATATTATATGATATGGGCTCACACAGGGCTTCAAAACACCTTGCTGTAACAGAGAATTAACAATAACATCAGTATCAAGGGCTTTCGATTCTGATATGGGATATTGTTTTTTTACATACACAGGATGAGAATGGTTTGACTTAGCTGATTGTTAGGACATAGCTTGTCCTTGTGGTCTAGAGAGTTAGGCAGAGTCTGTAACCTGAATCTGATTCTGAATGAGACACATTCTGAAAAATGAGCTCATTTAGGAAATTTACTGCGTTTCCACAATCAGAGGTATAGATATTTCGAGCTTGAGAATGCAAAATTAAAAAGACACTCCAGCATGTTGACAAATTCATGCATGAAAATTTCACGATCCAAACATTATAATTTGTACTCATATTTATATTCATAACAATCCCTGAATATTATATACAATGGTAATAATTAAAGTCTTTTGTCAGGCAAAAATGACTATATACCTGATCAGAAGAACAAAGTGTCACAAAACACAGATTAATGCCATAATAGCCCTCTCCAGACTGATAAAATCAAGAATTCTGATTGATTTTGAACTTTTACAGAAGTATGTTTTATTTTTGTAATGCTCCTTTAAATATTTATTTGTATTTTGAGTCACCAAAAAAAACTCTCTCGCACGCGCTTTCTCACTCTCTAGTGTGCGCTGTGTTTAGAGTAACGAGAGAAACGCAAGAATTAAAAATGAAAAGAACGATTTGGAGCTACGGTTAAGTTTGATCGGCACACTGGGTCACAAGAGCTCTGTGGCTCTCTATTGATTTTGATAAGAAGGAGGTGGAAACGTATCTGATTGATGGTTTGATTGGGACCTCGACCTCCACACAGAGCGTGTTGATGTTGACCAGGATGATAATATGGGACAGATTGGGCAGGAAAATACTGTAGGCCACTTCTACGGAGACCCTCCCATAACTATCTTGGAAAATACCACACACCACAATAACAAAATAATACTTAACACAATCTAAACGTAACACTCTTAGGCAAACCACACAGACAGTTTTGCAAATTCAATTAATTAAAATTAAAATTATTCTACAAATATAAAATACTAGAATACTAGATTAGATTAGGCGGCACTAACGTTACAGAGAATCTAGGCACAGAGTACAGATTATCAGCCCCCATTAATCACTCTCAAAATTTATAAATACAATTACACCACACCAGAGAGGAAAAGTAAAACACTCACCTGGTCCGGAGTAATCCCACTTCTGACACCAAATTGTTAGATTTCACCCCACAGGAATCTACCGTGTACACCTTTTTGATCTCCGTCATGCCTTCCAGCCTGTTTTACCATTAACGTTATTAACGTTGAGTTACTTCTATTTCTATGTTGCTATGATCTAGAAAGTGTGGTTTTGCATGCTGGAGTCAGGCGCCTGGAGAGAGTCCGCAATGAACACACACACACACACACACACACACACACACACACACTGACAGATATGAGAGTGTTCAAAAGAGACTTCCACTTTATTCAGTCAAAACAGAAGTATTTATACACATTGTACACATTGATTACAGCACTGCGTATACGGGTTTCTACTGGTCCAGGTTTTAGACAGATTTAGACAAAACATACAGCACATAGTTCAGATACAAAATAAGTCCCATGTCGTGTTGACACAGAAGGACATAATATAATCAAGGATAGCAGTTGATCAGCTTATTCAAAGAGGTAACTCAATGATTACATTCATCATATTTTTGAGAGTAGCTCATAATGTAAGAGGGTACATAATATAAAATATAAGATGATAAAAGAGAATTTCCTTTCACTATCTAACATATATGCACACACCTATTTAATAAAAGTGTAAAAACACACCTTTGTTACAAAGTTTTTTAATGATCGAGTCAGTGAAAAGTAATACAAAATTTATAGCAATTGTTATAATAAAAAAAAAAGAGGTAGTTGTCATTTTATTACAATGAACAAGTTCTTAAAGTTTGTTTTAAAGGGGTCATATGACACTTTTTAATGTTTTCCTTTAGTGAGTATTCTGTTTGTGCATGTATAAGATCTGCAAAGTTACAAAGCTCATAGTCTCCCACAAAGGGATTTATTCTATCTAACAGAGAGCACTGCTCCAGACCTGCATAAAACACCTCCAGCCAAGTCCAGATATTACTTCCACAAACGTCTGTCACAATTTGAAATATCGGCATGATGCAGTCATTTTTTAATATTTAATTCATTTTATTTAGTCACTACTGGACATAAAGTTACTACAGTGAAGAAGACAAATTAAATTGTTAACGTCATATCTGAAAATGAAGAGTTACAAAATAAAAACTTGCCGCTGTGAAACGTTCTGCTGAAGTCGGGCTTGTAGAGTTGGTTCTGATTGATCTGCGCGATCATCCACATTTTCAGAATCTGACTCGGGCTCGAACTGATGCGGTAAAACTGACGAAATTATTAACTGTGTTTGTAATTGCTTTAGAAGTGTTGAAGCGGAAGCTCGTGATTATGATAAGGGGCATTATATTTTTGGCCAATCACAACACAATGGGTCAGCTGGCCAATCAGAGCACTCTGGGCTTTTCGGAAGGAGGGGCTTTGAAGAAACAGCAGTAATGTACAGTATGTGAAAAATAATGTGTTTTCTGAAGATGAAAGCATGTTAACCTATTCTATTACACCCAATAAACTATAATGAACTTTTAAAAGCATTATATGACCCCTTTAATCTTAACAGATAATGTCCAGTTGAGTGCAAAAGTTTTCTTTATCTCAAAGCACTCTTGTAAATGTATCTTTTTTTTTTTAAGTGTTATTTAAACCTTGAACAGGGTTCAAGTGGAGTTAAGAATCAAATTTGAAGCAAATTTGCTGTCCGGGTGGGAGGGGCAAACCTCTCACCTGCCAGTCACAGTATCACTGGCCAATCATGGGCATCTGTTAGCTCATGTATGTGGAAGAGGGCAGATCGCACTTTCCATTGAGAGGGTTACAGCAGTCTGACACAGCATGAGCCAGTTCAAAGGGGGAACAAATCAAAAGAAATTGCAAGTGAAGTAAATTAGTGAGATAACTTGGGGAGAAAAGAAAAAACAACATGTCCTCTAAACAGTATTTTGATTTAAAGTATTGGGTATTAAAACCTTTGCACTCATGGATATCCAACAATTGCAAAGAACACATGTTTATCCCACAACAAAAAACTGTGTTAAATACATGTGCAACAATTATTGGCACCGTTTTAGACAATATTTTGTGCTAGCTCCCTTTGGCAAGATAATAGCTCTGAGTCTTCTCCTATAATGCTTGATGAGATTGGAGAAAACATGGCAAGGGATCTGAGACAGACAGGATCTGTGTTAAATAGTCTTAACACAATAAATTATTTGTTCCATAAATATTAGTAAAATATTAACACCACCCACAGCCCTACAACCCCCCCGACACACACACACACAATAAGCACAAACACACTGAACAGCAATAAGCTCAGTGGAGCAGAACATTGCAATGTCTTTACATCACTCACACAACTGTGAGAATAAAAAAAGTCAGCATTTTGTATTAAATTCTAATCTCTACTATTACTTCTGTAGCATGTGTTTCCCTGAACTGAGAAAAGAATGAAACTCATTTTTACAGTTAATGAAGGTTTTGTGAAAGTTTTATTTGTCAGTAGGCCCGTCACGAGAACTACATTATTGACTTATTGTGTGATATATGGACGTGACCTCAATACTTTTTGTTGACCTCGATAATCGCCCATTGTGTTTACATCTGTGTTTGTTTACAGGAGAATGAATGTTACCATGTCATGTTCAGCGAGTAGAGACGGATGCAAATGCAGTTTAAGTGTTTTATTTGAGAAACGCTGAACTTCACACTGCACTCTGCGTGAGAGGAAGATTCCTGATACACTTAACCATTCATGCTGCTTCTGTCCTCTCGTCTGCTCTAGGGCTGTTCAAGTAAAATCCGGACTTCGAATATTCGTCAAATTGTAGATAAAAATGCAGATTCAAAACTGTTTTTTTAAAACAAATTTAAGATGCGTAGCAAACACTAGCACTTATTTTAATTAAAACATTTTTGAAAAAAACGACACGCAGGATACTAACTACTAAATCATGTCGGGGATTGAATCAACACGGGAGACTGAAGCGCTTTACTAGCAGGTTAATTAACTCACCCAAACACATCGTATATTAATCAGACCTTTACACAACATGAACATAATATTACAACTCACTTCTGCACAAAATGACATGAATTCACAAGTGATGTGGAACTTCAGTGAGGGTATGAGGTAGAACGGTTTCAGTAACACGCACAACAAAGAACTAAAGCAAGAATTCACAATATTGTATTACAGTAGTGACCTCACTGGGATATTTCAGAAGATCGGGTTCACAATAAGGGCACGTGTTTTTCACGTTTAATATATAAAATGTGTGAATATTTAGTTGGTTTTTTTTGCATCTTCTCATCAACTAAAATGCCTAATATTCAATGGCGTATACTGGGCCAGAACTAAAGCAGGTATGTGGCCCACAAGTGGGACAGACAGATTTTGCTATCTGGGAAATGTCTAATATTCAATGCAGTTTTAATCAGAGTAATTGACTAAAATGATTAAATATGACAGGATGAAATACTGACTACATTTAAAGGATATTTTCGTCAGAAGACAAAAACTATGCTATTATGTTATCATTATAGCGGTGGCATAAAATGGTCTTAAAATTACAATATTGTTTATCGCAATTTTTTCCTGGGACAATACATCGTCTAACAAAAGCGTTCACTGTGACGGGCCTATCTGACAGTTTTGTAGTTTTTAACTTCTAAGAAGGTTAAAATAAAAACCCATTAAACTGTTAATTTTAGATGTAAATAATGTTCATGTACACTTTATAGTGTTGCCTATTGTTACATTATAGTTTGTTCTTTATTTTTTATAACAGACTTTCTAAAGCCTTTTTGTAATACTGTGTTTTGACTATTTTTAAAATAAATGCAAAATATGAGTATCATTACTTGTCACTTTACACTACTTATATTACCTCTTTTTTATTATACTGTGAATGTTCTTATTTTTATTATTCTTAATTGCCTTTCACACGGAGCGTGATTAAGCTGCATGAATGTTTGATGCGATGATGCTCTTGTATCGAAACAATAGATCCCTTATGGAGCTATTCATAACGGCGATTCATTGTGCGCGTGACATAGCGACACTTTTGCGTCTGAAGTCTGAAACACAGATTACAGTCAGACAGTTAATAAAGACACTGTTCTGTAACTGATCTTCAGAAAAGAAATAACGTTCTATTAAATATAAATTCTGTGAGTTGAGAGCACTGGCAATACTGGCTTTATTAATTCAACTGTAAAAATATTAAATGTAATATGAATATGAAAATATTTACATTTAATAAACCTTACAGGGAAATTACTTCACTTTCTCTTGAACTTAATGTTTTTTTCTTTCCTCACATGAATTTCTCTTCCTCCAGCAGACAATTCCAACAACAAGAACAATGAGAGCCACAACACCAACGATGATACCAATCGGAGCTCCACCCGATACTCCATCTGATCTTCTATCTGTTAAATCACACAGAGTCTTCATCATCTGCTGCAGAAATAAATCATCTTTCAGTGTAAATGTGTAGTTTTATAGGAAAGTGTTTCTCTGACCAGGATTCAGGATTCGAAGATCCCTCACAGGCAGCACTATCTCCTTCTCCAAGCTGCTGTGCTGAATCACGCAGGTGTAGGTGTGTTTCTGCAGATCCTCAGCTGAGACTGTCAGAATGCTTCTCTTCTGGAAGCTTCCATCCTGGTTGGGTAACGTCTCTCTGAGATCCACGTCCTCATGCACGTCCTCTCCGTCCTTCTGCCAGGTGATCATCACTGTTTTGGGGAAGAAACCTGTAGCATGACACACCACCTCTGGAGAAGACGAGTGTTTCTGGAACACTGACGCTGTAGGAGGAACTGCAGAGACACAGAGACATAAATATTAACACACACTATAGTGTAAAAAAACACGAGTGTGTGTGTGTGTGTGTGTGTGTTGCAGGGACAGAGCGTTATGGTGGCAAATCCGTGCTAAAAATCCGAGCGCGTTATTGACGCTCACGTGTGGTAAATTACAACTGCGAGAGGAAAATAGATGTACACGTGTGGAAAGGGGAGAACTCATGCGGTCGTTTTAAACCCTCGTGCGAGCGACACAAGCTCTGATGCACGAGGAACGATCCGTATACACAAAGTCATTCCCCACTCTCACTATTTATTCTGCTCAGAATACTTTTTCTTGTCCTCAGCAGTGGGCGTGTCCAACTGGATTGATTGTAACCAGTTCTGATTGGCTGCCTGCCACTGTGACGAACCATTAGTGAAGTTACCTGTTCTTCACCAGAGACACGGCTTCATCCACACACACTCTTCACGAGAGTTATTTAAAAATAAATAAATAAATAGTTGATAGTTTAAGATTGATATCCTTCAACATACTGCATTCTGTAATATAATTGATGTAAATAAGGGAATCTTTAGCAGTTGTTATTAGACAGGAAGTGTTCTACCAGTTTACATTTTTGGGATGTTAATAGAAAAGAAGCAGCTCCTGAGTGTGAGAGATGATGTTGCTTGTGTATACAGATTGTTCCTCGTGTGTCAGAGCTTGTGTTTAAAACGAGTACGTGAGTTCTCCCCTTTCCACACGTGTACATCTGTTGTTCTCTAATGGATGTAATTTACCTCACGTGAGCGTCAATAACGCGCTCAGATCTTTGGCACGGATTTGATGCCATAGAGAATGTAGTTACTGTGTAGGAAGAAGCCTTTATTAGTCACAAATACAGCACAGTGAAGTTATTTTATGTGCATATACCAGCTTGTTAGGAATTTGGGGTCAGAGCCCAGGTTCAGACATGATACACGCGCCCCTAGAGCAGAGATTGTAGGTTTGCGGCCGGCTGAACCCCAAACCTTCTGATCAGTAACTGAGAGCTTTAACCTGAGAGACACCACTGCTCCCCTGTTGTACTGAAGGAGTGTGTTATTAGTGTTTACACTTTAAGAGAGAGAGAGAGAGAAGAGAGAAAAAAAAAGAGAGAGAGAGAGAACATCAGTGTGTGTGTGCTACAGTGAAGGAGTGTGGTGGAGTGTGTAAACTATCTGTGTGTGTGTGTGTGTGTGTGTGTGTGTGTGTGTGAGAGAGAGAGAGAGAGAGCAGCTGCAATTACAGATTACACACTTTACCTTTCCTCTCAGAGGTTTCTTTGCCATAATTCAGAACCTTCTGTAACTGATCAATACAGTCAGTCTTCAGGAAGTCCTTCCAGTGTTTAGCTTTATCTCCAGTAGGATCCCACTCGTTTATGAAGTTCTTAGCTGTATCATTAGCTGCAGTCCAGGTTCCATTTTTCAGATCCAGACTGAAGAAATCTTCTCCATCATAACCGCACTCCTGATCGAATCCTCTAGTGGTGCCGTCATCATCACGCTCACATCCCGCGTATCCTCTGGAATATATGAATTCCTGCACACACACACACACCACAGGAGTTTGTCCATCGATTTGCACAAAGACCGAAGTTTCCATTTCTGCCTCCATTATGGAGAACACAAACTGGAACTCGACTTGGCGTGAATTGGATAAAAGTGAAGTCTTGCGCAGCATCGGCCTCACTCTCACTTCCCGGTGACCGCCATGATTCAGTCAAGACGACTGAAGATGGCCCCCGGCGCAGTGATTCATACACCCATTCATACACTGAAGTTTATATTTGTAACACTCACTTTGTGGATTTCATTTTTTATAAAGAAAAAATCGTATTGAAAATTTGTTGATTAAAAAAAGAGTCAGATGAATCATTTAATGAAAAAATTTGTCTGATTATTATGGGATAGATATAAAAATTATAAATAAATACAGAACAATTATCCATGAACTTGATAAAAATGGATTGATGAAATCGATTATGAAATTAATCGTTAGTTGCAGCCGTAAAACATACAAACAGTTTATACACAAACTTTGCGTACGCACGGCAGATAAACAAGACCTCTGGTGTGACAGCTCTGGTACAATGTGTGTAGATTAATAAGGAAATGAACTGATTTACTGAGAATCTTACAGAATCTCACACAGTTCTTCTGGAGACACTGACAGTGTTTTTGTACTGATGCAATAATGCAGACATACAAAAATAAAAACATTTCTCAAATATAGGGAGCCTAAGACTTACACAGTACTGTATACACTGATTTATTTTCTGTGGTGTATATAATGTGTGTGTGAGATGAGTGTTTGTGTAATATGTGTGTGTGTATTAGTGATGAAAGCTCAGAGTGTGATTCACCTTCAGATTGATTAAAGCTCTTCATTACTGTAGTCACAATGTTTTGGAGCGAGTCCTGTTGATTCTTCACACGCTCCGTCTCTTCCTTAGAGTAATCTGGATCATCAGCTTCTGCCTTCTTCATCCACTCTGAGATCCTCGTCATGTTGATGTCGTAGAACACAAACTGCTTTCCATCCACCAGACCAACAGCAGTGAATTTTATTCCTGGTCTGACTGCAGTGTAGAGGTACTGCAGAGTGTGTGTGTCTGGAAAAGTTTAAATTGTTTTAGTAACTAACAGTGATTTCAGTTTTTAATTTAATCTAAGAATGTTTTTGCTTTCTCATTATGGATTATTGTTTATAATTTAATAATAAAACACCAATTTAATCCATGGACAAATAATTCTATAAGACAATAAATTGTGCAGAAACTGAATCCTTTCATGTTCTGATAGGTTTGATTTATATGCTTCATATCCTCTTGCCAGTTGTCACTATGACAATGAATAACAATCATGGATATAGTGACATCATCAGGACATAATTTGATATAAATTTGAGAACACCTTTAAGAGAAGTAATTGAAAGTTATTAAAAAAGTATCATATGTGTATGTGAAAACTGGATGTCTACAATAAAGAAAAGAAAAATCACAGAGGGCGCTATAGAGTCCCTGAGTCACATCTTAAATCTTCTGACCAGTGTACCATGTTTTATGAGTTTTAGAGCACAGTATAAATCAACACCTCAATAGCTAATAGTGTTGAATAAATGAATAAATAATAAGCTAATGCATCCTTGGTGCTTGGACCCTACAAACAGAGGAAAGTCAGTACTTTTGCTCCTCTCTCTTGTAGTGGAGAACCCTACAAACATCACAATGTGCAGCTCTGAAGGAGGAGAAAAAGAACCCCATGATAGGTAAAAGACCTGCACAGCTTAAAATATAACATCTCCATTAATAAATTCTGTTCATGTGTTCACTATAAGAAATCCACTGAGCAGGAATAATGTGAATTGAATGAGACTACAGGGGAAATAACTCCTCAAAAACACCCTCACAATACACTTGTGCAGTAGGGCTGGGAATCAGCACAGACTCCCCAATTCTACTCGATTCACAAGACCTTGATTCGGATCGATTCTCGATTTGATTCAATATAAATATTTTTTGCATGTTATGTCACTCAAAGGGAAATTATGGAAACTAAACACAGACTTAAACCTTGAGGATGTGTCACGTTACAGGACACAAAAATACTGAGACGATGCACCACGCTGAAGGTATTTAAAGCTTCTTGAACTCGTTACTAAAACATTATGTTTCAATGCTGTGTTACTACAGTCTATATAATATAATATTTTATATATAATTAGTCGTGACCACTAGTTAATTGAATACGATAGTTTACTACTACCATAGTTTGGTGAGATTTTAGTGGAAATATGTAGGCAGTAGGCCGTGCATAGGTCTAGTGACGCATTTCCTGTTTTTGGTTGTAGTGATGTTAAAGCATCATGAAACACTAAACTACATTTTCTGAGATTTTAACAGAGGTGTTCGTGTTGCACATCATAAAAGACAATCTTAGCATCCCTTAAATTTAATTGTAGGAGAAAACTGGTTAATTTTTAGCTGATTTCCGTCTTTCAGGTTTAAAATCCCGTCGTGTCACAGGTCACAGGCAGTGACGAGGCAATGTATTATAGTACATCGATGACGTGTCAGTGTCTCAATTATTCATGAGACTGCTTGTTCTTATCCTATGAGAAGATGTTGACTCTTAATTATTCGTAATAGCACGCTGTGCTTTGCGAGCGGTCGGCTAGCCATCAACTACGACACATCAAAATTGTTTGTGTGTAGCAAGCATTTTTCTCGGGAGAGCTATGAGAATTGGAGAAAGGTGGACTTCGGACTTGCTCATGAAAGCAGTTTGCGTCTACATAACGATGCAGTACTCAGTCCCGAGGACTTTTCCATCCCTTCAAATAAGGTATGTGTTTAATTTTTAACCAAGTCAGTTTTACTTGCCTTTTGAACAAATTAAACCGCTTAAAGCCCCACAGGTGCCGACGAGCCATCGAGTGTAAAACTATGCAATGAGAGTCCACGTATGAAGGGAAGAGCATTCCCCCTTTTCTTTGTGAAAAACTCGAGTCTATTAGCTAGCTACCATTCCGACACTTCTCCCATCCGTGCCACCTCTGGTTTGTCCATGTTTTCCTCCATAGTCACACCAGGGACTAATGGTTCAAATAGATAGGTCAGAGGGCCTGCACTGCTATCTATTGTGTCTTCATTTAGTGCTGGGGATTCAAGAAAGAGAGAATTCCTCCGCCTCATCAGAGCACTGTGTACTGCTTCTATTGCAAACTTTTATCACTATCCATCCATCCAACTTCTATCGCTTACTCCTTTTCAGGGTCGCGGGGAACCTGGAGCCTATCCCAGGAAGCATCGGGCACAAGGCAGGGTACACCCTGGACAGAGTGCCAGTACTTTTATCACTATCCATCTTTATTGTGAGTGTTCTGAAGGCTCAGCCCGCTCTTCCTCCCCTGCCACGCCCACTCCGGTTTTTGCACAGCCATCCATGCCCATTTAAGTTGCATTTTTCAAAAACATTGAGAGGTATGGGCTTGGGGATACTTTGGTAAACCTTTGTTAGTCAACACCCTTCACCGCTGCATCCACACATGCAAGTTAAAGTGAACCTATTATGGTTTTTAAAATATTACCTTTCATGTAGTGTGTTATAGAGCTGTGTGTGAATGTAAAGTCTGTAAAGTTTAAAAAATCAAAGCGCAAGACAAATGGAGTTATCGACTCCCAAAAGAACTAACTGATTCTGAACAGCTGAAACGACTCGTTGGTGATTCCAGACTTATTTCCTGTTCCTATGCAGGTTTGTAACAAAAAGCCCCGCCTCTAGTCTTCATCAACTGCTTCATCTGACAGCGGTAGACCAATCAGAGCAAAGTATGCTGTCTGAAAGGAGAAGTTTAGAAGGCTAAATTTGAGTCGTTTTTGACACAGGGGAAATTTTTAATTTTTAAAGATTATTTGATAAGTGCCTACAGATGTTTGTCTAAGGTTGTTACTGTACATCATGTAGATTAAGCAGGGAAATGATAACGCTAGTAGAGAGATTTGAACATTACACTGTATATATCAGTTTGATGGATGATCACAGTGAAGAGCCTCTCAGAGCGCATACAGATTAGATCATAATTATCATCACCTTTGGCCCAGTGAGTTTGGAGAAACCGTATTATGTTCTGCAAATATTTCTCACTACAACAGGGTCAACCATCAGGAATAAAACAAGAGGAAATCATTTACACAAATAATGACTGGACTGCTGCCTCAGTTTCTCTGGGGAAATTCTATTTTGTGTGTGTGTGTGTGTGTGTGTGTGTGTGTGTGTGTGAGTGTGTGTGTGTGTGGTAAAAACAATACCGAAAGCATGAACAAATGTAATTGCGTGTGAAGCTCCGGAATCGAAAGCTACACACACAGTAAACTCCTCCCTCTGTTAAAACCGCCATTATGTAGATGTTTAACTATAATCATAAAATGTATAAACTACTAATCTTATTACAGATCTTATACCAATCAGCTAAAATGTGTATTAAATAAATAAAATGTGTGTTTCTGTAGATCACCGTGTGAAGACTTATAATAACGCGGATAAACACACTTCCGTATCAAACTTACTAATTTCACATCATTTACAGTCCTAGTCTATTAATACTGAAAACATTTACAGATTATAACTTTAATTATGAGATAGTTTACATTTCTAAACTCACCTGCAGATGAAAGAAGAGAAAATGTGAGAAACAGAAGAAGTTTTAACATCACGGTGTTGTCCTTCATCTTACATTGTAGACTTTAACTAATAAAATGATCTGAAGTCCTTTCTACAGACGCGGACACACCGGAGAGTAAAGATTACTCAGAATTTATCACAGAGCAGGATTAGAGATTAAAACTGAATAAAACTCCAACTTTCACTTCTGATACCGAGCTTTCGAAACTGCTTCATTTTCTTGTCCTTTTTCTTCTCCCTTTTTATGGGCGGTCTGTATGGAGAAGCTGCACGCCTGGAGCAGGACGTTTTACGCCCCTGTTATTCCTGATGCATCCAGTAGGGGGAGTAGGATATACGGCGAAATAACATTAAACACATTAATAACTGTCCCGTCCACAGACGTTGACTAATTGAGTGTTTTTTTTTTTTTTGTGAATTTAAATATAAACGTTACATTAAGATATCAGAGACAGTGTAATGATCTGCACTACGGATTTAAATATCTGTAGATATTCACTGTTGGTCTTCATACATAGTCTACAGGAGACAATAGAATTACAGTTGAATTTAGTGTTTTTGTGAATTGAATAATTAATAATACACAGTTGGATCAGATGGACAATATAATGATGTATGATCTACTGTAGCCTAGTTATATTCACCCTAAGTTTTCATATATACAGGAGATTGAGTGATGTATATGTTGTGAATTTATATATAAAGTTACATTCAGATATTAACCATATGTAGTCCAATCAGACATACAGTGTAATCATATGGGCCATCGATGAAATATCTGCTGTAGTATTCACTATTGGTTGTCATACAGATACAGAACAGTGTCCCACATAGCATTTTATAAAGACAAACAATTCACCCCTTTCTAAAATTCCAAGGGCCATTTAGCCATCTAAGAAGAAAAAGACAACTTTTTTTGTTAACAACAATATTATTTATTAACACCATTTATTAAAAATGAACTAGGATGACTCCCGTTGATGACTCCCTATGGCTTACCACTCTTCATAATTGTTGCTCAGTCCTCCTATCAAAATGCTCCCGCTCACTGGTTAAAAAAATAAGAAGCAAAAGATGGTTAGTTGTTGAGAAAATGTTTATTTGTAAATAATAGCAGGATGTCATGTTTGACCATATTTTCCTTTATAGGATCCTTACAGTACGTTATGTCAATGACAGGTCCTCACAGAAATTTCTCCTCAGTCTCCGGGATGGACATATTTTCCACAAAAGCGAGAGCACAGATAAGGATCTACCAGAGAAAGAATTGAGATTGATCACACCCCAAATAACCCAAGTATCATTTGGAATGTTTAGTTTTGTTTTTTTTTTAGCAAGAAAACCAAAAGTGTCTTTTCTATATTAAACACAAAACAATTATTTTTATAGCAATGGTCTCACATTATGGATAAACTATTTGACATTAAAAACAATGTGAATCTGACACCATGCAGAGCACAGCTAACACGAGACCTACCTCTGGAAGAAGGACATCCATAATGAATTTGATCTTGTCCCTGTAGCTGTGCTGTCCAGAATTGAAGTCAGGTGAGAGTGGATTGCATCAATTTGCTCCTGATCTTCAATGTATACCGGCACTGGCACTGTCTTGTCTAAAGAGGTGATGACACACTGGATAGTAAAGTCTGCTCAGTGTTTACCACAGAGCAGGATTAGCAGACTAAACTGAGTAAAACTCCAACTTTCACTTCTGATACCGAGGTTTCCAAGTTTATGATGTGAGTGTCTAAAGATAAACAGTATCCGGAAAAGGTCACATGACTTCCGACGTCTGATCTGATTGGCTGCTTCGGTCTGCAGTGACTCACCGGACCGGTTCGGTTAGAGCTGGAGAATTAATTTGGTGGGAACCAGTAATGTTTTATAAGACTCTGAAACTACACATTATTCATGGAGTGTGTAAAGGTGTGTGGTGGCATTGTTTACAGTAGTATTACACACTGTTTATTGATGAAGCCATACAGAAAAAGATATGAAATGTGGTGATACTATAAACTATTGCCCCCAAAATAATATAAAAACACATAATTATTCAAAACTGTATCTCCATATTCACTGTCTAATTAATACTGCCATTGCTAGGATACGTAACACCTTCAAATTATTAATGTTAATGAATGTTTTTACTTATTCACTGTTTGCTCTGCCGTCAGAATTGTATTTACAACATATATAGTGCTGAATTTAGTCATAGGTAGCCATCCTTTCTGAGTTTGTTTAAAAGTTGTGATTAAATATTTAAATGTTAGTGTGTGTGATTTGCCTGCACACATCTTAGCTCGCCTCTACTTGGTGTGGTAGGTTTCATGATAGGTTATGGAGCAGAGAATACATCTGCCCACAGGACGTCCACAGCACCCTACAATTTCCCCATGCTGTGGGAGCTTCTATCACTCAGAAATCACGTGAATTTAAACGGTAACTGAAATCCTAAAACTATGTTCTAAATATGTGAATTTTCAGTAGCAAATATTGGATGTGGGAAGGACCTTCAATGTCCATACTATGGTTACGCCCTCGATAACATGGTTACGCCCTTGATAACAAGGACATGGAATGTCCAAAAAAGCAGCCTACAGAGGAGGGTCATGGGCTGTAATACATATATTCACACCTGTGTTACATAAAAAAAGATTTAAATGCATGTAACATTACAAGCAAAACAAAAGAAAAAAATCTGTCCATCTTTCCTGGTTAAAGAGAGAGAAAGTGTTCCACTTTAAAAGTATCACAAGAAAATGTACAGTAGGGAATCTGACAGACAGAGATTTGACCTGTTTTAGCTAATTCTTCATGTTTGCTTTGATTTTAAGCTTTTTCATAGATATATCTTTTTAGATGATATGACACTGGGATGAAAAAAGTGATAGAAAACAGCACATTTCCAAAAATGCCCCCCAGTTACGTCTCGAGACGTAATGGAGATTAGGACGGATGCAAGTGCAGTTAACAGTTTTATTAAGGGAGACAAATGCACAAAAATCCAAATCGTAATCCAAAACATAGTCGAGACAGGCAAAGGGTCAGGCGATCGACAAACAGGCATAAACGGGGCAAAGCAGGAATCAAGGTCGCATCACAGAAAACAGAGTCAAGAAATGAAACAAGAAACAGAAACTATGACTATGGACTGGGAGCGGAAAACCAGCGTGGACTAAATGAACTAATCTAACGTGAAATGAACTATAATCTAACAAGAAACATAACATGGACAACACATCTCACTCTATCTAATGAATCTATCTATATCTTAATACTCCACGCCATGTACTGGGAGGCACGCGGTATATATAACAAACATAATCAGCGCTAAGCGCTGGCGGCTAAAAACAATAAAACCACACCCTGAACAACAACCAATAACAGAATAGGGAGGAGACAGAACAGAAACATAACAAATGCACGTGTCCACAGTAAACAATGTCACAGTTGTCAAAACCCGAAGAGCATGTGCTCGCTGAGCACTCGTGCATGTAGCTCAGGCATGCGCGCGCCCTCTCATCTCTCCGAACGCTCTGCCAGGCAGGGAGATCGTGAACCCTCCCCCTCCCCCCTTCCAGATCCAAAAATGTAATAAACCATTTCAGACTCCTGAGATGCTACTTGGATCCACAACAGATGGATTAGCAAATATTTATGCTTCATTGGCAAGATGACTGGATGAACTTTATGGGACATGGGGATACAATTGTTTTAGATACAATATCATTAGTGTTTAATACAAAGAGCAGTTTTTATTCAGAGCCTCTACAAAACAGTTATTTTCTTAGAAACAAGCAAGAAATAAAGACATGTATCTATTTACACTTGAATATTTTATAAACAAACTGAGAGACTTGATACACAGTTTAGAGTAAAAAATTTAATATCCAGAATCCTGAAGCTATTATATGATATGATATATTTTATTATATTATATGATCCATTCATGCATTTTCTGTACCATTTTCAGTATCCTTACTGGGAATCTGGAGCCTATCCCAGGGAGCATGGGGCACAAGGCGGGGGACTCCATGCAGGGCACACTCACACACACATTCACACACCCCTTCATACACTACAAACACCTTTGGACATGCCAATCAGACTACCATGCACATGCATGTCTTTGGACTGGGGTAGGAAACCAGAGTACCCGGAGGAAACCCCCAAAGCACAGGGAGAGCATGCACACACAGGGACGCGGCAGGAATTGAACCCTCAACCACTAAGCCACCATGCTCCCCCATATTATATTTATGTTATGTTATGTTATGTTATGTTATGTTATGTAACGTAACTGTGATGTTACAAATGCTATAGTTCTTCCAACCACAGACCTATAGAAACATCTGTTTCATATTAAGTAAACAGTAAATGATATATGACATTATGTACACACATTTCTCTGTCCGACTGAAGAATATATAACATGTGGGTCCACCTTTTCATCGTGTCTCTCGGTTCTCTTGGTTTTCTTCTTTGAGAACTGTAGTGCAGCGTAATTCACAGAGTCCGAGTCAGGATCCTGCAGGAACAAAGATGAAACACAGAGATGACATAAATAATCAATCAGGTAAACTTAACATATTTTCTCTAGATGTTCTTCTCGGAGTGGAGTGAAGTTTAATACAAATAAGAAAGTGGAGAAACTTCAGAGCGTAATTCAGAGCGTAATTTTCTGAGAACCTTGAGGATTTCCTCCTCAACCACAGGAAAGCATGTGTGTTTTCATTGCTCCTTTATTTATCAGTTATTATAATTATTACTTTTATTACTATTATGTTAATTATTGTTATAATGTAAGGCTGGTGACAAGATGTTTGAATCTAAAGAGAACTACTCTCTGAGAACAAAGAACTGCTACGAGAACAAACACTCAACCTCTCTCTCTTTCGCCAAATTAGCATCTCCATCTGAATTAGCATATCAGGCTCAGTGGAAACTAGGAAATGTCTGAACCCGAAGAGAATCACTCTCTGAGGACAAAGAGCTACTATGGGAACAAATACTCGACCTCTCTCGCGCAGAATTAACACATTAACACATCATGCTGAGTAGAGACTAGGAAATCATCACTACACTGTTTCCTCCTTCCTCTCCTCACACCCTTCTCTCTCTTTCTGTGTCAAGATCACCCTAAACACACACAAAGTCTATATACATTACATATGATGTTTTAATGTGAATAAGATTTCAACTATATATGTTTACTGTATTATACAAAAGGTCTCAGTGTGACTAGAAAATATGCTCTCATTCCCTCAACAGCAGTCTAAAAAAATATTACATACCATTAAAGGCATACCTCCTGTATGTAAATAAGGTACATCCTTTCACAGACATCAAATTATAATCACAAACAACACCTTTTGGTGGACCCACAGAACATCTGGGTATTTAGGGGAGAGCTGGGAAAAGATTCGGGGACTCTGTAGACAGATCTCCCACACGATCACTGTGTGTAGTTTTTCTCTACCAGGTATGTAAGTGTTGTCTCTCTTATGTAGTATTGTTATGTTTTGGATTTGATTCGAATGTAATGTTGAATGTGATTCTTTCTGATTATTATCATCAATAGTAGTGTTGGATTTGGTTTTCATACCTGGTTAAATAAATTATTAGACTTGATTATATTCTGATTTATTCTGAAATTATTGTCTCTAGTAAATTACAATAAGTCCTTGTTACAGCAAATCTGCGACCAGGTTAGATCAGGCTAACAATTTGGCATTAAGGTAAGCGCACTTAGAGTGTACAGGCTCAATAGGAAATATCTGTTTAGGTCAACATAAAGTTGATTGACCAAGTCTAAATAGGGGGAAGTCTAAACTTCTGGTTGTTGTAATATTCTATTGGCACCCCTGGAACTTTTCCAGAAAATGCACCATTTCTCCCAGAAAAGTGTTGCAATGACAAATGTTTTGGTATACACATGTTTATTACCTTTAAGTGCATTGGAACAGCACAAAAAAGCAAAAGAAAAAAGGCAAATTTGACATCATTTTACAAGTCTAAATAGGGGGAAGTCTAAACAACTGTTTATTCTATTATTCTATTAGAATATTCTATTCTGGTTATTGTAAACTATGGCATGATTATATAAAGCTAATTTTACTTAGATATTATTGGTCTAGAGTTCAATTTCCTCCGTGGGTCATAGGTCAAGGGTTCGATTCCCACCGTGGCCCCGTGTGTGCGGATTTTGCATATTCTCCCGGTGCAGCAGGGGTTTCCTCTGGGTACTCAGATTTCCTCCCCCAGTCCAAAGACATGCACGGTAGGCTGATTTGTATGTCCAAAGTGTATGAATGTGTATATGATTGTGCCCTGCGATGGATTGGCATCCTGTCCAGGGTGTACCCCGCCCTGTGCCTGATGCTCCCTGGGATAGGCACCGGGATTCCCCGTGACCGTGAAAAAGGATAAGCGGTATAGAAGATGGATGGATGGATTATTGGTCTATCTCTGTAGATTTTAGTCGTCATGATCTCTGGCTAGAAATAACGTTACTGTAATTAAGTGTTACTAACTAAGGGGACTAAATAAAGTACTATTTAGGAAAGGGTAAGCATGGGGCGGTCGTCTAAATAGTATTAGTCCTCTGAAAACCTCAGGAAAATGTGGGAATACTTCTACCACGTCATTGGATACCATTGCTGGACCAGTGATTGGACCCCTACAATAGTCTATTAGTTAGTTGGTTAGTTAGTTAGTTAGTTAGCTATAATTCAAGTTTTTGGTCACGTGAATTAAAAATTTTTATCCAAACCTTAAATACCAATAACTCACAAACAAGTCATGTATAAATAATATCAACTTGATATTGACCTAATGTTCTGTCGGTGGAATTATTAATGATAAAATTTATAGGACCAATAAATAAAGAAAATATACTTGTATATAAATAATGAGCCTAAAATTTTAATAGATAGATTATATTCATTAATTAAAAAAACATGTATGTCTGAGAAATGTTTGAGAACCTCTGCTTTTTTATAAGTTTATTTTTTAAACAGTTTAAAATTTTAAATTGGGTTTTCAGTTGTGTGCTTAAACAAATTTGTTGTATAATTTCTTTAGAAATGACTAGAATTAAGATCATCTTGGGGTTTTTTTTACACAGACTGGAACACAAATAAATATTCATCAGGCTTTCATGGATTAATTAAAAAAAATTAAGTTGGCACCCTTTGTTTTTTTATGAACAAAGTTAAGGTATTTCTATTTTAAAACATATATGTACAAGAAATACCAAAATGTTAAAAGCAAAATGTGGATCTAACAAGAGGATTTCTTTCATGGATAATTAAAAAATAAAATAAAATTTTATTGGCACCCTTTGTTTTTTATGTAAAAAGGGAAGGGTATTTCTATTTTAAAACATATATCTATATAAGATTTATATAGACATATATCATATATATTATATATTTTATCATGAACCTCTGAAGTTCCAGTCTTTATTAGAAGAAGGCAGCGTCGGGTTAAAGCAGAAACGATGTGAACAAGAGGAAATGACTGGATCATGTGTAGATGCTGAATATTACAACTGATAAGTTCCAAGAGCTGCGTAGAAGATATTGACATTATTATTATATTCCATTATTAATATTTTAAAATTTACCCAAAACACTAAAAATCCTGTTGCAGTAATTAATTTTTTGTTTGTATACAAATAAAAGATTTTTACTGACAGGTTAATAAAATTCATCATCAGTACAAAAAACACCAAATGTATTTATTTCTGTTACAAATTAAATCAGGGATCATCTTTCTGGAGGTCAGATTGTGTGTGTGTGTGTGTGTGTGTGTGTGTGTGTGTGTGTTTAAATGAGTCTCAAATTTACCTCAATATCTTCTGCTTCAGCACCTAATGCAACACAAAGAAAGCATTATTATTATTATCATTATTATTATTATTATTATTATTATTATTATTATTATTGTTATTATTATTATTATTATTATTATTATTATTATTATTATTATTATTATTATTATAGGAGTAATATTCTACCTCTGTGTGTTTTTCTGTGCTTCAGTATGATGAAGATCAGGACACCGAGAAGAAACACAATCACTGCACCAAACACCAAAAAAAGCCAAAAAAAAAAAAAATTCCCCCCCCCTTTTAAAAAAAATATAACAAAGCATTCAGTAATGAAAAAAAAAAAAAACAAAAAAAGTTTTTAAAAAAAAAAAAAAAAAAAAAAAATTTTTTTTTTTAAAACCACCTTTTTTTTTTTTTAATTTTTTAGAAAAGTTTTTTTGAAAAAAAAACAGCAAACCTGTAGCTTTATCCTCAGAAAATGTTTTATTTACTCCTGAAAAAAGAAACATTATTTTTACAATCTCAGTCATCTCAATCAGTGTTTACTGAAACTATTCACTTTGTATAAATTTACCTTTCACTTGTAAAGAGGTCGAGTCGCTGAAGATCATTTTGGCCAGATTCATGAAGCTGCAGTAATACAGTCCTGTATCAGAGACGGTTACTGCAGTGATTGTGAGAGACGTGCTCTTGCCATGAACAGACATCACTATTCTCTCACTTTCAGTAAAGAAGTAACAGTTTTCTGATGGAGCTGATGTCCTAAACTTTTTACACCCAAGAAGAAGTGGAACTGAATCACTTGTGTGTTTAAACCAGAAGATGTAACCTGTATCAGTCAGACCATGTTGGCACCAAATAGTGACGTTATCTCCAGCTTCTGCCTCCAAAGTTAAAGAGCACAGAGTCTCTGAGATAAAACCTGCAACCCACAAAACGCAAAATATAATAATAATAACATTAAAATATAATAATAATAACATTATATATATATATATATATATATATATATATATATATATATATATATATATATATGTATATATATATATGTATGTATATATATATATATATATATATATATATATATATATATATATATATATATATATATATATATATATATATATATATATACTTTAACAGGTAAGACATGATTTTTTTCTTTTTTTTTTAAAGGATCTGATCTTCTGTGTTTCATGTTTAAGTTGTAAAAAAGTTGAATTCTCAGTAAAAAAAAATCAGACTTTTTTCTTTTATGGAAATTTGCAGTTTTCTGAATAATTAAATTTGTCAGTTACACAACCATGTAATGAATAATGTATTTATATTACAAATATAATAAGAATTTAGTAAAGTGACCATTAAGATGATGAACACTTACCCATGGCACAGAGAAACACAGGCAGAGTTTTAAACTGAACCATTGTGTATCAGCCGAGAGACAAAGAGGAAATGATCTGTTGGTCAAATCGAATGCTGCTTCATCTGTGTGTAGGGGTGTGGAGGTTTATGCAGCTTAAAGCACTTTGAAAAAAAACAAAAAACAAAAGACCCACAGGAAAAGAATGATCTAAAATAGATCTCTTTATCTCACCTAACATTTCAGTAGAAGGTCAGCTGACTTAATGATGTTCCTTCAAATCCACTAATTTTACTATAAACATACTAATGTATAATTCAGAGATGTACAGTTGACTTTTGATACATTATAATGTATTCGTATGTTTTAAGAATGTACACTAGTTTATTTTTATATGTAGAATGTGTAAGTCCCCTATGGGGACAAGTATTCTATATTCCAGTTATTATTTGATATTTATAATAGGAATTATTTCAGAGCATGATGGTACAGCAGGAAGCGTTGTCACCTCACAGCTCCTGGGTCCGGGGTTTGATCCAGGATAAAGTGTTTACTTTTTCAATCACCAACACAGCTTCTTCATTTCTGCTTTTATGAAAGAATTTTTATTCAGAATGTTCATTTGGTTTGCAGTGCTGTGCTCTCACTCGAGTGTATTATAGGGAAAAAGCCTTGTGCTAAATGTTTATTGTAGTTCCTTACAGTGACCTCTTTTTATTTCATTCTACAAACTAATGTAAGTATTTTATCCATTTTAACATGCCTGATCTGGGGAATGAGTGTGATCTATCTGTGTGATATATGATTATCAGGAGTGTGAACTGCTCTATAAATGTTGGACAGCAATCGCCCTTCAAACATCATTTTAACAAAATAATAACGAACAGAATCTTTCAAGCTTGTGTGAAAGCAGTGTGAAAGTGTTTCAGCAGGCAGCGGTCAGAAGCAGATGAACCACAGATGACACCAGTGTCAGTTTTCACAGTTTAACTGGAAGCATCATGCGTGCAAATGTACCAAGTGTCAGGTCTGTGGTTGGAAACTATTCAAACGTTAAAAATGGACAGGTGCTGCATGTGTTTGAGATAAGACTGTGGTTTAAGAGATGACTTCACATGACTACAAGACCAATGAAACAAATAAAGAAAAAAAATGTAGCTATCTATAAAATATTTTTAATCAATTAATCAACACAAAATATCCCATAATGACAAAGTGAAGAAAAAAGCTTTTAGAATTTTTGTTTTGCAGCTTTATTAATTTCTTAAACTAACATGTCTTATTTAGACAATTATTCAGACTCTTTATTCAGTATTTTGTAGAAGCACCTTTAGAAGCAGTTACAGCTTTTGCACACATGGACCTGGGTGATTTTTCCCATTCCTCCGGGCAGATCCTCTTAAACCTTGAGGTTGTGTTCACTCTGAGGCAGGTTTTCTTCATAGACCACTCTGCATTTGTCTGCATTTATCTTTACCTCAGCTCTGAACAGACTTCCTGTCCCTGCTGCTTGGACACACCCCTTTTGCATCCAGTCATGTTGATGAGTAGCACCTGGTTTTCACAGGACGTAGTACTTGGAGTTTGGCCCAAAGAGTTTTTCCACATCAGACCTGAGAATCTCTTCACACATGCCTTTCTAAGATGGTCTTCTTTTGCACCAGGTTCTCCCATCTCCAAGAAAGACTTCTGAAGCTCTTTTAAAGTGGCAACTGGGTTTTTGGTCACCTCCCTGAGCAAGGCCTTTCTCGCCCAAGGATGTGCTGCCTAAACTCTCTCATTTCTAGGCCCTTTCCTGCTAGAGGATAAGGAGTGTGATCTGTCTGTGTGTGCTGTTCCTGCATTGCGATTCTTTCAGAGTGTGCTCTCCTGGCTAGTCTGGGAAGACTAACCCATAAGGGGCAATGGTTGGGCTCGTATTAGTCCTCCTTGTGGCCACATATAGTAACTAGTGCCCCGCAGCACATACAGAGGCAAACATGGTGTCAAAATTTAGATTTTTGTCTCATCTGAGCACACTACATTCTCCCAATTATCTACAGGCTTCCCCAAATGTTCGGTATCAAACTTCAAACAAGCTTCAAAATGCCTTTTCTTCAGTAATGGACTCTTCTTTTGTGATCGGGAATGGAGACCTGGAGGTAGCGCGATTACCTAATGTTTTCTGTGACAGCTGACCCACTGCTTCCAGTTCTTTCTAGAGCTCTTTCGAGTGCTCCTTGGCTCTTGGGCTACTCATCTGACTAATTTTCTGACTGCCCAGTCAGAAATCGTGAGGAGATCTTGTGTGTGCCCGGTGATGATTGAATGCTGTTCCTTCAACTTGCAGATAATGGCCATGATGGTGTTTATAGGAACATTTAGGAATTTAGTAGTTGAGAAATCCATCAGTAATCAGTGCCATTGCTATGTTGATCAACAATGTTGTTGTGAAGGTCTTGGAAGAACACTTTGTCTCTATCCATCATAAGACTGTGCCTTTTTAACAGCTGCTGAAATACCTCATTTGTTTCTGATCTCACGTCAGCATGGAAGCTCCTAATATTCTGAACCGTCTTATTTTAAAAAAATATATATTTAATGTAAAGTGTTTGGTTCTCAGTCTTAATTTTTTTAGGGGGTACCTAGGTAAGTATAGTGTGCATGCAGAACATTTCAGGTAACAACGCACTTACATCTCTACTCTGTGCACTTTGCTTCCTCTGGTATTCAATTAATGGATCTTGTATAGTAGCACTACTTGTATTGTTCCCTGCTTGATATATCGCTTTGCTTATTTGTAAGTCGCTTTGGATAAAAGCGTCTGCCAAGTGAATAAATGTAATGTAAATAACAATAGACCTAATATAAAAACAAACAACAACAAAAAATCCCAGAAAATCATTATTATTATTTACATTACACATGGGGTTTTTTTTGGACCTGTTTGGTCTCCGACTATGACGCGTCAATCGAGGATTCCTTAGCAACATGGAATACAGCATAAACTGAGCTGTTTTTTTTAAAAGTTGTACTCATTTACTCATATCCGCACACTACAGGTAAGTGGACTAAACTCTTCTAGAGAAAAGTTGGTTGTCTGATTATAAACTATATATAAAGCGGTGTCGTTAAGGTGTGCTTATGGAGGGATAGAACCTTTGGTGGGGGTAGCAGTGCATACTCCTGCGGGGGTAGCTAGTCCACCTTTGGTTCCCACATGGCGCTCAGCTCTCACCTGTGGCTCCAAGAAGCTGTAGTATGTGGCGGCCACACCAAGGGCAACAACTTTGACTGGCCGGCTAAACCAGGTTGAGGGTAGCTGACGGGTCTCAAACCATAGGTGAGTTTTGGGCTTGTCACCCATAGCAGGTAAAGACTGGATCCGGCAGACTGCGTGGAGGAACCTTCAACTGGTCATCGGGCAAGAAGACAGACCCAGAAAAGCAACGTGGAATGCTAAGAGCATGGCAAGACACGTAGGACACCTTGGACATCCACTGCATCCAGTCTCCATTCCAGCCATCTAGACTATGTCTTGCCACTGGACTAAAAGGAGCCTGGACGAGAGAGTGAGGCTGACATAGCGCAATTCTCCATCACTTTAATCCAATTCACGTGCAACCCCGTACTAAAGTCCTGTGGTGATGGGCGACTCGCGTCGTGGCAGGTGTGAATGCACTGGCAACCATAGTAGCGGACCTGCACGGAAGCAGAAAAGGATTTCGGCAGCCGTCTGAGCGACTAAGCAGCCCTCTTTAGGATAGCGCTGCTTACCTCCGTAGCCTGAGGAAGGGGCTAGAAAAGGTGCCCTAAAAATAGCCTGCTTCATTTACCCTGACCAGCTTACCGCAGCTGGAGGGAATCCCATTCTCGTGGTGGAAAGAAAAAGAAAACCCAAAACGTTTGCCTCACTCTTGGTGCGTGGAACATACACACATTATTGGATCACGCAGAGACTGACAGACCAGAGAAAAGAACCGCCCTGATTGCAAGAGAGCTTGCTCGTTACAATATAGAGATAGCAGCCCTGAGTGAAACCCGCTTGGCCGACAAGGACCAGTTGACTGAAGTTGGAGCTGGAGTTGGGTTTGCTATCAAGACGAGTCTGGTGAATAAGCTCTCTAGCTTACCAAAGGGAAGTAATGACAGGCTAATTATGCTGAAGCTACCTTTATCTGGAAGAAAGCAAGCCACACTCATTAGTGTCTATGCACCAACCATGACCAACTCGGAGGAAGTCAAAGACAAGTTCTACCAGGATCTGGAAGCTCTGATTGCTTCAGTACCAAAGTCAGATAAACTGATCATTCTTGGTGATTTTAATTCCCGAGTGGGCACGGACCATATCGCGTGGGAGGGAGTTATTGGTAAACATGGCATTGGCAACTGTAACAGCAATGGACATCGGCTCTTGAGGATGTGCATGACATATGATCTCCTGATCACCAATACAGTCTTCCGTTTGCCCAACCGGAACAAAACAACCTGGATGCACCCACGGTCTATGCATTGGCATCTGATTGGCTACATCTTAGTCCGTAGGAGTGACAGGCAGGATGTCCATGTGACCAGAGCGATGTGTGGCGCTGACTGCTGGACAGACCACAGGCTACTGATATCCAAGATGAATCTTAGAATTCAACCGCCCAGACGCCCCCAAAGGAATTAGAGTCCCAAAACGCCTTAACGTCTAGAGGCTGAAAGACTGCAACGTTGAGCAAGCTCTGTCTGACGCTCTGACAAGCAAGCTAGAAACTATATATTCTGATACCAATGACATAGAGCAATGTTGGGCGGCCTTTAAACAGTTGGTGTATTCTACTGCATCTGAAACTATTGGCATCACTGCGCGAAAGCACCACAACTGGTTTGATGAGAACTGTGAAGAAATACAGTCCATGCTAGAAGACAAGCACCATCTCCTGCGTGCGGTCAGCATCGACCCCAAGTCCGCAGCAAAGAAAGATGCTTTCAACAGAGTCCGCCAAGCGGTGCAGAAAAAACTGCGCGAGATGCAGGACACATGGCTGAGCCGAAAGGCTGATGTATTCGGTCTGCTGCTGACAGACATGACATGAAACATTTCTATAGTGCTTTTTGTGATGTCTATGGTCCAGTAACCTCAGGCATTGTCGCACTCTTGAACTCTGATGGCATCACTCTCATAACCGAGAAGGAGAAGATAGTGGAGCGCTGGGCTGAACACTTTGTCAGTGTCCTAAACAGACTCTCTTCCATCAATGATGAAGCTATCAACAGCGTACCCCAGGTGGAGATAAACAAGAGAGTGGCTGACCTTCCATCAGTGCTGGAAATTCATAAGGCCATTGAGCTCCTGTCTAGTGGGAAAGCTCCGGAACAGACTCCATTCCAGCGGAAATTTACAAGTGTGGTGGGCCTAAGCTAGTGGAAAGACTAACAGAGATGTTTTGTGGGATGTGGAAGCAGAAACGTATACCCCAGGAATTTAAAGATGCATCTATCATCCACATTTACAAAGGCAAAGGAAATCGCCAATCCTGCGACAACCACAGAGTAATCTCTCTACTATGTATCGCAGGAAAGGTCCTTGCCAGGATTCTGCTGAATAGACTCACAGAGCACCTTGATCATGGCCTACTGCCAGAACGTCAGCGTGGTTTCAGAAAGAAGAGAAGCACCACTGACATGATCTTCGGCAGATGCAAGAAAAATGTCAGGAACAAAATGTCCAGCTATACATCACCTTCGTAAACCTAACAAAGGCATTTGACACCGTCAGCCGCGAAGGCCTTTGGAAAATCATGGCCAAATTTGGATGACTGGAAGTCTTCACTGAAATGGTGAAACAATTTCATGATGGCATGCTTGCTAGAGTCCAGGACCAGGGTAACTATTCCGTACCCTTTGAGGTTACGAATGGTGTGACACAAGGATGCATCTTAGCCCCCACCCTCTTCAGCCTCATGTTCTCTGCCATGCTTATGGATGCTTTCAAGGACAGTAATGTGGGAGTAGGTCTCCAATAACGACTGGATGGGAAGTTGTTGAACCTGATGAGGCTTCAATCCAAGACCAAAGTCCAAGTTGAATACATTCGGGACATTTTGTTTGCAAATGACTGTGCCCTTAACTCCAGTACAGAGACAGGCATGCAATATAGCATGGACCTCTTTTCCACAGCGTGCACCAACTTTGGACTCACCATCTCCACCAACAAGCCCAAAGTTCTGCATCAGCCAGCTCCGGGAAAAGATTATCTGGAACCATCCATCACTGTCAGTGGGCAAAAGCTAAAAATGTGAATAGATTCATATACCTCGGCAGCACACTATCACAAGCAGTCCACATAGACGATGAGGTCAACTCCAGGATTGCCAAAGCCAGTGTAGCATTTGGCAGACTCCGCTCAAATGTTTGGGATAGGAGAGGCATTAAGCTTGCTACCAAACTCAAAGTCTACCCAGCGGTGGATCTACCCACCATCCTCTATGCTTGTGAAACATGGACTGTGTATAGCCGCCATGTTAAAAAACTCAACCACTTCCACATGAGCTCCCTGAGAAAACTGCTGAAGATCAGTTGACAGGACAAGGTACCAAACACAGTGGTGCTCAGTCAGGCTGGCATGACAAGCATCCACACCATGCTGTGCAAGGCACAGCTCCGATGGGCTGGCCATGTTGTCCGCATGCCGGAAGAATGCCTACCCAAGAAGATGTTCTATGGAGAGCTACAGCAAGGCAAGAGATCTCACAGTGGTCAATATAAGAGGTTCAAGGACACCCTTAAGGCCTCACAGAAGAAATTTGGCATTGACCCTGGCAGTTGGGAGAGTGTTGCTGCTGATAGATCCGCTTGGCGCAGTCAAATCAATGCCGGTGCGGCAGCCTTCGAGCAGAAAAGGCTGGCAGACTCAGCTGAAAAAAGTGCTCTGCGCAAATTCAGGAATAGCAGTTACACATCTCCCAGTCAGCAACCTGCATATTCTTGTACTCACTGCAACAAACTCTTCCGGGCCCGGATTGGATTGATCAGCCATGTCCGGACCCACCTCCCAAGTGAATAGATGACATAAATGGTCCTCATCGACACCAATGGACAAACATTATCATATATAAAGATAGTATAGGACTGCGGATATAACTGAACATGTATTGAAATATGTTTGAAACTCTTGAACGTTTCACGACATCGACGCTGAGTGTCAGTGTGGAGCACATTTTACAGCGTCTAGATCAGGGGTGTACAAACTTTTTTCACTGAGGGCCACAAACAGAAAAATATACGAAGGGCTGGGCCACTCATTAGAGGTGAAGTATATTGCCTCACCTCTAGTGTATTAAAGTTAGCAATATCAATCAAATGTATGTAAATTATGCTTGCTAACTGAATACGCTTGAAGAAGAAAAAACAGCCTACATCACAACTTTCCATTAATGTGTTTTCATATTTCATACAGCAACCTCAGATTGTTTCTTAGTCATGATGGTAATCCCCCTTCACAGCCCTGTATAAAGGGGTAAAAATAAGGGGAAAGGGGGATGGGTATATGTAAACTTATAATACAAATAAGTTATAGGGCATGTTAACATCAACGTTTCTTATAAAATGTTAGAAAACTTTAACTGACTGAAATTAATATATAATTAAGCTTATTAATGCATGAAAACTGTGTAATTTTTTTTTAAACTTAAAGTGGGAACAGTGTTGCTACAACAGTGAGTCCTCATATTCAGCATCGACATCAGATAGAAAAGCATGAAATTCTCTGTGGTACAGCTTTCGTGCTCGAATTACGTTGACAGTTTTCACAACAGTGTTCAACACATCCTCAAGCTGGACTGTCTTGGCACAGAGGGCTTTTTGGTGGATGATACAGTGCATTTACCATCCTCACCTCCACTTTCTTTCACATTGGCACACACCATAGAGGCCATTCCTTTGCGCTCGCCTGTCATAGCTGGAGCCCCATCCGTTGTAACTCCACACAGCTTGTTCCATTTAAGCTCCATCTTGTCATTTAGATTTGACACAGCTTCAAATATGTCTTTACCTGTTGTTGTGCCCTTTAGACTCCTAAGATCGAGCAGCTCCTCCATAATGCAAAAGTGATCGTCATCTCCCCACAAAAAAATTCATAACTGTGCTATGTCTGTGTAATCTGTGCTCTCATCATATGCAATCTAGTAAAAATCATAAGCACAAGCTTTATCTGACACTAGATGTTTTAAGTTAGCTGACAAGACTTCGGTTCTCTACACAGCTGTGTTTCTGGACATGTTGAATTCCTGCATCTTTTCTGGGGACACTATTCCTACAACTTTAATAAGGCACCGTTTTATGAAGTACTCATCTGAGAAAGGTTTCCCATGTCGGGTAATGAGTTGAGCTACCTCATAGCTGGCTATTGTTTTCTTGTATTTTGTTACCATGGGAAATATACTGTTGTTGAGCTAGCAGGCTAGCTGCCATTTGCTCAACTTTCTCTTGTCGCTTAACACCAGTGTAGGTCAGATATTTGGTTTCACAGTGTCTGCGTACATTATACTCTTTCATCACTGCAACAGTTTCATTGCCAATCAAACAGACTCACTTCCCCTTCACTTCTATGAAGAAATATTCATTTTTCTCCATCGTGTCTGGAATTTTCAGCACTCACTTGCTATCTTTTGTTTCTTTGGTTCTGCCATTTTTAGTCAATCCTGGCAAGATTTTCTTTGATTATCGTTGTTTTGTGGATAACCTTCCTTGTTCAAGACAGTAGCTCCACCTAGTGTTAAAACTGAGAAGTATAATACAGTCAAGTGCAAGTTTCATGTGTGGCCCATATTCCATTATATTTTTAGAGTTTGCTGCGGGTCAATTACAAATGGACCACGGGCTGCAGATTGGACACGTCTGGAATAGATTAGATAACACCCAGCTCTCATCATCATTTAATCCAAGAACAGGCTAAACGTGTAGCAAACAACCAAAATGTTCAAACTTTTCTAGATAAACACAGGTTAAGTAAAAGAATCAGGAAAGAAAAGCTCTCACAGCGGTGTTTAAAGCAGGACTGTCATTCCCCGCCGCCATTTTGTGACATTTCCTAATAACTCATAGAGCGAGTGTAAAATGAAAGAAAATGGAGGATGATTAGACCACCATACCCAATAATATTCATCCTCACAGACTTTTTAACAGACTGATTTACATTGTGGTGACAGCGACCTCTGGTGCTGAGAGCTGGTGTGACTTTACCTCTACTGTAGAACAGTGAGTTATGTTTGTGTTTTAGAGCTAGGAAAACTCAATGAGATGAAATAACCATATAAATCCCTAATGTTCCACAGTTTTTGACTGAAAATGGTGGAAATCCTGAAACCTTACGGTTATACATCCTATCCTGGTAGGACACACACACACACACACACACACACACACACACACACACACACACACACACACACACACACACACACACACACACACACAGAGTGCAGTTTAGAAGTAAAATAATATTGAGTGAACATACAGTCTGTGGAGAATTTGAGATTTTAGAGTCTCCCAGGGCTTCAGATTAACTGATACATGACATTATATAGACTACAGATAATAGATGGACATAAAAGTGATCATTTGAGGCCCAGTGTTAAGTCCTGAGGAACTTAACAGTTACAGTAGTGTAAAAGAAATTATATTTATATGAGCGTAGAGTCGTGTAATTACTCTGAAGATCTAACTGAAGTGTTTTGACTAAGGGAAGGACATCATGAATCAGCCTGAATATCTTGATCAGAAGCCTCAATTTCCTGGTCCTCTTATGAGGTGAGACCCTCTTTTCCCTCTCATATAGCACATTTTAAACAGTAATGTTTTAAACCGTATCTCCTGGAGTTTAATATGTGTGCACATATTAAAAATCCACATAAACCAGTTGTTTTAACATCTGTTGCAGCACTAGGATGCAGAAGACCTGATGCAGTATATGCTGAATAGAGCACAGGAGTGTCTCCAAGAAATCGATGAATGTGGCCGAGTCGAGGAATATTTCTTCTGGCAGATTATGGAATTGTTCTGCTGTCGAAATGGAGTACGTCTTATAGTTCATTACGTGTGGTACTTGATAAGGTTTTTCATGAAAGTAAAGATTCTCTCAAATATAATATGTGCATGAAGGAATAAATATGGTAGGGGTGTAATGCAACACCACTGACACTGAATAATGCACCTACTATTCGTATCTGTTTAGATCACACGACCTGTTCATTCTGAATCATGTACTCATGTATTCAGTTACATCCACAACACCTATAATAGACATGTTACTTAATGATATTTCTTTTACAGAACATGATGATGTGTGAAGTTGCCACTCTCCTCTTCAAGGGCTACAGATTGCTTAGGAAGAAGAAATCAGAGGTTAGTACATCACCAGCAGCTGTCTGTATCTGATTGTGACCTGGACTGGTTTCTTCCTCTGGCACAACTTGTGTTCTCCTTTGGACCTGTACCAGATGATGAGCACAGAGAGGCTGTGATTAAGATGGGAGATCTTTTCTGGAATTAACACATTGTAATTGTATCATGCAATGTGTGTAACACTCAGCTGTGGTAGATTAAACAGGATTTTGCAGCTGGACTCATTCATGACGTCCCACTCGACCCAGCTGGAGTCATGTAAGACCTCTGGACTGTGCATCATGCCGCGTTACAGTAAAATCGGTACGTCCTACCTCAGACAGTGGGTGGAGATTGCTGAAAACAGAAATGTATCTGACTTATGCATGATTCTGATATTGAAATTTGCTCTGATTATCTTGTGATATCAGCTCGATATCAGGGAATCTTCCGGCCTGGAAAGCTGTCACAGAGGCGAGAGTGAACTCCAGTGGAAAGCGCTACATGGAAGAGAGACCGAGATTATCTTTACAAATAAATAAAAAACTATGAATTTGAAACAAAGAAGTCTAAATCAGAGTTTTTTCATTTATTTTGTGTAACGGAAAATAAAAAGGAAGGAACAACAAAACTGCACCATTATAATAACACACGCAGAGTAGACAAAGAAATGTGTTCAAATGTGCCATCATCCCAGTTCAGTGCACATACACTGGCTAGAAGGACTGGTGTGTTGGACAGCCTGCCTACTACTCTAATATACAGATTATACTTCAGTATGCAACAGCGCTGTGGTATAAAGAACATTGCCAGTGAGTGACGATACAGTCTAAACGTGTGTAAAAGGCTTCTGAGAGACCTGGCTGGTATTTCTATTAGTCCACTCAATGGCAAAAAAGGCCAAATAATCAGTGCAGTTAGTTCTGGTCCTGTTTTGTTGTTGTTGTTGTTGTTGTGGATAAAGAACCTCAATCAAGGTCAAACAAATTCAAGCTGACCTGACATGGCAGCTCGCACTATCCATCACCAAATCTGAGATTTGGATTTTTATTGGTGTTGTTCCAATGCAAATAAAAGAAATAAACATGAGAATACCAAAGCATTTGTAATTGCAGCAACTGCTGCAGCGGCGCGTCATATTTTGATTGAAAGAATGCATTTGCGTTCTAAAAATAAACACTCAAGTTTTTTGCGATTTCGTATTTTTTTTTTTATGTTTTATAACTCAAGCATTTAATAAGCACCACAAGATTTAAAAAAAGGTTTACCAGGACTTACATTTCGAAAAGCCATATTCAAGCACCTTGTAGGAACCCTGTGAAACGTTTTCAACTTTAGACACTCCGTCATGACAAAAAAGAAAAAGTGTCCCAATCTTAAAATGAAAATCTTATCAATTCATGTTATATTAAAGTCAAAAGTGCACAGATATGACAGCATGGCCGACTGTAAACATTTAAACACACTGAATCTGAGAAGAGAGAACAGATAGTGTTATACTTCATGAATAAAATAGTAGTGTCTGGTATCTTTAAAAAGACAGACAGCTCAAACCATTAAACAACAAACATTTAAAAAGAACTGATTTAAATCCTGACTTCACTGGTAAAGACTGGCAAATCCCAGTCTTCTACGTCTTCGTTATCCTCTTCCTGGTTGGAACGTGGAGGGTCGATGTGGAGTGCGAGAGAGGCGAGTTTAGGACAGGCACGCAGGAGTGCAATGAGAGGCAGGTTCCCATCGGCTTGGACACCCTCCAGTGTGAGGGAGAGGAGACAAAACCTGGAAACCTGCAATGGAGGAACCAGTTCTGAGAGCGGGCCAGAGAACTGCAGGGAAAGGAAGTGCAGCTGACCTGACCACTGAGCCAAGCCCAGAGTCAAACGTATGCTCTGGGAGGAACCTTCATCATCATCATCATTGGCATTTTAGCGATACAGAGCGAACATCAAGGCACATGTTGCTGACAGCATCCAGACTGTCGAGGGTCAGTCCATGTACCTCTCGAAGACGTAATTTAAAATGTCCCCTTGGTGCGTCCGTTCTTCTGCTTTCATAGAAACTCAAGGATCTGTCCATTTTCTCCTCCAAAGTAAATCTATCCTCCTCATCCTCTCCCACTTCTTTTTCCTGAACTCATGCATCCCATATTTGCCCAAGACAAGGCACGCCCTCTCGGGCGGTAAACCCATCGGTCACAGCGAAATCCCGATTCTGGATGATCGCACAAGCATGTCCGAGACACTCGATTGCCAGCCGCTGCAGACCGGACACGCCGAGCAGGAGGAAGGCAACAGAAGCCGGTCCGTCATCCTCGTGCTCTCCTAAACCAACATCCAGAGCCTGCAAGTTGGTGAGACGTTTAGGTCCTTGCCGCGCCAGGGGCAAAAGGGCAGCCGGAGGCAGGTGGAGGCACCGGGAAAGATCCAGGAGCTGAAGAAGCGAGCTCCACCGGGCCACCGTAGCAATTGCAGCACGGTCGCACAGAGTTCCAGACAGAAAGAGAGAGTGAAGGCAGGCCAGATCGCTGAGGAGAGAACACAGAGCAGCGGAGGAGATGTTCTGCGCTCCACTCAGATCTAAACTTTTCAGAGACTGAAGACGACGGAGACGGAGAGATATCAGAGGACAAACTGAGTCTGCAGATATGTATGACAACATTATACAAATACAGTCTGTATTCTGCAAACATGACTGTCAGGAATTTGGTTACGAGTGAGTGAGTGTGTGTGTGTGTGTGTGTGTTACCTGACAGCGCACAGTGATCAGGCTGCACAGGTTGGTGGTGACGAGGGTACCGGACTGTGACAGTGAGAGTGTGTGTAGTTGTGGCAGCAGGAGGAGATGCAGAGCTGCACGAGACAGCAGCTTCTTCACAGACAGAACACACAGCAGCTCCTTGATCAGATCTCCTGCTGTAAACAACAACACCACCAACAACAACAACAACAAAGCTGTGAGGGAACCGTTACACTGTTAGATTTCTCCTTTTCAACATCAGAAGGATTGGACGTCAATTTCTATCCACACAGGCCACTCAGGTGCTCGTTCAGTCCCCGAGACTGGACTACTGCCTCTCACTCCTGGCAGGTCTGACTCCGAATGCCATTAAACCTCTGCAACTGATCCAGACTTGTTTTCAACCTTCACAAGTTCTCCCACACCACCACCCCATTGCAATGCTCCCTCCGCTGGCGTCTTGTAGCAGCCTGTATCAGATTTAAAACTCTGATGATTGCCTACAAAGCAAAAACGGACCAGGACCCACTTACCTCCAAGCACTTCTCACACCCTGCACTGCATCACGCTCTCTCCGATCCTCTAGCACCGCTTGACTCGTCACACCATCTCTCAGAGTACAAGGAAGACATGCATCTTATTTGTTCTGTTCTGGGACCTACAGGTGGTGGAATGAACTTCCCCATAGATATCCGTACAGCTGAGTCACTGGTGGTCTTCAAACCATGTCTAAAGACCTACCTGATCTTAAAGTTCTTAAATTAGCACTTTAGACTGATGGTCCTCTTAGTCCAGGACCTTGTGAACTGGTAGCATCAGGATGTATTTGTTGATCATGACCTCAGAGCACTTCTGTAAGTCGCCCTGGATAAGGGCATCTGCCAAATGGCGTAAATGTAAACGTAACACACCTGCAGGAGACCGTTCACTAACAAACCGACTGATTTCACAATGCTGTGGTAGAAGCTGTATTACAGCATACACATACACAGAGGTACGTACGCAATAGGCTGAAGGGCCCCATGACGTATTGGAAGAAGTATTGATCCATGTAGTTGTTGACATAGTCCTGCGTCCACACGTCCTTCATGTTCTCCGCCAGGCTGAAGACACACAGATGCCTCATCGTTGAAGGCTTGTCCTCGTCTTCCTCATCACACTCATTCTGTTGACTCTTCCTCTTCTTCCCCTCTCTCTTCCCCTCCCTCTCCCGTCTGACCTCGGCCTGACGAAACAGAGGCATCGGTCACTTCTCACCCTGAGGACTCTTAAACAGTGAGGGTAAGTTACTAACACACAGGGTAAGGGCACTAAATCACAAAGTGTACAAGGTAAGGGCACTAATTCACGGAGGTGTACACTAAAACAGTAAAACCATTAAACCAGTAAAGTGTGGAGAAAAGGGGTGTAGACCAGTAAAGTGTGTAGAAAAAGGGCAGAAAACCAGTAAAGTGTGTAGAATAAGGGCGGAAAACCAGTAAAGTGTGGAGAATAAGGGCGGTAAACCAGTAAAGTGTGTAGAATAAGGGCGGTAAACCAGTAAAGTGTGTAGAATACAGGTGGTAGACCAGTAAAATGTGGAGAATACGGGTGGTAGACCAGTAAAGTGTGGAGAATACGGGTGGTAGACCAGTAAAATGTGGAGAATACGGGTGGTAGACCAGTAAAGTGTGGAGAATACGGGTGGTAGACCAGTAAAGTGTGGAGAATACGGGTGGTAGACCAGTAAAATGTGGAGAAGACAGGTGGTAGACCAGAAAATGTGGAGAATACGGGTGGTAGACCAGTAAAGTGTGGAGAATACAGGTGGTAGACCAGTAAAGTGTGGAGAATACAGGTGGTAGACCAGTAAAGTGTGGAGAATACGGGTGGTAAAGCAGTAAAGTGTGGGGAAGACGGGTGGTAGACCAGTAAAATGTGGAGAATACGGGTGGTAGACCAGTAAAGTGTGGAGAATACGGGTGGTAGACCAGTAAAGTGTGGAGAATACAGGTGGTAGACCAGTAAAATGTGGAGAATACGGGTGGTAGACCAGTAAAGTGTGGAGAATACAGGTGGTAGTCCAGTAAAATGTGGAGAATACGGGTGGTAGACCAGTAAAGTGTGGAGAATACGGGTGGTAAATCAGTAAAGTGGTGGAGAATATGGGTGGTAGACCAGTAAAGTGTGGAGAATACGGGTGGTAGACCAGTAAAGTGTGGGAATACGGGTGGTAAACCGGTAAAGTGTGCTACACTGCAGTATAAAAGCAGTTTTATTCCTAATAATCAAGGGCGTAACCATGGTATGGACATTGGGGGGATCCACTTAGTTAAACGAAATGCTGTGCAACTTTCCTCACTTTCACTGACATTTATAACAGTCTGTCACAACGTGAGGGTTCACAATGAAATTGGCGTGAGGATATTCAAGTAAATGTAACGTTAATGTCTGGAATAAAGTTAGTGTGACATTGGACGTTCGATATTTGCAGATTCGCAGAAATTAAGAGACCGTTGCTAAAGTTACGTATGACATTGTTAAACTCAATAGTATTTGAAGAGAATGACTTACAGTTTTTGGTTTTGTGACTGTACAATAGCTCACCTAGGTGTCAGGTATAACGCATACATTTTAGATATTTAACCCTACAATGCATGAACCAAAAAACCCTTGACGAATGCATAAAGGATAGAATGGTTTTCTTCAAAAAATAGATGTCCTATTAATGAAATAATTTATATACACACATAGCATCTCACAAAAGTGAGTACACCCCTCACATTTTTGTAAGTATTTGATTGTGTCATGTGGCGTGACGGCAGACAAGGATATAGGATGCACGTTCAAACGGTGAGTTTTATTTACAAGTGATGAAAACAAACAGAAACAGAAACAAGGCTAAGCTCTCTACAACTAAGCTAAGCTAAACTAAACTTGTACTTTTGCTAATTTTAATGCTAACGCTAAGGCTATGGCATAAACAGGACTTGAAACAATTACTCGCTGAAGTCGCACTCGCGCTATAAATGGCAGACATACATAGATGCTTACATAAGTTCAAGCATTCAACCGCATCGCGTGAAGCACGGCTCACGGTATATATCCACACAGTCATTAGCCCGCAATCGCTTCCAGCTGTGGGTACTTCCGCATACTTCACACATGACGCGAGGGGGCGAAAACATGACGTCACCCCGGAAACCCAAGGTGCGCTGCTGCACGGAGGGAATCGTGACAGAACCCCCCCCAAAGGCACTCCCCCCAGAGTGCCAAGAGTCCTCCCCTTTCATTGGCGGCCCCGGGCCCCTGGGCTGAATGTCCCCTAAAGCACCAGGAAACCGCACACTGCTCTTGGCGGAGCAGGGAAGCGGAGCAAGGTCTCTAGCTGAACAGGGAGGCAGAGCAAGGACTACAGCCAGGCAGACAGGACAAGCGACGTTCTCCGCGATGCTTGGGAGCGGTGCAACGTCCTCAGCTGGCCGTGGAGGCTGAGCGACGACCTCAGCTGGACGTGGAGACTGGGCGGGGTCCCCAGCGGAACTGGGAGGCTGGGCAGCGTCCCCAGCGGAACAGGGAGGCTGGGCGGCGTCCCCAGCGGAACAGGGAGGCTGGGCGGCGTCCCCAGCAGAACAGACAGGGCTCAGAGGCGTGGCCGGGACAGGGCTCAGAGGCGTGGCCGGGACAGGGCTCAGAGGCGTGGCCGGGACAGGGCTCAGAGGCATGGCCGGGACAGGCGGCTTGGACGAGAGGTCAGGAGCCCGAGACATGGCTTGGGCTTGAGACTGAGACATGGCTTGGCGGTCATGCACCGGCGTTTGGGTTTGGACTTGTGTGTCGGACTTGAGACTGGGTCTGGACTTGGGCGTCGTGGACTTGGGACTGAGTCTGAACTTGGGTGTCGTGAACTTGGGACTTTGATCTGAGCGAGCCTTCCAGCACCTGCATTTTGGCAGTCAGATCCTTATTCTGTCTCTCCAGCTGCTGCCGAGCAGTCTCACTCCTCTGAGCCTTGCTGCGCTCACCCGCTAGCTCGGTGCTCAGCGTGTCCACTTGTGCATTTGCCTTCTTCAGTCGGTCATTGACGAATTCAATGTTGCCCTGCTCCTCATCTCGTTCCTCCTCCAGCTGAGAGATACAAGCCTCCAACCTCAGTTTCACATTATTCAAAGCAGATATCTGGGAGTTACAGCTGGTCACTTCCTCATGCAGCTCATTTCTCTCCAGCAGCACCTGCTGCTGACTGCGATCAGCTGCAGACAGATTCTCCTGCAACTGTATCTTTTCAGCTTCCAGACTCTTGACCTTGCCTTCACTCTCCTCGGCGCTGCCGCATGCAGCATCTCTCGCCACTCGGAGTTCATCCATCTCAACTGATCCTTTAACTGAGTCTGTACTTCCGCCAGCTGTCTCTGTGCTACATCAGCTTTAATGGCCTGGATGAGTTGAGCTTCCTGGTCGGACAGGTCAAGCTCCAATTTCTCCTTTGCTGCTACAGATAGAGCTTTCTGTTTCCTCTCACCCTCCAGATCTGTCCCCATTTCATGCACCTGTTCCAATTTCTTTTCCAATTCTTACACTTGTGTCTGAACAGGGTAAAGCTGGTTCTCTGCACTCTTCCTTCTCTCCTTTTCCTCCTCCAGAAGCTCCCTTAGTCGATTACGTTCCTCCTCTAGTTGACAAAGCTGTATGCTCAGAACCTGTTTCCGGAGTGTCTCCTCTTGCAGCAAAACCATTGCTTGCTGTTGCGACTCCACAGCTGAGCACTCTTCAGTAGCTTTGACATAGATACTCTGAGTGACTGTGCGTGGAGCTTGAGGAATGGCTTGGGTAGGAATGTCCGGAACCTGAAACGTGGTAGGAACTTGGGCGTCAGATACCTTTGACGTGAATTGGGCCTTGACTTCATAAACTTGTGACTTGGCTTGGGCTTTGCAATCAGAGACTTGAGACTGAACTTGGAGATCCGGAACTGAAGGCATGGCTTGGATTGAACCTTGGGACATGGCTTTGGCTGAGTCCTGGACGTGAGCTTGGGCTAGTGCTTGGGCCGCCGGGACGTGAACTTTGACTGGAGCTTGGACTTGGACCTCTGACTTGGCTTGGACCCGAACTGTGTCTAGGGCTTGGACTGGAGCCGTGACTGTGACTGGAACATGAACTTGGAACTTAGCTTTGAGTGGAACTCTGAGAATTGGGTCCACAGATTTGGAAATGAATGGACTGTGCTTAACCGGAGGCGCGGTGATTGCTCTGTCTCCTTCCTCATAAGAGAGGTGGAAGGACGGGTCCGGCGGGGGCTTGGCTGTGACATGGGGTTTGGCCTGGACCGGAACTGGAGATATGTCTCAGACAGACTTAACTTGGGCAAGGACCTGGACCGAGGACGTGGCAGGGACTTGGGACGGGGACGTGGCAGGGACATGGAATAACAAATTATTTGTTAGTGTCATAAATCTATATTATATATAATATAACAACACACAAGGACACACACTACAGGACTACACAACTCTACTGTTTATTGTATATGGATGTACCATAGGTATGATGATGTTATGTAATAATTCCCCTGCTGAAAAAAGAAACCATTAGAGAAATTCTAATGGTTTCCACTACAACAACATTAAAACCATTAACAAATGCAGTGTGTTTTGGCCATATTCTATTAGGATTTAATGGTTTGTATTGGTTTCCACTAGACATAAACATGCCCCCAATATAACCCAACACATTACCAGTAGAGACCCACACATACCATTATAGATTCCATTTAAAGCCAATACAATTCCCATTATAACCATTAAATCATTAGAATTTCTGTAATGGTTTCTATAGTGTTTTTTTTTCAACAGTGTCATTAAATAATTTACTTCTTTCAGACAACATACTTTAAATATTGTTTACACCCTAGATGGCCGAACAGCTGAGTCTTCAAACTACAGCGAACACCTACCTCTTCATGAAATACTTCAGTTAGCACTTGTCATTGAAAAATGTATTAAAAATAAGATCTTTGACGGGGCACTGTGGTTTAGTGGTTATCACATTTGCCTTTAAACTCCGGGGTTGGGGGTCGATGTCCACCATCCTGTGTGTGGGGAGTTTGCATGTTCTTCCAGTGTTTTGCAGGTTTCCTTCGGGTACTCAGGTTTCCTCCCCCAGTCCAAAGACATACATTGTAGGCTGATTGGCATTTCTAAATTGTGTGTGTGTGAGAGAGAGATTGTGCCCTGTGTAGGATAAGTGGTATGGAAAATGGATGGATTGAAAATCTATGACTTCTTATGACACTAACCTTTCCAACAGGTTTTTCAGACTGGGGTCAGGGTTGATAGAAACTAAAACACTTTTAGAAGTCACTCAGGATAAGGGCATCTAACAAAAGATATCAGTGTTCAACACAGATATATCAGGGCCTCCTGATATAACAGACCTGTATAGTAAAATATTAACCATTTAATTCTCCAATTTAAAATTAAACCATCATATTTTGCATGTTCTACTTGTAATACATTAATATACATACACACAAACATATACAGTATATACATATGTTACAAATCAATTTATTGTTTTTAATTTATTTATATCAACAATTAGAACAAGTTTACCATTTAAACCATTAAATTAAATCCATGTAGCTTCTTTGAAGACCCACCTTATAATTTGGGAAAAGGTCAGGAAGTGGGCGGGGCTCTTCATAACGAATCACAGCGGTGCAGGAAGCGGGACTTGCAGGGAATACGAGTGTGAAGAAAACTAATGCAGAACAAACACGTATTTCCAGTTTTTCCTAAATACTTGTCTAGTGAAGTAACTGTTTCGAAAGGAACTCCAAATTAAACTGAAAGGGAAAAAACCCTGCTGAAATAACAAAAAACAACAGAAACCATCACAGAAATTCTAATGGTTTCAGACTACAAGTACCATTACAATCCATCAGCTGATAACCATTAAAACCATTACCAATATCGGTCCTTAAATGGTATCCATTAGACATAACATGCCACCAATAGAAGGCAACAAATTACCAGTAGTGACCCACAGGGACCATTACAGTTTCCATTAAAACCACTAAAATTCCCATTATAACCATTACAAATTCTACGAGGTTTCCTTGTGGTTTCCTTTCCAGTAGGGAATGTAATGGATGTAATGGAGCTGTTCTGCTGAGCAGACATTATGTTGAGGTTGCTGTATTAGAATAATAAAATATACTATAGTTCCTCATTTATATACTAAATAAAGGGAATCATTGATTGTTTTAGAATTTGTTTCACAATTTGTAAAAAAGAGATGTTATGTGAGATTCAGGTGACTGCTGACCAAATGCTATGCTATCTCTCTCTCTCATTATAATATATAATATATATATAAAATACAGATTTAATAAAAGAGTAAAAACACACCTTCTTTGGTATTAAATATTTTATAATGAAAGTGTCAGTGAAAAGTGCAAGTAATACAAATTTACAGCATTTGGTATAATAAAAAAAAAGAGGTAGTTTATTACAATGAACAATTTCTTAAAGTTTGTTTTAAAGGGGTCATATGACACTTTTGAATGTTTTCCTTTAATGAGTAAACTGTTTCTGCATGTAAAAGATCTGCAAAGTTACAAATCTCATGTCACGTATCGAGGGGATGAGGCACGGAAGCAGTAGCAGGCGGCAGGTGTAAACGTAGTGTTAAGAGGTGTTCAAAGGACAAACAAAGCATAGGGGGCAAGACAAAAGTGTGGTCAAAGACGTAAAACGAAGGTCAACGTAACTAGGAAAACAAACGAGATCAGCCAACTGGAGGTATACTTCACAACTAACTCCTGGGTGAATGACTCTAAGTAATAGAGGTGAGTGTGTGATTGCTGACAGGTGAGCGAGATTAGAATTCTGGGAAGGTGAGCGCATGCATGCATGGGAGGTGAATGTTGCTTCTTGGGAAATTGAGTTCTGACCGGACTGGGAAATGACAGCTCAGTCTCCCACAAAGGGACTTATTCTATCTAACAGAGAGCACTGCTCCAGATCTGCATAAAACACCTCCATCCAAGTCCAGATATTACTTCCACAAACGTCTGTCACAATTTGAAATATCGGCATGATGCAGTCATTTTTTAATATTTAATTAATTTTATTTAGTCACTACTGGACATAAAGTTACTACAGTGAAGACAAATTAAATCGTTATAAAGTCGTATCTGAAAGTTAAGAGAGTTACAAAATAAAAACTTGCCACTGTGAAATGTTCTGCTGAAGTCGTGCTTGTAGAGTTGGTTCTGATTGATCTGCTCGATCATCCGCAATTTCAGAATCTGACTCGAGCTGATACGGTGAAACTGACGAAATTATTAACTGTGTTTGTAGAAGCTCGTGATTAAGGTAAGGGGCGTTATATTTCCGACACACACGTGAGGTTTTTGGCCAATCAGAGCACTCTGGGATTTTCGGAAGGAGGGGCTTTGGAGAAACAGGAATAATGTACAGTATATTTAAATAATGTGTTTTCTGAAGATGAAAGCATGTTAACTTATTCTCTTACACCCAATAAACTAAACAATTAACTTTTAAAAGCATCATAAGACCCCCTTAATCTTAACAGATAATGTCCAGTTGAGTGCAAAAGTTTCATTGATCTCAGACCATCATTGTAAAGTTTTTTTTTTTTTTTAAGTGTTTTTAAGTCTTATTTAAAAGGTTAAACAGGTTCAAGTGGAGTTAAGAATCAAATTTGAAGCAAAAACTGGCTGTGCTGTCCAGGTGGGAGGGGAAATCCTCTCACCTGCCAGTCACAGCATCACTGGCCAATCATGGGCATCTGTTAGCTCATGTATGTGGAAGAGGGCAGATAGTGATTTTCATGGAGAGGGTTACAGAACTCTGACGCAGCATGAGCCAGTTCGAAGGGGGAAAAAAATCAGATAAAAAGAACTTGCAAGTGACAAAATTAGTGAGAAAGGGGAAAAAAACATGTCCTCTAAACATAATTTTCATATAAAGTATTGGGTATTAAAACCTTTGCACTCAACAAGATTCACAAGAATACTTCTCTCTCATGTTAAGTACATGTGCAACAATTATTGGCACCCTTTGAGTCAATACTTTGTGCTACCTCCCTTTGCCAAGATAACAGCTCTGAGTCTTCTCCTATAATGCCTGATGAGGTGAAGGATCTGAGAGCGTTCCTCCATAGAGAATCAGAATCTCTAAAGATCCTTCACATTTCGAGGTCCACGCTGGTGGACTCTCCTATTCAGTTCACCCCACAGGTTTTCTATGGGTTTTAAGTCAGGGGACTGGGATGGTCATGGCAGTCATTAAACCATTTTTGTGTTGATTTTGATGTACGTTTTGGATCATTGTCCTGCTGGAAGATCCAACCACGGCCCATTTGAAGCTTTCTGGCAGAGGCAGTCAGGTTTTCATTTGGCACAAATTTTCACAGCCTTCTTTAGCAAGGGTGCCAATATTAGTGTAGGGCACTGTATCTAACATGTAATAAGTAATACATCAAATGTAAATTTCACATATAAATCGACACATTCATTATAAAAGTAAACAATTATCTTCAAGATCATTTAACTCTTCACATTTTAAATAGTCATAACACAATAAATTATTTCTTTTATAAATATTGGTAAACATTGCAGTACCTGATCCACTTGTACTAGCACACCACACACACACACACACACTTCAGAATTAGCTCTTACAGCAATAAACTCAGAATACTGCAATGTCTTTACATCACTCACACAACTGTGAGAATAAAAAATAAGTTATATAATCTCCACTTACTGCATCTGTAGCATGTGTTCCCCTGAACTGAGAAAAGAACGAAACTCATTTTTACAGTTACTGAAGGTTTTATTCGTCAGTAGGCCCGTCACGAGAACTACGTTATTGACTTATCGTGCGATATATGGATGTGACCTCAATACGTTTTGCTGACCTCGATAATCATGCATTGTGTTTACACGTGTGTTTGTTTACACAAGAATGAATGTTACCATGTGTTCAGCGAGTAGAGATGGATGCAAATGCAGCTTAAATGAACTCTGCGTGAGAGGAAGATTCCTGATACACTTAACCATTCGTGCTGCTTCTGTCCTCTCGTCTGCTCTAGGGCTGTTCAAGTAAGTTCCGGACTTCGAAGATAAAAATGTACATTCAAAACTGTTTTACTTTTTTTTTTTAAAGAATTTAAGATGTGTAGCAAACACTACCACCGATTTTAATTAAAACACTGTCGAAAAAAAACAAACAAAAAAAAACGACGCAAGATACTAATGACTAAATCATGTTGACGACTGAGCCGCTGTGTGAGCTGAAGAACAGTGAATGAACACTAACACGGGAAACTGAAGCGCTTTACTAGCAGGTTAATTAACTCACCCAAACGCATCCTATACACTTACAGTATCTCTCAAAAGTGAGTACATCCCCCACATTTATCTTAGTCCATCCACTGGAATGTTTTTGGGAGGAGAAAAAACATTCATCCGCTTGCATCTTTACACCACCGCTAGCCTAACTGTTGCCACACTAAATGTTTAAAATGTAAAATGTAGCACTTTAAATGTACTGTGAGGTCACTCTCGGCTATGGACTTGACGAGACACGGACATGGCAGTGTGAATACAGCAGTGTTACACACTTTATAGTTGTGTATCTTCTGAACTGCTATATTATAGTTCATTCTTTATCTTTTATAACAAACTTTCTAAAGCCTTTCTGTAATATTGTGTTTTGACTATTTGTAAAATAAATGCAATACATAACTATCATTACTTGTCACTTTCCACTATTTGTATTACCTCTTTTTTTATTATACTGTGAATTTTCTTATTTTCATTGTTCTTAAGGGCCTTTCACACGGAGCGTGATCTTGTATCGAAACAATTGATCCCTATGGAGCTCTTCACACCGGGCGCGGTTCATTCACGGCGTGACAAAGTGACACTTAAATTTTTTTTTCCAACCAGTGTGTCGATTTTTTTCCACCACAAAAATAAAACTGATCTGGTCTTAGCAGTGGAACAAAACCAGTGTTTAATGCCTGTGTTATTTATTATATTTCAGATTATTTCATTCAGACTAAAACAGCTCGATGGCGCTGTTCAAAAACGCAAAAAAACTAACAGTTTGTGTTGTGGTGCTCTGCGCCAACATTTAAGTGATTCTAGTGTGCAGGTGTAAAATGCATTCTTGGTCAGCGCCACCTATCGTGCAGACGTGAATTAGCTGAAGGTGATCAATCGTTTCGTGTTTGGAGTGAAAGCATCGTTCATCTGTGATTCACTTCGTTTTATTGCGTCGTGCTCAGTGTGAAAGAGCCTTTTTTCAACCATGTAGACGAGATGGAGTTCCTTAAACACTAAGTGACTATATCAACATGCAATACTGTTGACGAAAAAGAGAGACTAAAATGTAGTCTAATTTTTTTTTTACCAAAATATCTATTTTCATCAACAGAATGTTCGACTGAAAAGTTAATAAATAATAATAAGACTAAATATGATATAAGCTATTAGACACAGGACTAAGACTAAACCCACACCAAGACCCACACACAGACCACTGCCATGTCAGTGTGAGCATACCTACAATCCCTGCTGATTAAAGGGCTGATGATTGTATAAATGTATGAACTCTCATCACTGTCCTTACACTTCCGTTCTTTTCTCAGTACAGGTGAAGATAATCACACATGTGCTACTGATATAGTGGAGATTATTTTTTCAGATCGTTATTCCATATTACACCGTAAACATCATCACGTCTTACTCTCTCAGTGCAGCAGGAACACACACAGTCCACTTTAAGAGTTGTTGGAGGAAGAATCTCCTTCAGATTCTGTAAAACATTCAAATCCAAGACAAAGTGAAGTAAACACTGCGAGTCAATAATGTAGTGGATTTAAACATCATTTATGGATCATAAAGGTTCACTTACCGGGTTTGGGTGGAATAGGTGTGAAGCCTGAAACACAGATGATGGACAGACAGTTATTATAAAATCTGTGGACTGGGTTTGGTTTCACGAGACAATTAGTCAATATCAGCTTATTGTCTCGTCTTATTTATCAGTTAAAGCTTAAAAATGTCAAATATTCATCAAATCAAGTTCAAATTCAGTGTTCGATGGAGTAAGACGTGAAGTTTGAGTCTCCTGCTGATCTCGATTAAAATTGTAATTAATTAGCACTTTTTTGGTCATAATACATTTTGACTTATTCTACTTCGTTTCCTTATTTGTATTTTTAACTCGGTGGTTCGTTAAAATGTCTGGGAAAGAACTTGAAAACCGGTAGCATTCAGACACAACTGAGCCCTAGAGAGCGGTCTCCTTCTCCCCGTGAACCCGCAGCTGCATCCCTGAGTGGTGACCCTGACTTCGCCGCACTCAAGCTTGAGCTGCTGGCTTTACAGAGGAAGAACATCGCCGATATATAACACCAGGAGAATCTTCAGAAGACTCTCAGGGATGCGCGGTCTACTATACAAGCTTGACTTGCAGGTCATGAAAACGCAGCAGGTTAGTGATAAAGTCATTACCGATGCCACCATATCAACACTGAAAGGTACTGTTGGGGAGACGAGCACACGCTCTCCGGTTGCACCGATGATATAGTTCATATGAAGACTCCATTAGAGAATAAAAGTGAGGATCTGGAGTTGAGGTCACGGCGTAATAACAAGAGGATAGTCGGAGTTCCAGAGGGCGCCGACACATGTTCAACCGCTGCTGCCGCTACTTTTAATTTATTTATTTTTCCTTCTCAATGAAATATTTGGGAAAGGGAAGGGAGGAGAGAAAAGGTAAATGAATCACATGTAAATGAATATGAATCATATATGAATATGAATCACATGTAAATGAATCATATGAAAATGAATAAATAAATTAAAACGAAAAAAAAAATTTCAACAAATCCCCTTTCAAGAATTAGAAAGTGTAAATATGTTCTCGGGAGAACTTCACATCTGCCTCCTTCCTCCGCTCACCAGAGTTCTTCTTCCAGACCACAATTCCAGCAACAACGACAACCAGGAGAACCGCGACTGCACCAACGATGATACCAATCATAGCTCCATCTGATCCTCCACCTGTTAAATCAGCACAGTCTCTTATCTGCTGCAGAAATAAATCATCTTTCAGTGTAAATCTGTAGTTTTATAGGAAAGTGTTTCTCTGACCAGGATTCAGGATTCGAATATCCTCCTCATGCAGCACTATCTCCTTCTCCAAGCTGCTGTGCTGAATCATGCAGGTGTAGTTGTGTTTCTGCAGATCCTCAGCTGAGACTGTCAGAATGCTTCTCTTCTGGAAGGTTCCATCCTGGTTGGGTAAAGTCTTACTGAGCTTCACGTTCTGAACTAACTCCTCTCCGTCCTTCCTCCAGGAGATATTCACTGTTTTGGGGAAGAAACCTGTAGCGTGACACACCACCTCTGGAGAAGACGAGTGTTTCTGGAACACTGATGCCTCGGGACGAACTGCACAGAAGAAGAGTGAAATAGAAAGTTGTTTTTTTTTTTCCAAGGTTTCAACTCAGGGCAAAAAGACAAAGAAAACGTTGTAGGTTGTTCGGTGGCAAATGCAACGTGTGTTGCAAACTTTACCTTTCCTTTCCAGAATCCTTCTGCCCCAAGACAAGTACTGACACAACTGGATACACTTCCTTTTGAGGTCATGCTTGTGGTCCAAAATACGATGACCAGTAGCCTCCCATCGGTTTTTCAGTGCTTGAGCTTTATCACTAGTTGTATTCCAGATGAGGTTTTTTAGATCCAGAGCGATGACATGTTCTCCATCAAAACAAGATTGGTCATACACTCTAGTGGAATTGCCATCACAGACGAACTGGTTGTCATCATAACAGGACTGGTTGGATACTTGAGTGATTCGGTCATCATCAAGCTCACAGCCAGACATCCACTGCCATGTGTGAAATCCTGCAGACAAAACACACACACACACACACACACACACACACACACACACACACACACACACACGTGAAATAAAACCCATTTGCTCTGTAAGTATTTTATGTAACCAATCAAATGATTATTTTTTTAGACCAGGTACATTTTACTGGTGTTCTCGCTAAACAACTTGGTTTTACATAACGTAATTAAGAAGACTGGCTTGTTGTGTTATTATATGGTTATATTTATGGGAGCTTGGCAGTCATTAAAAATTTCACACAACAAATGTTTTAATGATGTAAACAATGCTCTGTGTTTTAGGGTTACTGAGTGGCTTCATAGAAAAGCAAAGGAAAATCAAATTGTATCTCACATTCTGCAGCTATTCAAATGTCCTCATACTGTCATTTACTAATTCATCTGGCAGACACATACCAGTGAGACAGAAACCGATCCAACCACAGAGCCGAGCAGATAAGGGTTTTGATCAATTATCCTATAGTGTCTCACTGGCAGTGCTAGTATTTGAACGACTTGTACACAATCTTAAGGTTTTAACAATTTCATTTAATAATAAAAGCTGAGTGTTTTCATTCTCACCTTCACTGTGATTAAAGTCCTTCATTACTGCAGACAAAAAGGATTTTAAGTCCTCCTCATTACCCTTGATCCAAACCTTCTGATTTTTCCAATAATTTTCATGCTCACACTTTTTCTATCCATGCCATCTTCGGCATGATCTCCCCGGTTTTATTGTCATAGTACTCAAACGGCTCTCCATCCAGAAGACCAACAAAAATGAAATTGGGAAAATCTGTTCCTGGTGTGAGCACAGTGAAGAGGTACTGCAGACTGTGTGTGCCTGTAAAATAAAGATCAGCATTTAAATACTTTTGATTAAACAATACAGCGGCAAGAAAAAGTATGTGAACCCTTTGAAATTTCATGGTTTTCTGAATAAATTTGTCATAAAATGATCTACGTCAAGGATATTGACCAATATAATGTGCCTAAAATAATAACACAAAAAAATTCTGATCCCTCATGTCTTTATTGAACACACTATTTCAACATTCAAAATGGCAGTGGAAAAAGTAAGTGAACCCTTAGAATTAATAACTGATTGACCTGCACATCGTTCAGGAGGAATTTTAGCCCATTCTTCCCGGCAAAACTGCTTTAGCTCAGTCATATTCTTTGGACGTTTCATGTGTATGGCTTTCTTCAAGTCATTCCATAGCATCTCTATTGGGTTGAGGTCTGGGCTCTGACTCCACACCAAAAAAAAGCGGAATTTGTTTTTCTGAAGCCATTCTGTTGTGGACTTACTCCGGTGTTTTGGGTCGTTGTTCTGTTGCATCACCCAACTTCTACACAGTTTCAGCAGACGTACAGACATTCTCATATTATCCTGAAGAATTGTTTGATATATTTGGGAATTCATCTTCCCCTCAATGATTGCAAGCTGCCGGGCGGCTGATGCAGCAAAGCAGGCCCAAATTTAGCCTATTACTCAGAGACAATTTAAATTCAACATAGAAGCCAATACTCACATCTGTAAACCTAGTTGGAGATAGAAAAAACACCAGCCCTGAGTGAGAAGAACCAAGGGTCCAGACTTTAGTTCCACCAACTGAGATCAACACCAATGAGAATTCTCAGAAGGGATCCCCTCACCTGGAGCTAAAGCTCCAGTATATATACTTTATGTTCACAGTAAATAACCAATATATTTCAAAAAGCTTCCCAAACAGTTACAATGATGTTTAAAACCCCTCTCAAACAGTTACAATCATTTTAAATTAAAAGCTTATCAAGATTACAAAGAGGTTAAAAAAACCTACTCAGAAATTTCCCATTAGGATTCAAAAGTTGAGATAGACAAAACAATTTAGAGTGATGATCCTGATCTCACTGCGCAGGTGCCATGTAATTCAACCATTCTTATAAATGGCTCCTCACGGACGGTTCTCTCGGACGGTTCTCTCTTAAAAATTTAAGGCCATCGTCTACACCACACCGGCCCTTACCCGTGAGACAAGAATCTTCACCATCTGAATTATGAGTAAGTTTCTTTTACATTTTTCTCTATTTCTGGTTTATAATTTATGTTCATATCTGCTCTATATGTCATATTTCTATTTTATATATGGTTATGCTGCTTGCAAGTTGTTTACTGTACTCCCTACTTCATAATATTATATTATCCTTATAATATCTTAATACTCCTTTTTATTATTCTTATAAAGTTATAATGTTATGTGTGTGTGAAAGAGAGGGAGACAGAGAGTGTGTGTGTGTGTGTGTGTACACCTGACCTTGAATGTGCAAGAGTGTGTGTGTTATCTGTGTGTGTGTGTGTGTGTGTGTGTGTCATTAAATCTCTTATATTTCTCTGTGACCAATAAATCCTAGTGTGTTGATCCCAAAAATACGAATCCTGTTCATCAATATATATCCGCCTAATACCGTTTCTGTATGTCTAGGCGTCTATTTTTCCCTATTTCCTCTATGTGAGGGGGGTGGATTTGGATCTGAACACTCCCTATCAGATCGCGCATCTCAATGCTGATTTTCAATAAAATTACATATTACTCATACTAGGTCTCCCTCATGTTTATTTTAAGTATATTTTAAACACAACAAAATGTTTGCCTGACTGTAGACTGGTGAATTTCTAAAGTCTTTGAAATCACTTTGTGATCCTTGCCAGCTTTATGTAAATCAACTATTCTTGATCGTAGATCCTCTGAAAGCTCTTTTTGGCGAGGCATGGCTCACATAAGCGTGCACTTATTGTGCAGAGCAAACTCCAAACGTTTGAGGGGTTTTTAATCAGTCAAAGTAGCTGTAGTCCACACCTCCACACTCATTTTCTTAACGGGACTCCAGGTGTGCTGAAACTTGATTCCATATGAACTTTTTTGAGGTCATTAACTCAAGGGATCACATACTTTTTCCACAAGCACTATGAGGTTTTTGTTGTTGTCTCAGTAAAGACGTAAATGATCCAAATTGTTTTGTTATTATTATTTTAGACACATTATATTTGTCAATACCCCTGACTTAGATGAAGATCAGATCACATTTTATGACAAATTTATGCAGAAAACCATGAAATTCCAAAAGGTTCACATACTTTTTCTTGCCACTGTATTTAGCGTTACACAGTGTTTCAGCTAGAAATTCTTATCAAGGAATACAACTGAAAATGATTTTGAGAGCCTACTTCCATGAATGAACAAACTGATGATTAGTGCTGGTGGGTTGCATCTATCAGCAGAGAGAGTATCAGAACACTTTTTTTTTAAAAAGACACCAAAAGAAAGTTTTTAAAATACACTAATGAAAAAGAAAAAAGGGGGGTAAAGACGGAAGAGTTTCAGAAGTGCTTGGGCCATGCACTGATAATAGTATTAGTTTTATTATCTCATGGAGCGAGCATCACCCACTCTATAATTCCCTGTTCCCTCTAGTAATCTTTGCAATATTTTTTTCTTTATTTGGACTATTTATGCCACCTGCCTTTATGATGCATAGAGTGAATGATCACTGGCATTTGGTAATAACAGCTTTAGCTTCAGCTAGAGTCCAGTATTATGAGAACTTATTTACTGTAACCTGATATTTAAAATGGCATAAAGAGTAAAATATCATTATTTTGTGAGCAAATACGGTCAAACACCTTCAGCCATAACATTAAAACCACCTGCCTAATATTGTGTAGGTTGCCCTTGTGCCTCCAGAACAGTTCTGACCCATCGAAGCCTGAAGTCTATAAGACTTCTGAAGGTGTACGGTGGTGTCTGACACCAAGAGGTAAAGGCAGCAGATCCTTTATGTCCTGTAAGTTGCGAGGTGAGGCCTCCATGGATCTGACTTTTTGTCCAGCACGTCCCACAGATGCTCGATCGGATTGACATCTGGGGAATTTGGAAGACGGAGTCAACACCTGGAGCTCTTTGTCATGTTCCTCAAACCTTTCCTGAACAATTTTTGCGGTGTGGTAGGGTGTATTATCCTGCTGAAAGAGGCTACTGCCGTTATGGAAAACCGTTACCATGAAGGTGTGTACTTGGACTGCAACAATGTTTAGGTAGGTGGTACGTGTCAAAGTAACATCCACATAAATACCAGGACCCAAGGTTTCCCAGCAGAACATTGACCAGAGCATCATACTGTCTCCGCCGGCTCGTCGTCTTGCCATAGTGCATCCTGGTGCCATCTCATCCTCAGTTAAGCGATGCACATGTACCCGGCCGTCCACACTGATGCAAAAGGAAATGTGATTCTTCAGACCAGGCCACCTTCTTCTATTGCTCCATGGTCCATTTCTGATGCTACACAACCCTATGCAGTCCCATATGCAGTAAGCTGTAATGCAGCTTACTGTGTGGAGCCTATGTGATGAGAACCTTTCTATCAGAGACATCATTAACTTTTTCAACAGTTTGTGTTACAGTAGCTTTTCTGTGGGATCGGACCAGACGAGCTAGCCTTCACTCCCCGCGTACATCAGTGAGCCTTGGGTGCCCAACCTTGTTGCTGGTTCACCAGTTGTCCTTCCTTGGACAGTTTTGGTAGGTACAAACCCCAGCGAACCACTGAAGACCTGCAGTTTTAGAGATGCTCTGACCCAGTCGTCTAACCATCACAATTTGGCAATTGTCAAAGTAACATAGAAACTTGCCCATTTTTCCTGCTTCCAGCACATCAGCTTCCAGAGCTGATTGTTCACTTACTGCCTAATACATCATGCCCCTTGACATGTGCCACTGTAATAAGATAATTGATGATATTCATTTCACCTTTCAGTGGTTTTAATATCATGTGTGTGTGGATCAGCCTGCTTTTTTGATCTGACAGACTATAGCCCTAGTGCGGGGAATAACCATAAACTTCCAAACCACTTAATTCGGCCCCGGCAAGGTTAATGGGAATTCAGGCTCTTTTGCCCCAGTGAGCCTGATCATGTGGTTCAGCTCAGCAATAAGAGCCTTCATTCAGTGCCAATTCTGGCTTTTAAAATTCAGCCAAATTCAGTTGGCTGGAATTTTTGACCTATGATTGGAATGTGTGCACAGATCACTTAATTACACTTAATAATTATTCAGTGTAATTATACTAAACATTATTATTTCCAGAATATCATAATTTTACATTATGTTTGGTATAAAAAACAAACAAAAAAACACACACACACACATATACATACATACACACATATATATATATATATATATACATATATATATATATATATATATATATATATATATATATATATATATATATATATATATATATATATATATATATATATACATCAAACACTATTACACATGTGTATATGTTTCTTTTATATTCAACATTCCAAAACAAAAATCACACTGTGTGCCATATAAAAAATAAAAAATTCATTACAAGGTGCAAAACAGCATCTATGGAAGCCCTAAGCGGCCATGCATTATACATATTTTCTGTTGTTTTTTCATGATCTCAACTTAATTTTCTCGTGATCTTGACATAACCAAAAGCTGTACGATGTAAATTTATTGTGAGAAAATCTTGCACTTTGTGAATGGGACTGGTGTTAGAAGCACGTTGGCATCTTATCCATCATAAATGTAATAATTCCCCGCTGTAGAGATGGACTTTATCTCCACATTAAGAGAGATGGATGTGTCCCCCTTCCTCAGGTGTCAGACACTAATGTGGAAGTCAGTGTGGATGAGCTATATTTGAGGTATTTATATATTTATATTTATGAGGTATTTTTGTGGGCGACACCAGAAGTTAACATCATCCTGGTTCCCTCCACAAAAAGCCAATAGGACTTTACCATTGGCTTTTGGATTATTGCAGAAAATAAACTCTGTGACTAACAAAAGTTTATGATTCTTACACGTTTCGTTCATTAAGATAAGATTCATACGACTTTGAAGTCTATACACTCGCCAGAAGTAAAAAGCTAATGTTACGCTATAAACAAACTACACCACGGTCACATGACTTCAACGTCACCACCGCGACACTTCAGACAACTCTTTCAACCTTTATTTTTAAACACAATACAATTGTAAAGCACTTTAAACTGATACAAGTTTGAAAGTTTGAGTTGCAAGAGTGCGAGTATAAACACAGCGAGGCTGCAGTAGAAGAGTTCTCCTGCTCGGCGTGATGACGTTTAATGTCCGCGACAATCTCCGTAGTCAGCTTTAGACGCCTGTTAGCAACCGTCTTTTTTCAAAACGCGTAAAAGGATTTAAACATTCCTGAGTGCGGTATTACTGAAGTATTTTATGACGCAGTATAAGACATGGACATAAAACCGAATTGACTTCGGGATGTTGGATGTCCAGTACACATGAAACTTTAATGGAGAAAACAACAGAAGAGTAAACATTAGAATGCATGGCCGCTTACGGTTTCCACAAGCACCGCAGTTCGAGTTGTAGCTATTAACTTCGTTTGCGACTGGTCACGTATCTTGTTTTCTGAGTCGAAATTAAGGATGAGCTCTTCTCCACACTGCTCGGTCACGCGCACTCTGTGTGTTGATGTGTATGTGCGCGCGATCAACCGGGTAGAAAAACATCAAACGACGATCGGTCGCGTGGCGAAAAGATCTGTGCACGAGATGTTTTCTTAGTGATTATGTAGATGTGACTCGTGAGTGGGTGGAGATTTTTTTTTACTCCAACCTGCTACAGTTAATAATCTCACCCAAAAGTTACCGGTTGTTGTTGTTGATGGACCTACAGAGAAGTTAAGAACCCTCGAACTCACCTGCGGAAGACACTCCGACTGCGATTACCATCATCAGTGTGATCGGGTGTCTCATAATCATCAGTTTATGGAAAACACTACACACTTAATGTGATCCTGTTTGACAAAACTGAATCTCAACACTCTACAGGCCTTTAGTCCGTTACCTGGACCCGCTACCTTTTCAACCACACACAGGTGATGTGGCATCACGTGACAGGAAGAACTCCCTTACCTTCCTTTTACCAAAATTAAAGTATCCACTGCTTTAATAATATAAATACAGTGCACGTGCACAAATAAGTAATTGAGGCTAGAGGAAAGTAAAAATGAACAAAAGATGAAAAGGAAAAAGGAAATAGAAGGTAGGAGAACCTATTATTCCTTAAATCTAGCTCTCCTTTAATAAAGGATTGGGTCACAATAACATTAAGGTGGAATTCTTTCAGTTCTTTACACCTTATGGAGAATGTATTAAATATTAAATATTGACAGTTATAACAAGTACAATAAATGTCTCAGATTCCTAACGCTAAACAAAAGTATAGCTGCAGGGCAAAACACTAATTTACACTAATCTGACTAATATGCACAATACATTAACATGGGTGACACACGGAGTGACTAAACACTAACCATTTACCTCACACCCTTTATGTTTCAAACATTCTCAAAGCACACCTGATGTCCCATAACTAAACTATAACTACGTCTCTGTCTCTAAACATAACTTATACTGGCCACTAGTTCATATTTATTAGCAGACCACATCGTGTTCATCGTGGTGAGTTTGAATAAAGAGGAGGGATGTGTGTGTGTGTGTGCGGTATTGGAGTGTATGTGTGTGTGTGTGTGTGTGTGTGTGAGAGAGAGAGAGTTGTTAGCTTCTGCTGATATGTTTTAATACTATTGTCCTATTCATATTAGGAAATCACTTTCAGTGCCATTCAGTTTCAATTTGAAAACTGTTTATATGTGTTATTATACTTTTTACCACAGCACTGCGGAATTCTAATTGATTTATTTTCTTGAACAGCCGCTCTGACAGTAGTGCAGATGGACATCATGTCCCAGATCTCAAAACAGCTCTTTATCCAGATAGAATCTCATAATACTAATAATGTTAACAGTGCTATAATGTGATAAAGATAAACTAAAGTGATAAACAGGATCATCTACCTACTGCACAGGGCTTACTCTCACCTGGAGAGGCCAGGAAGTACACTGAGAATCTTTTTTTTTTATTTTTCTAGTGCACTTAACACCATCTGGCCCCCCGCTTGCAGAAAAGCTATCGTACATGCGGGTAGACCATGGCATGGTGGCCTGGATCATGGACTATCTTACTAGCAGACCACAGTACGTCCGACTGCAGGGCATACTGTCAGATGTGGTGATGTGCAACACTGTGCATCTCAAGGAACTGTGCTTTCACCTTTCCTATTCACCATATACACCTCTAAGTCTGGAACATGCCACCTCCAGAGATTCTCGGATGATTCCTCCGTCATGGGCTGCATCAGTGAAGATTAGGAGGAGGAGTACAGAGGCGTAGTGGAGAGCTTCATCAGATGGTCTGAGGATAACCACCTTCAGCTCAACATCGGCAAGACCAAAGAACTGATAGTGGGCTTCTGCCGAAAACAGAAAGCCCCAACACCTATTACCATCTAGGGGGAGAAAACAGAGACGGTGGACTCGTACAAATTCCTGGGAGTGCACATAAGCAGAAAGCTGGACTGGTCAGAAACACACAAAAGCTCTCTACCGGAAGGGATAGAGCAGACTGTTCTTTCTAAGGAGGCTCAGGTAGTTTGTCATGAGCAGCAAGCTACTGCACATGATCTACCAGTCTGTAGTAGCCAGCGTCCTGTTCTATGCTGTGATGTTCCGGGGAGGTGGAATTAAAGCTGGGGAGCCTGACAAACTCAACAAGTTGGTGAAGAAGGCCAGCTCTATTGTTGGTCACAATCTGGAGACAGTTGGGGAGAAGAGAATGAGAAATAAAATCAAGTCCATTCTGGGAAACCCCTCTCATCCACTGTATTCTGAGCTGTGGCAGACCAAGAGTACTTTCAGACACAGGCTCACTTTACAACACTACATATATGTTGCTACACTGTTGTAATATGGGTACCATATTGTACTATTTGCACTGCTCACACATCACATCACTGCTTCATAGTGATTGTTATATGTCTACACTGATTATACCGTAAAGCTGCAATATGTATATAGTATTGTGTATACCGTATTCGAGAGGTACATGTGTGGGGAAACGGTTAATAAGAAGACACCCCCATATTATTTTGGCTGTTGGTATTTGCAGTGATCAGTGGGACTGGGGGCCTGTAATTTTTGCTGTTATCATTATTCAACAATTACCATTGAAATATTAGAGAGACAGAAAGAAGACTTGGTACTTATACCAATAGAGGGCGCTGATGACCAGTGGTAGGGGAAAAACACCCGCGAAAGCACAGAGCTAGAACATCACTGCTCTAGTGACTGCGTTTACATGGGCAACAAATAATCCACTCTTAATCTAATTAAGACCATACTTTGATTAAGAAACTACACATTAAACACCAACCTTAATCTAATTAAGGTCATAATCTAAGTAAGCTCTAATCGAATTAAGACAGGTGGAGTACTCCTGTTTTAGTCGCATTATGGACATGTATTACAGACATGTAAACACCTTAATCACATTATGAACGTCGTGTGAGCGTTTTCACCGCATTTTGCGACAGGACACGATCACACACGGCAGTTTTACGTTTACGGTGAACAAGAGAGTTGGGCTGTGTCCCAAACTGCATACTTTCCTACTATAGTCCTGTAGTGGGAAAAAGACATGTATCTCGGCTACTACACAGTAGGTAGCGATACGATTTGAGACGCAGCCCACGGCTTCAAGCAGTCGTCTATAAGCTCGTACAGCACACTAATAATTAACTGCACTTAAAGCGATTGTAAAAAATTAAACAAAAACAACCAAAACTGTATACGGTCCCATAACGACTGAACTGTATGTTGATACGTTAAATTTTGGAGTGACGTCAGACGGGCGTGGGCGTGACGTAATGACGCTGGCTGTTAATCTAATTATGATCTATAACATGTAACACGGGAACATGACAGGAGTATTCTAAAACGACTCATGTAAACACCTTAATCACATTATTACCTTACTTAGATTAAGGTCAATAATTAGATTATTGCTGTCCATGTAAACGTAGTCAGTGTTGAGCTGCACTGTCGCCACATGTATTCTGTTCTCTCATGATTAAGATGTATTGTAATTAATTACAGGATCCTATAACAACTGTGAATAAATAAAGAAGCTACATCACCCCACACATGCATTATTCATTTTAATGTGTGCAACACATGGGCTATTTGTATAGTGGGACTGTACATTGTTGTATATACTGCTCACATGTATATATACAGTATCTCAGAAAAGTGAGTACACCCCTCTCATTTTTGTAAATATTTGATGATATCTTTCCATGTGACAACACTGAAAAAATGACACTTTGCTACAATGTAGTGAGTGTACAGCTTGTGTAACAGTGTAAATTTGCTGTCCCCTCAAAATAACTCAACACACAGACATTAATGTCTAAACCTTTAAGTGGAAAATGTCCAAATGTTTTGTGTGGCCACCATTATTTCCAGCACTGCCTTAACCCTCTTGGGCATGGAGTTCACCAGTGTTGTACACAGACAGACAGACAGACACACACACACACACACACACGCACAATCATTTTGTACCTTGTTATTAAAAATAATAATAATATGTATATTTTAAAACAAGGTACAAAATAATTTTATCCAGCACTGTGTAACCCAGGGGTAAAACTTAGATATAGATAGATTAAATAAATCCCGAGTATCTATTGGCATCATCCAATACGAGGTCAGGGTGCTGTTACGACATCAGCCTATAGGAGTGAGAGTTGCTACATTCCAGCCAATGGGGTGGCTGATCCCGCCTCTCAGCTAGCGGGAGGAAATAGGAAGAGAAGTCAGTAGTAACTGAGTGTGTGTTGATTCTGCTGTTACGGGTGTAAATTACCCTCAGTGTAGAGTACTATGAGAGTCTAAGTTGGAAGACATGCTACACTAATGTGCCGTTCTCTTGCACTGGTGACTTTATATCCGCCATTTTAGGTTAATGACCTCGGTATAAATGGCGCTAGCCGCCGCTCCACGTGTTGCTGTATGCTAGCTGTGTGCTGTAAGCTAACGGCTAAGGTGCCTTATCTTTGTGATTAAGTTGTAGAGTATCTCCGTTGAGATGTATGGATCAGGACTTACCGACTAATCTAGAACCTGATTGCAGCTTGGAGGTTGTGATTTGAGCACTGCGTCTGAGAGCTCTGATTTATTTCCCCTGGCCTGAGGGATCAGTTAGAACTGTGTGTACAGAGACTCGTTTCCTTTGGAGGAGGACACTCAGACTGCACTGACTCGGTAACTGAGGGACTGTGAACTCTCTCACCAAGACTGGAGTTTAGTTAAGTTAGTAGTTCAGTGTGATCAGATTTGAGTACCACTTTGTTTGAAGGATGTTGTGTTAAATTAATAATTGTGTTGTATACATATACTGTGTTCTTCTGATAATTGTTTAGTGTGCAAATTTGGGATTAATTATTTCATTTCCTTACTGTTATATTTGTTCCTATTGGTTATTTTCTATAATATATGAAATTAACTTTGTGTCTGGCGTCTTATTTCACTGTCATCATCCAACTCATGGCTCCAGTGAGTGAATCTGTAGTCTCTTGATCTGGCCCAATTCTGACCATCTAGGTATCTCGACTTCTCATTACAGTCATCACACGGTGTAATACCCCAATAAGTGCCTTAACCCTCTGGGGCATGGAGTTCACCAGAGCTGTACACACAGACAATCATTTTGTACCTTATTAAAAAAAAAAAAAGTGTTTTAAAACAAGGTACAAAATAATTTACCAATTAGAACAAGTTTACCATTTAAACTATTAAATCACTTTTCATTTACAATTTTAATTGAAATTTTTAATTTGAAGACATGCCTTATAATTTGGGACAAGATCAGGAACCATAACCATATCTTCATAACCAATCACAGCGGTGGAAGGGATACGGTGTGAAGAAAACAAATGCAGAAGAAATGCGCATTTCCACTATTGTATGATTTCCTAAATACTTGTCTAGTGCAGTAATGTTTTCAAACAGAACTCTAAATTAAACTAAAAGGGAAAAAAAAATATGCTGAAACAAAAACGTTTCGTTTGAATGGTTTCCACTACAAATACCATTACAAACCATCAGCTGCTAACCATTTCCAATGTTGATCCTTTAATGGTATCCACTAGACAAAACATGCTACCAGTAGTGACCCAAAGGGACCAAATCCTACAATTCCTGTTATAACCATTACATTTTCTATTGTTTCCAGTAGTGAGTGTAATGGAGCTGTTCTGCTGTACAGACATTGTTGTGGTTGCTGAATTAGAATAACAATATACTATAGTTCCTCATGTATATACACGAAATAAAGGGAATTATTGGTGGTATTAGAATATGTTTCACAATTTCTAAATGATGTTATGTGAGATTCAGGGGGTGGTGTGTAGATTTTGCAGACTTTATTGTATCGGGTTTAATAAAAGACTATAAACACTTCTTTGGTAGGGACTTGAAAGTGCCTTTATTTTCAGGTTTATCAGGTAATGTAAAAAAGTATAAAACAATATTTGATAAAGTGCTCTCATCTTGAGAGGTAGGTGATCTATTACAACAAACATTTAAGTCTTAAGCTTAATACATAATGTCCAGTTGAGTGCAAACTTCTCATCTTGTGAAGTTTGAGGTTTGTTACAAAAAAAAAAAGTTTTAAGTCTTATTTAAAGGTTGAACAGTGTTCAGGTGAAGTAAAGAGTCAAATCTGGTGCAAAACTGTGGCTGTGCTTTCAGGGTCTGACAGGGTCTTTCATAAAAATAATCTTCATAACTAACTTTACAAAAGTACAAGTTCATTACATTTTAAATAGGTGTAACACTAAGGCATCATAGTCATAAAAATCAATAAAACATTTGTTCCATAAATATCAGTAAACTTCAGTATGAGCTCTTACAGCACTGAGCTCCGTTATTGCGCTATTCTTCACATCACTCAACTGTGAGAATTAAACAAATACTTCATCTTTTTTACATTCTAATCTCCACTACTGCATCTGTAGCATGTGTGATGCAAGAAAAGACTTCAGGTTAAAATGTATATAAACAATAATAAAAAAAAAGGTTAATTCCAATAAATACTGTGCGTCTACATTTGTACGAGCACCATGCACGCACGTCCCTTTACAATTCCATTCAGTAGAGGTGAAGATAGAAATTATCTGGGGTAATCACATTTGTTTCAGATGTAGTGAAGAGATTTTTTCAAGTTATACAACATAAAGCTTGTCCTTTCAGACCCAGTAATAAATCACCTACTATTTCTAAATTCAGTAAGTTCTGATAAACACTGAAAATCTGTATTACACTTTCTGAGAGGAGAAGAGTGGGAAGTGTTCACACCTCACACTGTACTGGAACTCGTCCCATCAGAGGGTCTCACTGAATCTGGAAAGGGGTGTGAAGCTTTTTTTTTTTTTTTTGCTGATCTTCTGATGAACATTTCTGTTCCCCCCCCCCCCCCCCCCAACCCCCTTTTTTTTTTTTTTTTTTTCCCCCTTTTTCCAAAAAAAAAACAAATTGAACAGCAGTAAATATTCACAGATTTTATTTTTTCTCTTTATACAAAGGAAAACAAAATTGAACCCACAACCCACCCCTCCGGCTCATCATGGCTACCCATTAACTGTCGCTGGTTATAAAGATATTATAAAATTCAACAACAGGCACCAACCTTTAAGTGGGTAGTGTCTGTAACTCCATAAAGTATACAATAAAGGGATGCCATTTATGAAAAAAACTTCTGTACAACCATTCATCGTATATCTCATTATCTCGAGTTTCAGAAATTTTTTTTTTTAAAAATCACGTCCTTTATCCACTGAGAGATAGATGGGTATTTAGCAGACTTCCAATGTAACAGTAGGGAACGTCTTGCTATAAGGGATGTGAAAGCAATAACATCCTTTTGTATCGAGCTCAAAGGAATTGAAGCTTGAGGAATCCCAAATATTGCAATCAGTGGACAAGGCTTTAAATCTGCCCTGAGAAAAGTGGACATGATGGTAAAAAGCCAGTCCAAAAAACCATGGAGTTCAGGGCAGAAGAAAAACATATGGCCAAGATGACAGGGAGAGCCATGGCATTTATCACACTTGTCCTCTACATCTGGATACATCACAGACAATCTCGACTTGGACAAATGGACTATTTAAAACTTTGAACTGTATAAGTCCAAGACGAGCACAAGAAGTGGTAGTCTGTACCCTCTCCATAGCATGTTCAACACTCCTCACTTATCTGTACTCCTAATTCCATTTCCCACGCATTCCTAATTTTATTACTCGACCCACTACCTAGCATCAAAATAAAATCATAAATCATTCCTCTCTGATGCGGGTTATTTGAAAACATGTCTTCCCAAGCCTGTTCAGGAGGAGCAGAAGGGAAATCAGGAAAACATCTAGAAACGAAATTCCGTATTTGAAAGTACCGAAAGAAATGAGTCAAGGGGAGATCGTAAGTGGATGCCAAATTGGAAAAGCTAACAAACACACCATCAGAATACAAATTTCTAACTTGTTTAATACCCTTGTCATACCACACTGAAAATGAGTCCAAACACGATGGGGAAATAGATGGTTGTTGACTAAAGGACACAACGAGGATGCACCTACAAATTTAAAATGTCGTCTAAATTGATACCAAGTCCTAAGTGTGCTGAGGACAACAGGGTTATCAGTATATTGGGAAAGTTTTGTAGGTAAAGGAGTAAAGTAGAGCAGGTAAAGAGGATTCACTACAACATGATAATTCCAATTTAGACCAAGAAGATCCAGGAGATTGAACTCAGTAACAAAGTTTATGGATGTGTGCAGCCCAGTAATAGATTACAGTTATTAAAGAAACTGTTCTGTAACTGATCTTCAGAAAAGAACCAAAGTTCTACTAAATATAAATTCTGTGAGGTGAGAGCACTGACAATACTGGCTTCTTGAAGTCCCCCCACTCACCAGAGTTCTTCTTCCAGACCACAAGTCGAGGAACGAAAGTCGCAACTACACCCGACGATGAAACAGATTGATCCGCCACTTGTTCTTCCAGACCACAAGTCGAGGAACGAAAGTCGCAACTACACCGACGATGAAACAGATTGATCCGCCACTTGTTCTTCCACCTGATCCTCCACCTGTTCAATCACACAGAGTCTTTATTATCTGCTGCAGAAATAAGTCACATTTCAGTGTAAATCTGAAGTTTTATAGGAAAGTATAACTGAGAAACTGTTCTGTAACTGATCTTCAGCAAAGAACCAAAGTTCTACTAAATATAAATACTGAGGTGAGAGCACTAACAATACTGGCTTTCTTAATTCAACTCTAGAAATTTAAAATGTAATACGAATTAAAATATACAATTACTAAATCTTACAGGAAATTACTTCATTTTTCTCTTGAACTTAATGTCCCCCCCTCACCAGAGTTCTTCTTCCAGACCACAATTCCAGCAAGAATGATAACGAGAGCAATGACTACAGCAACGATGATAGCAATAGGAGCTCCAACTGATCCCCCACCTGATAAATCACACAGAGTCTTTATTATCTGCTGCAGAAATAAATCATCTTTCAGTGTAAATCTGTAGTTTTATAGGAAAGTGTTTCTCTGACCAGGATTCAGGATTTGGTGCTCGCTCACAGGCAGCACTATCTCCTTCTCCAAGCTGCTGTGCTGAATCACTCAGGTGTAGTTGTGTTTCTGCAGATCCTCAGCTGAGACTGTCAGAACGCTTCTCTTCTGGAAGCTTCCATCCTGGTTGGGTAACGTCTCTCTGAGATCCACGTCCTCATGCACATTCTCTCCGTCCTTCTGCCAGGTGATATTCACTGTTTTGGGAAAGAAACCTGTAGCATGACATACCACCTCTGGAGAAGATGAGTTTTTCTGGAACACTGACGCTGTAGGAGGAACTGCACAGAGAGACAAATTACACTTTTGTATACAATTATTGTTTTATAAGTGTCACATTTTCTATCTAAAAAGTGAAATTTAGTTTGTCATGTGATCTTTTTGACTACAATGGTGATTTAAAGAATAAACTCATTTTGCATGTAAATATTTAAAGATCAAAGCCACAGGACTGCAGACATGTGAGATGTAGAGGTGATATACAGGGTTATTAAGATGGAGGTATAAACAGAGTGCACTATTTATCCTGTACACTCCAGGTTAGGGTGGAAGAGTTTAAGTATCTCGGGGTTTTGTTCACAAGTGATTAAAAGGGGGAGCGTGAGATTTACAGGAGGATCGCTGCAGCACCTGCAGTATTGTGAGCACTGTATCACTCTGTGGTGGTAAAGCAGGAGCTGAGCCCTCAGACAAAGCTTGCGGTTAACACGTCAATCTAACTCTCCATCCTCACCTATGATCATGAACATTGGGTAATGACTGAAAGGACGAGATCGCGAGTGCAGGCGGTGGAAAGGAGGTTTCTTCACAGGGTTGCTGGACTCACCCTTAGAGATAGGGTAAGGAGTTCAATAATCTGAGAAAGCCTCGTAGTAGAGTATCTTTTCTCCAGATCGAGGGGAGCTAGTTGAGGTGGTTCAGGCATCTGGAAAGGATGCCACCCAGGAGGTTGTCTGTACAGCTCTACCGGGAACGCCCCACTGGGCGGAGACCCTGAGGCCGACCCAGGACACTCTGGAGGGATTATCTCTCCTGGCTGGCCTGGGAACACCTGGGAATGCCGCAGGAGGAGCTGGAATCTGTCACTGGAGATGGAAAGGTCTGGTCTGCCCTACTTAATATGCGGCCACCACGACCCTCACCAGGACAAGCAGTGTAGAAAATGGATGGACGTGTTTTATGCAAATTATTGTATTTTGATGAATAATGTTAATGTGCAACACTGCACTATGAAACAATGTTTAACATCTGGACCTGATCCTTTATCAGAGTAAAAGCTACAGGATCAATGTGTACACTGTGTACACCATCAGTAATAACTACTATATAGCAGGCAAGTATGTGTTTTCGGATGCAGCCATGGCAATTGGCAGAGCTACTGCTGCTTTGGCTCCTGTTGGCTCCATGAGAAGTTCCCGACTGACCACCTGTCAGACAGCATATCAGTACTGGGTTGACCCGGTACTACTGGAACTTATTAAAATCTGATACCATCAACTTTTTTTGGTACTGAAGTACCATACTTCTGACAACCCTAGTGTGTTGTAGTGGAGGAGTGTTAGAGTACATCGAGATCGAGAGAGAGAGAGAGAGAGAGAGAGAGAGAGAGAGAATGGCAGTTACAGTAATAAAGCAGATCACAGAATTTACCTTTCATGTCCACAAAACGCTTTAACCACTCAATGCAAGTATTGTTCAGGTAGTTCTTCCAGTGTTCAGCTTCGTCTCCAGCAGATTTCCACTGTTCTATGAAGCCCTCAGCTTTTCAGTCATCTCCCATCCAGGTGAAAGAGTTTAGATCCAGATGGATGAAATCTCTTCCATCATAACGCAACTGAATGGATCCACTGCAGGTGTCTGAGAGCTCACATCTGTACCTACTGTTAATTTCATGACCTGCACACACGCGGATATGTTGTAATAGTATTAGCCTGGGGAAAAATCTCAATATACAATTCAGCAGTACAGCAAAAAACAAACAAAACAAAAAGATCTGATATTCAGTACAACACAATTGTGAGTGTGATGTTGCTTTATATATGCACACAGCGGTTCTAAAAGAATGAAATTAAATATATTGGATAATATAAATTTATTCAAATATATTAAGACTGACCGCACAATAAGTGTAGTAACGTTTCAGTATATTAAAAAAAAAAAAAAAATTATTGCTAGGATCAGAGTTTAACAGACATGACTGATGCACAGTGCTGTTATACAAAATATTGGCACTAGTCCAATCAAATTAGTGGACTGAATTAATTGTGAAAATCTTTTGTTGCCTTTATTCTTTATAACACCTTTCCAAGTGTCAGAAGCTGTTGAATTATTAATGTGTGATATAAATCATGTGCTCTTTACCACTCTGTGTGTTCATTCTCACCTTTAGTATCATTAATGAGTTCCAAGAGATGTTGGAGGTTGTCATGTTCACCCCTCATTCTGGCGGTCTCACTCTTAAAGTAATCTGGGTCAACAGCATTGATCTTCTGTATCCACTCCGTCCTTGGGGTCACCTCTGTGATGTTGCTGCCGTCATAGTACACAAACTGCTGTCCATCCAGCTCACCAGTTGTGGAACTGATTCCTGGTTTGATGACCGTGACGTACTGCAGCGTTGGGTGGCTACAAAAGTGTAAATACAATAATTTAACGTTTTCACAACTAAACTTTATTCTGTGACCTCTACCTAGTAACCATTACATCTAGTAGGCCTAAACTGCCGAGGAGCACTGTGGTAACTTGCAGTTCTACTTTAATCAGCAGATACAGGCCACATTATTTAAAAAAAAACTCAGCAGCCAACAGACTGAATAGAATGGTAGCCTTGTCACGAGAACCGATACTTCAGTACCAAGTTGGTACCAACATTCTTAAAATGTGACAGTGCTTGTTTTTCTGCAGTAGAGTGGGTACCGTTTGTACTGAAGGTAACGGGGTTGTAAGGGGGCAGCAAATACATGTAAGTGTTTTAGTCGGTTCACAAGTGGTAAAGAAGAACACCTACAAGCACATGGGTAAACACTACAGAAGTTTAGCTCCGCCCTGAATGGTTGAGAAGAAAGGTGGCAAGAGTCAAATATGGAAATACTTCACATTCGAGACGGATGATGAACATATAGTTGATGCTGTGAAGTCGGTGTGTAACTGATGCTATCATTCATTTCAAACAAAGCGAGGAAAGACCTGGAATTTGGCGAAGCACCTGAAAGTTGGTCCTATATTATGTTTGTTTGAGGCAGCTGCATTGTAACCGTGACACCAGCTAACGTGATGCTCCATGTAATGTTAGCGATAGCCAGTTATTTGTTAACGACGCTAACGCATTGCAGTGTTATAAACTACCTCCTAATGTTCCTCCATGCGTCTCCATTCAGCTCGTGTCCTGTCAGCTAAATGTAGCCTCATGTCACTAAGAAATATTCACATGTTCATGCTTTTAATCAACCTTTTTTCCCCTGATGACACCACGCTGAGAGCAAGCAGTGCCCCACACATGCAGTCTCGGTAGCCCAACGTCACGCTAAACAAATAAATCGCACAATAAGCAGACAACTAGCATCAAACAGCAACAAAGCTAACAGTACATACCTATGCAATCCGTAGCAACGACAGGAAGGGGCGGGTTTTTGACTATGACGCATAAGCCACAGCTTATATACTAAAGTAGGAAGAGCGCTCATTGGCCACTTAGTCAACAGGGGTGGCGTCTAATCGCTGCACACCTCATTACATAAACAGCCATTTCTGCTTACCTTAATCTATGGTCATAATCGAAGTAAACAATCGAATTAAGACAGGTGGAGTACTCCTGTTTTAATCGTATCATGGACGTGCATTACAGACATGTAAACACCTTAATCACATTATGAACGTCGCGTGAGGGTTTTTACCGCATTTTGCGACAGGACACGATCACACACGGCAGTTTTACGGCGAACTTCGGCTGCGTCCCAAACCGCATACTTTCCCTACTATAGGCCTGTAGTGGGGAAAATACATGCATCTCGGCTACTATTCAGTAGGTAAGTATGCGATTTGAGACGCAGCCCACGGCTTCAAGAAGTTGTCTATTAGCACGCATACAGCATGACAAATAATTAACTGCACTTAAAGCGTTCGTAAAAAATTAGACCAAAAAACACCCAAAACTGTACACGGCACCATAACGAAGACCAACTGTATGTTGATGCGTGAAATTCTGGAGTGACGTCGGACAGGAGTATTCTAAAAGCGACTCATGAAAACAGATAATCCCATTATCTTACTCAGAGTAAGGTCAATAATTACATTTATGCTGTCCATGTAAACGCAGTCAGTGTTCGATTTAACGGTACAAACTGTCTGAGCCATGTGGGTTGGAAAAGCGACGTCACAAGTTTAAAAAAAAAAAAAGTTTACTTTCTCAAACACCAAACGAGCACGAACGTTTCAACGAAGAAAAGTGATTCATTTCATGGGGTTCCAACCTCACGGATCATGGCGGAACTGTCAGTGTGTTTACATGGACAACAATAATCCACTATTAACCCGATTAGGACTATACTCTGATTAAGAAACTAGCATGTAAACAGCAATTTTTAATCATCTTAATCCGACTAAACTCATACTCGAAGTAAACACAAATGGAATTAAGACATGTGGAGTACTCCTGTTTTAGTCACATTATCTAGGTGTATTACAGACATGTAAACACCTTAATCACATTATTATCTTATTCAGAATAAGGTCAGTGATTATATTATTGCTGTCCAAACGTAGTCATGCTTAGTTCCTCCCTGACGGTTTAAATGCTACAGTTAATAACCGTATAACAGTATAAAATAATGATCAACAAGCTAGGAAATAATACTATAGGTTTACTGATTTAGATCCTCATAATGGAAGTTACTTCAGATGGTGGCAATGATATTGATATGGAATATAAGAAAGTGCATTACGATAAAAAGAAAAAAAGAGAGAGAAAAACTAACACTGAATGTGAACGAACATTGCATGATATGAGCAGGAATACCAAAAATGAATGTATGAATGCGGAGGATGGAAAAGAGATTAAAGTAGTGATTAGTTTGATCAGACAGGCAGAGCAGTTTATGAAACCGATATAAGGTAGAAGTATCAGGTAATCAAACATATCTCCCTGACGGTTTAAATGTTAATAACATCCAAAAGAGAACCTACAGAGAAGGTCAGAAACCTCGAACTCACCTGCGGACGAAACTCCAAGAAAATCAACCGCGATGGAATCATCATCATCATCATCATCATCATCATCATCATCATCAGTGCTGTCGTGTGTCCCATAATCATCACTTAAAATAAATCAACTACGTAACTAATCCGAGCCCGCTTGAAGGAAAAACTCACTCTCACCTGTGTGCCGGTTCCTCCGTCCTTTTTATGCGCGCACACCTGGGAGGAGGGCGGGGCGGTGTGACGAGCTGGCGAATCGGCGAACTCGTAAAGACTAGTCCTGCTTTTGTTGCTTCTGATTTAAAGGTATACAATGTTGCCCTCTAGCAGTTAAAATACAGCTGCATACATTTTGCGGAAGAACAACTCGCGCTTCTTTGGTAGTACTTGGCTCTGCGCGGATGAATATGCTTCACTGCACCGGTGAACAACGTGTTGTAATTTTATATCTTCAGTGAAAGGAGGTGACCAATCCGGAAGTGGGAGGAGTGGAACGGGCGATGAGGGCGTGGTTGGGAGCTAGGACAAGCGGTGATTGTTGTTGGAGAGGAATATTTAATGATCAACAAGCTAGGATATAATACTATAGGTTTACTGATTTAGATCCTCATAATGGAAGTTACTTCAGATGGTGGCAATGATATTGATATGAAATATAATGCACTTCCATTACGATAAAAAGAAAAAAGAGAAAAAAAAACTATCTAACACTGAATGTGACGAACATTACATGATATGAGCAGGAATACCAAAAATGAATGTATGAATGCAGAGGATGGAAAAGAGATTAATGTAATGATTAGTTTGATCAGACAGACAGAGCAGTTTATGAAACCGATATAAGGTAGAAGTATCAGGTAATCGAACATATCTAAGTGTAGAGTCAGCAGATATCCTAACAATAAAGGGCCTTTGTAGCTTTTATTTGTGCAATAATCAATGGTACAGCTCAAGCTGAAAGGAAATCAGATCAACTGAAAATAGCAGTTTGGTTGTGCAAATAAATTCCTTAAATTAAGTGGGGTGAGTGCAGAACAGGTAGATGAACTGCTTAAGGCTGATGAGGGGAGCAGTGATGGAAATAAATATATGTTGAATCATGCTTCACAGAGCAGTGCTATATAGCGGTATAATGTCTTTCCTTGTACAACCCCAATTCCAAAAAAGGTGGGACACTGTGTAAAATGTGAATAAACACACAATACAACGATTAGCAAATCCAACCAAACCCCATGTGTTATTCACAATAGAACACATAACAATAAATGTTGAAACTGAGGAAATGTACCGTTTAAGAAAAGAAAAATGAGGTAATTTTGAATTTGATGGCTGCAACATGTCTCAAAAAAGTTCGATACGGTGGCAACAAAAGGCTGGAAAAGTAAGTGAACCTGGTAAGTGACTACATTTCTGCTGTTACCTGGATGATCCATAACTGTGTTTGTTTTGTGAGGTTTTTCACGAGTCCCTTGTTTGTCCTGAACAGTTAACCTGCCCACTGTTCTTCAGAAAAATTCTCCAGGTCCTGTGCATTCTTTGGTTTTCCAGCATCGTCTGCATATTTGACCCCTTTCCAACAGTAACTAAATGATTTTCAGATCCATCTTTTCACACTGGGGACACTTGATGGACTCGTGCACAATTATTACAAAGGGTGAAAACATCCACTGATGCTCAAGAAGGCAACACGATGCATCATGGGTAAACTTTCCACTTACTTTTTCCACAGCACTGTCAATGTTTAATGGGATGTGTTCAATAAAGACATGAAAGATTATAATTGTTTGTGTTTATTTTGTTATCTTTCTATACTTGTGATGAAATGAAATGAAATGAAAATGTTAACTTTTAGTATGAAACTACTTGCATATATACTATGAAAGAGTGGTTAAAAACTACCAACAATCTTTTTTAAAAGTGCTTAAAGCTATTAAAAACTAAAAGATATAGTAACAGGTCGTTTTTACATACATTTTTTTTATGAAAAGAGTTTTGTACAAAGCAATAAAATGGATTTATTTGCTAAACAGTACATTATTAATTTAATTTCATCTGTACCATTAATTTCAATAGAAACAGAATTAGACTTTTTTTTTAATTGTTCCAAATGATTGGTTCTAAGCAAAATCTCAATCACAAGCAGGTTAATAACTTGCTTCTAGAATTATTAAATTACATTTGGATGAGATAATTTACTCACACCACACCCAATGGCTTCCAATCTGGTGTTTGACTGCACGCTACAATACATAACATACTCGTTTAACAGAGAATAAGGCTAATAATTAGGTTGTGTTTAGTGGGGAGGTTAAATTTTTACACTCCTCAGTTTCTCTTGAATGTAAAGCAAAAACCCATTCACAAACATACCACAACTCTTTTATTTTTTGAGCAACTGCGATACTCTGAAAGGCACTGATATTAATCACTTTGCCCTCTCAAAGTCTACTCTCTGTTCATACGGTGAAGACAGAGAGTGGTGATACATGTTTGCTGGGTACCAACACAAGTTGGGGTGTTATGGAATGAGGTGGCTGATAGATTAGCTAAAAGTACGCTTGGAAAAAGAAAAGTAGATACTCAATGAAAACTATAATTCAGGAGGAAATAAACAAAGAATGGCAGAGAAGATGGAATAGAGATAGCAAAGGCAGGTAGCTTTATAAAATCAGGAAGACAGTGGCAAATAAATGGTACATGGGAAGGAATAGAACAGAGGAAGTGTAATTATCTAGGATCAGACTGGGACATACAGTTTTAAATTCAACTTTGGCAATTATGAGGAAAACAGATGGATTGTGTGACAATTGTGGAGTGTTAGAAACTGTAGAGCATGTTTTGTTTGTATGTGATAAGTATGACATTTCGGTGCACGGTGGCTTAGTGGTTAGCACGTTCGCCTCACACCTCTGGGGTTCGAGTCCGACGGGGCCATGTGTGTGGAGTTGCATGTTCTCCCGTGCTGGGGGTTTCTTCCGGTACTGGGTTTTCTCCCAAAGTCCAAACACATGCATGGTATGCTGATTGGCGTGTCTAAATTGTCCGTAGTGTATGAATGGGGTGTGAGTGTGTATGTGATTGTGCCCTGCGATGGATTGGCACCCTGTCCAGGGTGTACCCCGCCTTGTGCCCTATGCTTCCTGGGATAGGCTCCAGGTTCCCCGTGACCCTGAAGAAGGAGTAAGCAGTAGAAGATGGATGAAAGGAAGTATGACATTTCGCAAAAGCTTAGTTGAGAATATTAAGAGTGAGGGTAGAGGATATTTGGGGTAAAACAGATGCACATGGGTACAGAACACTGTTTACATTTCTACATAAGACATGTTTAGACAGTAGAATGTGGTGCAATGCTTGTGGGGACCTGGTAAAGGACCAGGAGCACCATCTAATGCTGGATTCCTAACGTACTGTAGGACAGTGGTTCTCAAAGTGGGGGCTGCCCAGGGGCTTCAACAATTTGGTGTTAAAATAAATAAATGTATATTTTTACTTTCACTCTCAGAAAACCACACACACACACACACACACACACACACACACACACACACACACACACACACACACACCACAATCAATCAATTCCAATGTAATATAAAGATGTAAGATGTAATTATTAATAAAAAGGGGGATATATATTCAGAAGTCTGTATTTTTAATGTGTTTAAAGACATCTTGTAAACGGGGGCCTCGGTCAAATGATAATGCCATTTGGGGGCCTTGCCCTGAAAAGGTTTGGGAATCCCCTTTGTAGGATATAGTTCACAAAATACGGTAGGCGGCGGTAATCTGGAATCTTCGGAAACTAGCATGATTACATTGGGAAAACGTCTCGTTGAGACTGTGAATGAATCTGAAAACCTTCTTGCCGAGTTGGCCGAGGGTAAATTTGGCAGATTAGCAACAACTGTGCCATGTATGTAACTATCATGGATGATGCTACAGGAATGACCAGTCTCCAGCTTGGAGGTGGGAGATATGGCCAAAAAGTGAAGGCTACTAAGACAAGTGAGAAGAAGCATGAACAAACTGATTGGAAAGTGATGTTTAAAAACGAAGAGGGACATTTTCACCCACTTAAACGAACAAAAGCAATTGAGAATGAAATGGGCAAAATCAAGTTTGCTAAATACTTAAATAACAAGAGGCTTTTAATTTTAGCTAAAGACCAATTACACACAGATAAGTTTCTCAGAGCGAAAACTCTGAATGGAGAACGGATTAGTGGTCATATCCGAGGGAATGCAGCAAAGCTCCGAGGTGTTATTCATGATGTTCCTTTGGCAATGAAAATGGATGAGATAATGCAAGAAGTAAAAGGAGGAAATGTTGGTAAGATATGTGAGATTCAGTCAGTGTTGCACATAGTTCTACAAATGACATAACTAAACTGCTGACTGAATTCTACATTATGTACTGGTTTAAAAACTGAGCAAAAATAAGGACAGACGCTTCATTGCCATCAGAAATATATTAATGGTTATTTCATGTTCATCAGGCAATTTACCAATAATATATTACTAAAGTATCAAATATTTTGGTTAAGTGCTTTCCTTTGAGAGGTAGCTGATTCGTAAAAAAATATTTTCCTAACCATTTCCAAGAATACTCTTTTAAAATGTTCTGTTGTGTGCAAAAGTTTCTCCCCTTTTTTTTATTTAGCTTTATTTATTTTATTTTATTTTTGTTTAATATGTTTTGAGTTTATTGTACAAGTCTTCTTTAAGGTCAAAACAAAACTCACTTAAAGTCAAATTAATGGTCAATGTGAGTCAGGGAAAAAGGATCTATAAAACAACAACAACAAAAAACAGGGCTTTCGCAGAGCTGGAGAATAAAAAGAATAAAACGTTAGCACATTTAGGAAGACCATCACCAACAGTGACGACTTTTCATTCAGAATTGAACAAGCAGACAGAAACACTTGACAAGTCTTGCAGAAAAATAAGCAAACTGCATCAGATGCGGAAAAATTCTAAAAAATCCTTTAAACTCTGGCTCTCGACTGGTTCAACAGAAAAGAGTTTTCCGTATGATCTAAAGATTGCAAATTTTGATTACTGACGATACGAAAAAGAGCAAAATTGGCCATGCCCTCTGGGTGGGAGGGACATATCCTCCCTCTCCCTCCCTCTTTTACATTGTGATCTCTATTTACTGCATCTGTAATGTAAGTTACACACTTCTCCCTCACCACACACACACACACACACACACACACACACACAAACACCTCATTTGCTGGCATGTTTTTGGGAGGTCACTTTGTAGGTATACATTTACTGACTGTTGCTCTGAACATTGTATTTTGCCCAGTAATGGAAAAAGCCAGATTATTTGGGTGCTGTTAGATTTCCAGGACAGCGGTAACATGGACATGATAGGTTGTGAAGTGCTGGTACAAGTGAATCAGCTACCAGAGTTTACACGAGGTTTTACATAGTGTAGTACTGCAACTGTTGGAAACTGTAACATTATAAACCTTCATGAACTTTAATGACAGACTATTTAATGACGCTTTGAAATTCTTGTGCTTGATAAATTATTTATAATTAATAATATTTCGCAAAACAAATTCTTGTACAATCTAAAGCAGGCTGTTAACAGTAAACGCTGCTTGGTAAATGACATTTACTTATTTACTACTGTATTAGTTTCCCAGATAAATTACCAAATATATTTAAAATGTTATTGACCGAGTTCTATTCCTTGTTAATATTATGAAAATGCTTGACAAGTATTTTTAAGGTCTTAACATTTATATATAAGTATATATAAATTTTCTTGTCCTGTCCAGACACTCATGAACACCACTGCCATGTCGGTGCAAGTCAGTAATTGTCAGTAATTTTTGAAAGTGAATAAATGCATAAAAGACACGAACTAGAAATTGTTTATAAAATTATCCGCTAGGGGCGTACTGTTTTAGTCAGTGTAGAAGACGCTGGTCAACTCTGGGACTCAAACCGAACAGCAGATGGCAGCAATGCGACTTCTGCTGTTCAAGGCTCACACACAGGCAGTTAAAGGACAATCTGTGATTGGCTGCTGATATTGATGCACTTGTGCTGACCAAAAGATGCCAAGTTTCAGGAGCAAAAAAAAAAAGTAGTCTACACAGGACTATCTCCTTTAAAATGTTGCTTCAGACACTGATTGCACTTAAAGAATACAGTTCTGTGAAAATGAATCCTTGCTAAAGTAATAGTTAAAAATTGTGCAATTAATGTTAGTCAACAGCTTCACTACAAAAGAGTTTGGTTTGGTGGAATCCTATTGTTCATGTAATTGTTCTACATCTGCCAGTAATATGTCCAGATGATTTACAGTGACTTTAATTTTCACTTACGACACATTCTAAACTTGATAAAGGATACAGATTCTTCATTGAACAGTACCTTTTTGATTATAAAGGGAAGCATTTTTGTATTGTCTAGCCCAGTTTACGTTAATGGAGGAGTTAGGACAATGCTACTTTTAGCTTTCTCTTCTGCAAATTAATTGATTTAATTTACTGTAATACTCTTGCAAACTCTCGTTGCAATTGTGTTTCCATATTACTGATGTTAGCTATAGATTGTGTATTGTTAGATAAAAGTTAGTAACGTATTACCTTAGCTTAGGATCTTAGTGGATTTAAAACAAAAAAATACATTCAATAGTTAAATAAATAATAATGCAACACTCACTTTTTGTTGCAATTAAGCATAGAAGTGTCCGGCTTGTTGCTGCTTCGGTGCCCGGGAACAAGCAGCACCAATCCGGACACTACACCCAAGAGACACGGAGGCCACGGCTGAAGAGCTGCGGTCCGGCTCCTGGTCACCATTGAACATATAGTGAATGCCACCTTGATGGTGACGCTGAGATAGGAGCTACACCGGGACTTTACTCAATTGCAACAAAAAGTGAGTGTGTTTCATTATTATTGTTTTGCTTTAAACGCCATAAATTTAGCTAAGCTAATTGGCGCTTGAGCTTTTGCCGCAGGTAGACACATTGCTTCTCCTTCATCTCATAGGATATGATGCATATATACACTGGTGAATTTTATATAAGATCTCTCTCCCTCCAGAATGTTTAATTTTAGCAGCAAGAAAACTGTTTTGTTGTCAAAAATGGAATGTTAGTAGTGCCACCCATGTTACTATGGCAACATAAGGTAAAACGGAAGTAAGTATACACTGCTTTGCAGAAAAGTGGAAGGTTTCTGACGTCATTGTGAAACGGGTCTATTATTTAAATGAAGGAAATTAGAACAGACACAAACAGGCTCATGTGTAGTACCTTTTCCTCAAACGTGTGTTTGTCTTATTTATTCTATTTTACAGAAGGTAAAGGTAAATCTTTTCTCTCTGTATACACTGCATTATATAGTTCTATTACACAGTATTTAATGCATCTTTTTGCACTGTGCGGTAATGTAAACAGTCACCAACGTACCTACTTGCCTATATCCTCTATTCCATACTATATACTGTGAGTTGCAGTATTCATATTATGTGCAATCTCAAACTGGTGCAATGCCTTTTATATACTATAAGTAGCAAATATTTCCAACTCATGATAAAATGACTGACTGACTAACACGGGGAGAAGGTTTTACACAACATCATTACTGACTGGCAGGAAGAGCAGTTTACTCATACAAATCTGTTACACTACTCATGAAACTCTAAACATGTCATCTTTGTGCTAGATAAATACTTTTTTTTTAAAGAAAATATTTAAAATAAAAATAAAATAATTTTTAAAGGTGAATGATCATATTTGACTCTAAATTGAGAGATAGGGAACAATTCTAATCAAATTTGAATTTAGATAAATTAATAAAAAAGAATGTTAGGAGTAAGGTGCTTACACAAGTGCGCAGGTTAACACCAGCTTTATTATAGACACTGTTACACCACGGCCAGCAGAGAGCACTGTGGCACGGCTCCTGGCTGGTCACGTGACTTTGTTTTGGTCCGCTCACTTCCTGCTTGAGCATTTAGTTTAGTTTAAGTGTCTTTAATTTGCCCCAGTGTCCATGGTTTGGTTTGATTACGTTTACTATTTAAACCCCTCGGTTACTCAGCACGTCGCTCAGTATTATCGTTTGTAAAGGTTAGAGAGGTGATGTAGTTTGTATTGTTTGTGTCCATGCCTTGATTCATGATCTCGTTTTATGCCACGATTCCAGTTTCTCGTTGTTCTGTGAAGACCGCGTTTTCTTTGGTAGTTCTGTTATGTGTATAATAAAGACTTCGATCTCCAGTCCGTTCTGTAACAGACACAGGCAAACAAATCCAAAATGGAAGGCACGAGCATAGTAAACAGACAGGCAGAGGTCAGATGATGAGCAATCAGCATAAACTAGGTAAAATGTGAAAACCAGTCAAGATCGGGAAACTGGTAGACAATAATGCTAAGGCTTTGTAACAATTAGGCCAAAACACAGAGCATCTACTTCACAGTGATTGTGGGTTGAAAGTCCTTTTATACTGTAGGCTGTGATTGTGAACAGGTGTGTGTGATCAGTAAGATGGTGAACTTGAACATGACAGTCTCTATTGGTGCTGGGTGTTGTAGTCTGAAGCGGCCATGTTTGTAGGCCACGTTGTACTCTGGATAGTGTAGTTGAACTCAGTTATTTCAAATAAATAACAATTAGAACTAATCCCAATGTAAAATGTAATTTATTTAGCCAAAGCCTGAAGATAGGTGCTTCTATATCAGGGTTGCTCACACTTTTTTTTTTTAACTTGCGAGCTACTTTTAACAAGACCAGTCAAGGAGATCTATCTACATTAAAAATGAGAAACATATATTTATTTATATATATACTGAGTATACTTAAAATATATATATATATATATATATATATATATATATACACACACACACACACATAATATATATGTTCATGTACCTTGTATAACTGCATGAGCCCTTATGGCACACTACAATTCAGTACATTTTTGGTCAATACCTTACTCTGATGACTTGCACTGAATAAAATCAGACAGGGTTGCACAGTCCGAACAGTAGCTGCTGGTAGCCAGCCTCAAGCTGATTTCCAAATGATGATCAGTCATTGTGGAACGGTATTTGGACTTAATAATCATCATGTGGGAAAAGGCTGATTCACATACATAAGTAGAGCCAAATAATGCAGTCAAGGAGGTACATTTCCTCATGTTTGGTACTTTTCTCCTGTGAGTAAGTTCCAAAACTGTCCATGAGCCCTGGACTTCAGCTGAAGGTCAGTCTGTAGTTTCAAAATCTCATCCTCCACTTCAGACGAGTTCAAGTGAAACAGTCTTGCTATTTTTTATGTGAGCGAATCAACCTCAACATTGTCCCTAAACGGGTAGCACATGAATGTAGTCTTGAAAGCGTCTGTGAAACTCTGACCAACAGCTGTCAGTCTGCTCGTAGCGTGTGATGTTCAACTGCGCAAAAGTCTTCCCCCGCATCTTCAGATCTGACGCGAGGTTTTGGAAGTTCCCAAAATCATGGTGCTGCAGCTTTGAGGACAGAAGTTGCATTTTCCATTTAAAGACATTAACTGAGCTGATCATATTGACCACGGTTTTGTCTTTTCCTTGCAGCTCAAATGAAGCTCATTTAACATGTTGGTCAAATCGGTTAAAAATGCCAAGTCCAGCAGCCACTGAGTCACGATCATCACTGAGTCGGGTGTGTTCTGCATGAGAGCACAGCAAAAAGAACCTCCCTTTATCTCCCTAAATCCTCGGCCATGACTTCACAGCCGTGTAACTACTTCTTGATAGCTGGAGAGCTTTGATTGAAGAAAATATTTCGGTTTTGCTTTTAAAGTCCCGAAACAACAAGTCAGCTGCATCTACGAATGCCTCTTTTATCATCTCTCCGTCTCCTGTGACTTCTTGTGTTTAATGATGGAGAGACTCACCCGAACGATGCTTCGGTGGCTGCCTTACCATTTGAAGTCGGCCGGGAAAAAATGACTGCTGTCCGGACAACTGTGATTTTAGTTCCTTCACCTTCCTCTTCCTCAGCTTGCTTTTCGGAGGGAAGTCAGTGTTGTGTTTTTATGAACAGTCTTAAAGTGCCGCTCCAAATTTCCCTTATTTGGAATAGCAATGGTAGCTCGGCAGATCAGACAAACGACTTCGGATTATGACATCATGAAAAAAAATAATCCTTCCATTCCGCATTGAAGTGATAAGTCTTCAGTTTCTTGCTTGATCCCGCTACCTCCTCACTCTTTTTGTCCCCTTTTCTTCAGTAGGAATAAACTGGGAAGTTAACTAGGTGATTTCGCGCCTAGCATTTAGCGCTGGCATATTTGATCGCACACATGTGGAGAGAGAAAAGACGAGATCTCAGACTGGCTGTCCTGTATGTCAACGCTAACATCTATTTTTTATTTTATTTTGAATGTTGGTCGACGCGGCCGATCGCGATCGTATCGTATTGTACCCCCCTGTTCTATATACTACTTTATATACCATGTACATACTTTGTGTTACGAAGAAGCATTTTATTAATGTACATAATGAACAAAAATATAGAGCAAAGGAAAACACACAGAACACCTTCTCTAACATCACCCCATTAAAAAGAAACATTACATGACATTGTGTAATCATGTGTCTGCTCAGCTAATTTCTGATACACAACATAAGTATATACGTCACGAGGATCCCCCATTTCCCCATGTCCCCCTGTCCTCATGTCTTGCTTGTTAAAGAGCTGCTCCTGCTGTGACAAACAAATCAGTTAAAACTAGCAAGTGTTTCCTAGATGTTTTTATTAAGAATATTTCAAGGTGGATGAGCAAGTTTGTGTAAACTGGCAGTAAAGAAACTGTTCATGTATTTTAAAGGACCATAATCTATTTTTTTGCAAATTGTGACAATGATCACTATGTCGAGGTCACAAAACTGTACTGTTTGCAGGATGGAGGCTTTTTTATATCATGCTTTTAATTCACTACTGTGAGTTAAATGTAAATGTATTAATTTAGCAGACGCTTTTATCCAAAGTGACTTACAAATGAAGAAATACAAGCAAAGTTGTATTTGTAAAGAGTTGTCAAATTAATAAAATAATGCTTATATTTATAAATCTATGTGCTGTCCTGTAAAGAAAACCTACCCACAGTTTGAAGAATAAGCATTAAGTTCATTCAGAATTTTATCCATAAAACTTTTACCCCTAGACAAAAGCGATTTTTTTGTAAACCTTTTTATGGATGTTAAAGGGATGATGTTATTAATTAATAATGTCAATCTTGATTCAATCTCCCTCTTGGACTTGATCTTGACTTGGGAATTGGGTGCAACTCCCTTAAGACTCGACACTGTCTTGATTCGATCTCATTTAGTCTTGCAATTAGACTTGACAATGGTGGTTTGAGTGCAGCCCAATAAGTGACTAAAGACATAACTACAGCATTTACACAAGCTCATATTACAACTTAATGCCTCTCCATTAGTTGGATTTAAATCTTTGGTGTCAATAATTCTGGAGGTCACAGTATATAATTACATAAAAATAATTAGTCTCAGATTTACCTCTTTGTCTTGTGCTTCAGCAGCTAAAATAACAACAATAATAATTAAATATACAATGTATACATGATTAATTTTTCATACATTATATTTGTGTTATATTGTCTTAAATTATATAATATGCATTCAGAAAGAGAGAGAAAAAAAAAAAAAAAAAAAAAAAAAAAAAAAAAAAAAAAAAAAAAAAAAAAAAAAAAGGAAGGGCAAAAAAAAAAAAGAAAGAAAAAGAGCAAAAAAAAAGACATAATTTTGTTTGGTGTGGGGGAAAAAAAAGGGAAGAAGGGGGAAAAAAAAAATTTTGGGGGGGGGAAGGAGGGGGGGATATTTTGTGTTTTTTTTTTTTTTTTTTTTTTTTTTTTTTTTCTGAAACAGTGTTTATTTTCACATGTAAGTACCTGTACACCCCGAAAAATAAAAGCTTAAAAATTTTTTTTTAATGAAAAGAAGAAATGTGAAGAATAATTTTTTTTGTTTTTTTTTATATTTTTTTTAAAAATTCACATGTAAGTATGAGTTACTGAATATTATTTTGTCCAGCTTGATGAAGCTGCAGTAATACAGTCCTGTATCAGAGACATTAACTGCTGGGATTGTGAGAGACGTGTTCTTTCTGTGCACAGACATCACCATGTGCTCAGGTTCAGTGGAGAAATAGCACTGTTGCATTTGGCCAGATAAAGTAAACTGTTTGCACCCAACAAGAAGTGGCACTGAGGTACTGATGTGTTTATACCAGAAGATGTAACTGGCACGATACAGGTCATGATGGCACCAAATAGTGACTTTATCTCCAGGTTCTGCCTCCAACGTTGAAGAACCGAGAGTCTCTGAGAGCAAAGCTGCAAGCCATAAAATAATCGTCTCATGTATCACACATCAAATATCACTTCAGATTCTGAAAATATTCTAGTTATGAAACTGTCAACTCTCAGAAAACTCTTATTGATAAACCAAACCTAAGATAAGACTACATATTTATTTATTGTTTTTAAATTTAGTTTAAATATAGCTCATTTATTGAGCAGAATTGTAAAAAGTAACATATACAAAAGCATTAATGTGGTCCATATCCAGACAAACCACACTAATTCTTCAGCAACTATAAAACGTGCTCATTTTCTACAATCATTAATTAAATTCGTAAATAAGATTACTAATACTTACCAGTACTTATGGTATAAAGAAGTAAAATCATCATCACAAACTGAAGCATTGCTGTACTTGTCAGGTGAGAGATGATGAGGAAATGAGGACATCTGTGAAAATGGTGATGTATCTGTGTCAAGGGGAAGTGGTTTAAACACAGTCAACAGCAATTTATTAACTAAAAAGGAAGGCTTGATCCCAGTGGTGTTTCATTCCTTATAGGACTTCACCTCTGAGATTAATACCTTTTGATAATAAAATGGGATTCATTTCTATTATGTTAATTTATTTATTTATGTGAAATACTTAGTGTAATTGTAATGAGTATAATTTTCTGCACACTTGTATACTAGCATGTGTAAAATCACACATGTACAGCTTGTTTAATGACATAAATGTTGCATCTGAATTTCTTGCAAGATGGCATCTGAAGTTATTAAGGTCTTAGTCTTTTTATCCTAGCAAGCCAAAGAATATTGCTGGTGTCTGTTTATTTAACCACAGCATGCATTTCTAATACACACACAGAGTACTATTAGTAACTAAAACAATACACCATGTGGTCAATACAAATGTAGGCTCTTTATAGTTACTGTGATGTGATCATTCAGTGGTAAACAAAGGACCGAGTGAAAATGCCGTTTGTGTGGTTTTAGTGAAACAAAGGTGCAAAAAGAGTGGTGGTCAGGTGACATCTGATCATAAGGCGCCCAGCGTGGTTTTCTCTGCAAGAAACAACACAGAAAGTCTACACTCATCTAGACTGACTGAGTGTCAGTTTTGTGGTTGGAAAACATTTAAATGCTGCTAGGCACAGCTTCCTCTGAAATGGACATAACACTGCATGTGTTTAAACCGAACAATGTGGTTTGTGTTGTGTCTGGTGTATACATGTATCTATCGATCTAGTAAAAAACTAATTGTAAAACCTGACTCAAAAATATGGGATTTGGTATTAAAGTATTTGGTGCTCTATGAAACTTTATTTCTACAATCAGCACATAAAGAACAGGGCGCCGTAAGCGCAGGCTGTCCCTGCGCTCTGACCCCAACATCCTAGCAGGCTGGGATATGTTAGAAGAAAAGAATTTCACTGTGCTGTAATGTATATGTGACAAATACAGAATAAATAAATAAATAAACCTGTACTGGATAGAAACAGTAAAAGTGCAATGCTTCACCTCCACAGTTAGAAAATGATCGAGACCTTCCAGATTGTTTTAGCTCATATACTATACCATATACTAAAAATATACTGTCAAAACATCCTTGGCTAATGTTAAACAAAATATAAACAAAAATATAGTTGCAACACACTTTTTTTTTTGCCTTTGTTTTTCATTTTCATATGATTCATTTACGTGATTCATTTACATATGATTCATATTCATGCATGTGATTCATTTACATGTAATTCATTTTCATGTGATTCATTTACCTTTTCTCCCCTCCCTTCCCTTTCCCAAAATATTTCATTGAGAAAAAAAAAAAAAAAAATAAAAAATCCCCCCTGCCCTCCCCCGGCTCATCGTGGCTACTCTATATCTGTCGCTGGTTATATAAAAATGATAAAACGGTAAGTGTTCCGCTTCTTTAGTTGAAATAAGATTAAATTCTGCCTGTAAGTCAAGACGCTGTTTAAGAAGTTCTGGGGGGGGGTTCAATGCACATCTTTGATCGAGACTACTGATTGCAGATGTAAGTTCATTAACCCTAGCAGTGCGTTTTTTATTACAGCGAGCAGAATAAGAAATAATCTACACTCTGATATAGGATTTAAGTGTCTCCCATAACAGTGAATAACAGATGGAGTCATTCTGATTGTAGAAAAGAAAGTCATTAATAGAACTAGAAATGAACTAGCAGAATTCACTGTCTGCTAAAAGGAGAGAATTAAATCTCCAAGGCGGTCAGCTACGTTTATAAGTAGAAAGATGAATATCTAATTGTAGAGGCGCATGGTCAGAAATTACAATACCCAAATAATCAGAAGAAACTACACAAGAATCTAGAGTGCTGTCTATAAAAAATAATCAATACTCGAATAAGAATGATGAACCTGGGAGAAGAAAGAAAACTTTTTAGAGAGAGGGGGTTACGAGATCTCCAGGGATCAACAAGACTGGGATCAACAAGACAAATAAAATCGGAAAATGTTTTGGACATTGCAGATTGATTCAGAGTACGGGGATTAGACCGATCCAAGTTTGGGTCAAATACACAATTTAAATCTCCATCGAAAATCAACAGGTAAGGATTTAAGAAAGGGAGATTGCTTAACAGTTTATTAGCAAAGTCTACCAGCAATACCCGTCTTTGCATTAAAGTACCAGCAACTATAATATATCTACCGTTCAGCGATAACATTAGTGGATGAAAAGTGTAACCTTTTGTCAATTAAAATAGCGCCCCCTCTTGCTTTTGAATTAAAATTCGAGTGAAAGACTTGACTCACCCAGGGGCAGTGTAAGCTATGATGATCTTTAATACGTAGGTGCGTCTCCTGTAAAAATACTATATTGGAGTTCAAACGTTTCAAATGTGTAAAAACCTTAGATGTCTTAACAGGATTACCCATACCTCTGACGTTCCAACTAATAAATCTTAAAGGCGTGCCTGTCTCAGTTATGCTGGGATCCACATTACTAACCATTTAAATAAAGTAAACCATAGGAATATAAATAGCCAATGAGAGCCGAAGTGGAATCTTCCATCCCCCCACACACCCAAAGTCTCCATAAAACAAGGGAGACAGCAGTGTTTCCCACCTAGAGTTGTCCACAAAGTGGACAAAGTGTAAGCTAAACCTAAACAAAAAAGAAAAAAATCCAGTAAGAGAGAAATCCCCTACTGACTTCAAATCTAATAAATAGTCTGCACACTTTAACAAATATAACGTCTTTACCTTTTAAAGACTTATAACTAATAATTTTACACAGTGTAGCACATTAAAATAAATAAATAAATAAATAAATAAATAAATAAATAAATAAATTCTAACCCAGTCAAAATGTCAAAACAGAGAACATTAATACAGAAGTGAATTTAAGAGGAATGAGTCCACAGATTCTAGACGACGTAATGCACAATATCCTCAACAAGAATTCGAATTCTATAGAGCTGGAAGGCAGAGTGCAAAAAAGAATAAAGAATATTACAAATAAAATAAAAAAGACAGACAGACAGACAGACAGATAGATAGATAGGAACACTACACTGTGTAGGTGATGTGGTTCACCCCAGTATTAAGAGTTTAACATAGTCTCCTGCTTCCTCTGCTGAAATAAAGTCCTTCTGGACACCGTTGTATAATGTCGGCGGAGCTGGATGAAGTATTCCATAGCGAGCTCCCTCAATATCACGAAGTTGACGCCGAACCTCGTTAAACACGGCCCGGGCCCGGGCTGTCTGGACTGTGTAGTCAGGGAAAACGGAGATGTTCAAATCCCTCACTTTAATCTGCTGGCGCTCTCTCACGGCGTAAAATATCAACACAGTCACTGTGATGGTGGAATCTGCACACAATAGCTCGTGGTCGTTCCACCAGACTTCGGCTTCGGCTGAAGGGTCCGGTTGGACCGGTCCAGAACCGGCTCCTTCTCCAGACCAAACGCCTCTTTCAACAAGGCCGCTACAGCAGCGGTTGTACAGGTGTCAGGGCCCTCTGGAACGCTATTGCACCGTGACCTCGACTCCAGATCCTCACATTTATTCTCTAATTGAGTCACGGTCGCAGTGAGAGACTCGATAGTAGTCTTCATGTGAACTATATCATCGGTGCAACCAGAGAGAGTGTGCCCCATTTCCCCAACAGAACCTTTCAGTGTTGATATGGTGGCCTGCGTAGCGACTTTATCACTAACCTGCTGTGTTTTCATGATTCCGCTGGTGCTCCTGGAACTCCTTAAAAATATCGGTTATGTCCTTCCTCTGTAAAGCCAGCAGCTGAAGCCTGAGTGCGGCGAAGTCAGGGTCACCGCTCGGGGATGCGGATGCGACTGCGGGTTCACGCGGGGAGAAGGAAGCGTGGCTACGGATTCATGAGGAGAAGGAGGCAAGCACCGTGCGGGTTCATGGTGAGAGGGTGGCGTGGCTGCAGATCCATTGGGTGAAGGAAGCGTGGCTACGGATTCACGGGGGAGAAGGAGGCACGGGTGCGGGTTCATGGAGAGAAGGAGGCGCGGCTGCAGATTCACAGCGAGACGGAGACGCGCTCGCGTTGCGCTCTCTAGACCTCTATTTTGTCTGAATACTACCACCGATTTTCGAGTTCTTCCCCGAGATCTTAACTAACCACCGAGTTTAAAAAGTATAAAAAAGGAAAAACGAAATAGAATAAGTCAAATATATTATATGACCAAAAAAGTGCTAATTAATTACAATTTTAATCGAAATCAACAGGAGATTAAAAACTCACGTCTTACTCCATCGAACACCGAATTCGAACTCCTTTGCAACACACTTTGACAACATTTTCAAATTACATAAAAAACAAAAACAAAATAAAAAAAAGTCAGCTTTACAAAATTAGTCCTGCAGTCAAACTGAAATAACTGTACTTCTACTGACCTCTGGTGGTGCAGTGGGTACTACTGATGACAAAGATCCAAAAGCAAAACAGACAAACGAACAAACACTGGTAGTAGGGAGAGGTAATATCACTCACTGACCTGATATCCACTAATATTAACTCCAGTTTCCAGGGCCATAGCCAGGATGCTGAGGCTGGGATAAGACACATGACTTTAGTATTTAAAAAGTAAGGTACTTCATTGTCATTGAATACAATACAACGAAATTTAGCACTAGATTGGTCAGTTCTTGCTGTAAGATGTTCCTCCACTCTTCCACCAAGGCATCTGCAAGTTCTCCATCATATCTGGAGGGACACACGGTTACATGTAATTTTCCACTGCAAGAACAATCCAATCAGCTGTCCTTCCTGTCTCCCTGTAGCACCTTCTTAGGTGTCTTACATTATACAATGAAGGTTATTGCTCTGGACACACCTGCAGTCCTCACGCCTTCCTGCAGAAGGTCTATGGCATGTTCACGCCAGTGAGCAGGAACCCTAGGCATCTTTCTTCTGGTGTTTTTCAGAAGCAGTAGAAAGGTATCTTTAGTGTCCTAAGTTATTAGCAAAACTGCTTGCTGTTCATCCCAGTTGATTCATCACCATGTCAGGATCTTCTGATGTCCTTGGACAACTCAGATCCCACCTTTGATTACTGCACACAACCTTGGGGTAACCATGGACAATCAACTGTCCTTTTTCTCTCACATTGTTAATCTGGCACACTCATGTCAATTTCTCCTTTACAACATCAGAAGGTCACTGGTGGTCTTCAAACCATGTCTAAAGACCTACCTGTTCCTAAAGTTCTTAAAATAGCACTTTTCATTAAAAAAAAATGTCTGTGTTTTTCTTACTATATTACTTCCCAACAGAGTTATAAGACTGGTGGTATTCATTCTTAGTTTGTGACCTAGTGAACCAGTATATGAGTTGTATTTATTGATACAGACGGGCTCTGAAGTCTCCAAGTCGTTCTTGGTAGGGAGTCTGCCAAATGCCGTAAGTATCCAGGAAGCTGTTAGGTTGAGAGGTATTATGAGTCCACATTAGTGACACCAGCTTTTACTTAAAAGGGCACCAAATACTAGAAATCTATGGTTGTAGTTGTGGAAGACAGTGATACACCTTTGGAAAAATTTCATTGATGTTGACAAACTCATCAGATGTTCATTTCATCATTGAAAAACATCAGTGCCCTTAGTTGACGGTGTTCACTGCCTCCTTGACTCAGGTATTATTACTACCCACTGTCTTTGTACAAAATATTTGATTTTAATCTTGTGCCTTTGCATCATTCTGTCTAAGGTAAATGAAAAGATATGAACTCAATGAAGGAGGTAATCAGGAAGGCACTACCCATGCATCAGGAGAGGGATCCTAACAATCTCATAGCACATTTGGCTGGTATTGATGTGCAGACGGACAGCGATGTCCAGTTTGTTACCTTAGAAGCCATAAAAGATATTATTCCACTTACTGCTGTCTCAAGACTCATACACTATCTCAAGAACAGAGGTAAGAAATAATGGTTGGCAAACCCTTGTCAATGCATTTATAATATTAGAAACTGAACAGTGCTGTAAGATATTTAACAACACTTTTTTGTTAACCGGAAAAGACCAAAATTTTGTACCTGAAAGGTCATAATCATTCATGTTACCAATAGTTACTGAGAGAATCTGCCAGCATGATTATTTTTCTCTCTGTTTCACAGTACATTTAGCATATGGAGTGTTGACTTTAATGCTGTGTCTTGTGGAAGGTGGAAGGTTTGATCTGACATCTTGGTGTGAAAAAGGTCCACGTCTGGTGGTTCTGTTTGTTTATATAGTGTATATTTGTATACAGTTTGTTTGCGGTGTTGGACAGTGGTATATACAGCACATTTTACATTTTAATATTCAGTTTGTCTCCCATGGGAGAAAATGCCACCAAATTTGCGACAGTGTATTGCACAAGGCCAGAGGCCCAGGAAGCAGAAACATTTAGCTATGGTGCGAACTATTGTAGACTCAATTCGAGAAATATGCTTGAACCCTACTAGAAGACACTGTTCAGAAATCGCAAGAAGAATAACTTAAAAGTATCCAAAAAGGTTTGAGGTTGTAACAATGGAAGGAGAGCTCATAGGCTGTGATTAATGATCCTTGTTAAATCATTTAAAAACAAGGGTTGAACAGGTCAATCTTGGCAACACACTGGTGAGAATTAGAAATGTCATATCAGTGGCAGCAAGTCTAAATCTAACAGTTACACCACTGCATCCAAATGTTGAAAAACAGTCACAGAGCGTGGCCAGGTGGAGGAATTAATGAAGATCACACATGCTTCTCAGCACTATGCCATCAATATAAACCCCCACCCAAGCATTGATGGACTCAAAGAACAGTGACTATTTCTGTTCTTGAAAAGATTTTTGTGATCACTTCAACACTCCACAGGGATTGATGTTAACACCATACTCATAGAATCTCTTAGCATAAAGGGAAAAAGGTGTAACAATCTTTTTGAAAGTCAACATTCCATAAGGAGTCATAAGGATAATAGTGTTGTATTATTATAAAATTGTACTGTAAATTGAAAGACAAGCAGACATACGTGAGCTGGTCAAGGGGCTGCATCACAAGATATAACACAGTGACATAAGCATAACCTATATAGAAGAGACTATTAGAAAGTATTGTAAAGAAAAACACAAGAATGTTCTTTATATATTTAATCAATTTACAGAAAGTTTTTTTTTATAAGTAGAAAATTTTGTTTAAATAAAAAAAATGACAATAGAAATCTTAATTAAATAAAATTTAAATTAAATAAATTATACATTTTAATTTTATTTAATGAAAATACTGTAACAATAATCATACTGTAAACAAGTTTACAGTAACTTACTGGCATCTGATTGTCATCCATCTGTAAAACTTGCAGCAAACTTTTTACAGTGTAACTTTGAAATCCAAATGTAAACATGGAATGTCATAAATGTCCTTCACCTCCTCTCACCAGATATCCTTGTACTCCAAATAAGCATTCCATCAACACGGGCAAGGAGAGAACCAGAGCGAAAGCAAAGACTGCAACAATGATCCGACAAATACCAGTCAGCTCCATGGATCCTCCACCTGATCCTCCATCTGATCCTTCGCCTGATCCTCCACCTGTAAAATCAACACAAAATCTTGATTATCTGCTGCAGAAATAAATCATCTTTCAGTGTAAATCTGTAGTTTTATAGGAAAGTGTTTCTCTGACCAGGATTCAGGATTCGAATATCCTCCTCATGCAGCACTATCTCCTCCTCCAAGCTGCTGTGCTGAATCACACAGGTGTAGTTGTGTGTCTGCAGATCCTCAGCTGAGACTGTCAGAATGCTTCTCTTCTGGAAGCTTCCATCCTGGTTGGGTAACGTCTCTCCGAGATACACGTCCTGAACTAACTTCTCTCCGTCCTTCCTCCAGGTGATATTCAGTGTTTTGGGGAAGAAACCTGTAGCGTGACACACCACCTCTGGGGAAGATGAGTGTTTCTGGAACAGTGACGCTGTAGGACGAACTGCAGACACAGAATTAAAGAGATAAATATCACATCACTCTATGAGATTTATTCATTTAAAAAATGAACAAAAAAGAGCTTTTATATGCAGCTATATTTTGCTACGAGTTTGTCACATAATTTCCCCCTCTAAACAGTGAGATTAAAAATTTTAAATATCAAATGCTAAAGGACAGAAGTGTGTGTGATGTAGAAGATAAAGTTATTAAGATGTATAAACATGAGAGAACGCGCAATAATTATCCTGTGAACTTAATAATATGCTGGTTGTTATAGAACATGTATTTTATGATTAATATTAATGTGTAATGCTGATATAACACTGGTAACACTGATGTGTTGTATTGAAGGAGTGTGTTATTAGTGTGTACACTATCAGTGTGTGTGTGTGTGTGTGTGTGTTGTAAAGGTGTGTGTTATTAGTGTGTACACTATCAGTGTGTGTGTGTGTGTGTGTGTGTGTGTGTTGTAAAGGTGTGTGTTATTAGTGTGTACACTATCAGTGTGTGTGTTGTAAAGGTGTGTGTTATTAGTGTGTACACTATCAGTGTGTGTGTTGTAAAGGTGTGTGTTATTAGTGTGTACACTATCAGTGTGTGTGTGTGTGTGTGTGTGTTTGTAATGGAGCGTGTTATTAGTGTGTACACGATCAGTGTGTGTGTGTGTGTGTGTGTTGTAATGGAGCGTTGTTATTGTGTGTACACTATCAGTGTGTGTGTGTGTGTGTGTGTGTGTGTGTGTTTGTAAAGGTGTGTGTTATTAGTGTGTACACTATCAGTGTGTGTGTGTGTGTGTGTGTGTGTGTGTGTGTTGTAAAGGTGTGTGTTATTAGTGTGTACACTATCAGTGTGTTGTTGTTTAAAGGTGTGTGTTATTAGTGTGTACACTATCAGTGTGTGTGTTGTAAAGGTGTGTGTTATTAGTGTGTACACTATCAGTGTGTGTGTGTGTGTTGTAATGGAGCGTGTTATTAGTGTGTACACTATCAGTGTGTGTGTGTGTGTTGTAATGGAGCGTGTTATTAGTGTGTACACTATCAGTGTGTGTGTGTGTGTGTGTGTGTGTGTTGTAATGGAGCGTGTTATTAGTGTGTGTACGATCAGTGTGTGTGTGTGTGTGTGTGTTGTAATGGAGCGTGTTATTAGTGTGTACACTATCAGTGTGTGTGTGTGTGTGTGTTGTAAAAAGGTGTGTGTTATTAGTGTAACACTATACTGTGTGTGTGTGTTGTAATGGAGCGTGTTAGTGTGTACAGTATCAGTGTGTGTGTTGTAATGGAGCGTGTTATTAGTGTAACACTATCAGTGTGTGTATGTGTGTTGTAATGGAGCGGTGTTATTAGTGTGTACACTATCAGTTTTTGTGTGTTGTAAAGGTGTGTGTTATTAGTGTAACACTATCAGAGTGTTTGTGTGTGTGTGTGTGTGTGTGTGTGTGTGTGTTGTAATGGAGCGTGTTATTAGTGTGTACACTATCAGTGTGTGTGTGTGTTGTAAAGGCGTGTGTTATTAGTGTGTACACTATCAGTGTGTGTGTGTTGTAATGGAGCGTGTTATTAGTGTGTACACTATCAGTGTGTGTGTGTTGTAAAGGTGTGTGTTATTAGTGTGTACACTATCAGTGTGTGTGTGTGTGTTGTAATGGAGCGTGTTATTAGTGTGTACACTATCAGTGTGTGTGTGTGTTGTAAAGGTGTGTGTTATTAGTGTAACACTATCAGAGTGTGTGTGTTGTAAAGGTGTGTGTTATTATTGTAACACTATCAGAGTGTGTGTGTTGTAATGGAGTGTGTTATTAGTGTGTACACTATCAGTGTGTGTGTGTGGGTATAGAAGCTGAACTAAAAATGATTCTAACAAAATTTTATAAAGTAACAAATCTAAATATAAATGGTGTATCAAAATATAACAAGGGTTTATATTATATAATACTTTATATTTGGATTCTGAATATGTAACCCTGCTAATAGTATTTCGTTACAACCGAAACCTGGTTACAGTAACAGTAGATCACACACTTTACCTTTCCTCCGTGATGTATTTTGGAGAAACACATAGGCCATTAAACTACCAATACACTTGTTCTTCAGGTAGTGGATCATGTGTTTAGCCTCATCCCCTGCTGTGTCCCACTTGTTTTTGAAGATCTCTGCTTTCTCATTAGCTGCAGTCCAGTTGAGAGTGGTCATATTGAGATGGAGCAAATCTGTTCCATCATAACTGTACAAATTAGATGTTCGGTTGGTGCCATCATCATGAAGCTCACAGCCATACATCCACTGCATTGTGTGATTTCCTGTACACACACACACACACACACACACACACACCACATAGATGATGCTTCCTGTTTCTTGTTAATGGTAGCAGGAAGAGCTAGTTAACGTAAACTTTTGTTTACGTAGTAACTCTGGATGGCCTTTCAGTTACATCATGTGCGCAGTGAAGACCGTACCTTTGTGTGATTATTAAACCTGTCTCTCATTTGAAGTTTGTGAACGTCACCGGAAAAACAAAAGTAAGCCCTCCTTCAATTCTTTTATTTTTATTTATCAGGGCTTAAATAACAATTGTGTAGTCTACACAATTGTTGTCTGTAAACAAACAAAACAACCTCAGTTGACAACTAAATAACAGATTTCAATATGTAGACATTTTTCCTGCCCAAAGTAAATCAATGAGGTCTGTGAATATCTCACATTGTTTTGGAGAGAAATCTTCTTTACAATATTGCTTCAGTTCATTGATATTTGTGGGTATGCATTTATGCACAGCTCTCTTAAGATCCCACCACGGAGGTCTGGACTTTGACTGGACTATTTCAACACCTTAGATTTTTTTCTCCTTTAGCCATGGTGAATTAGCTGGTGTGCTTGGGATCAGTGTCCTGTCACATGAACCAATTTCAGCCCAACTGACTGGATTGTGGACCTCACAAAGGGGTCTCAAGAATATTCTGCTATATTGTGGGGTTCATATTTTTCTCAATGACTGCAAGTTTCCCAGCTCCTGTGGCTACAAAACAATCCCAAATCATCACCGCTCCATCACCATACTCGACAGTTTGTACAAGGTGTTTGTGGTGATATGCTGTGTTTGGTTTTAGCCAAGCATGGAGCTATGGATGATGACCAAACATCTCCACCTTGGTCTCATTAGCCCAAAGGATATTGTTCCAGAACTCCTGTGGTTTGTTCAGATGGAATTTTGTAAACATAAGTCATGCTGCTACATTCTTTTTTGAAAAGAAGGGGCTTTTTTCCTAGCTACCTGTCACTTAAATCCATATTGTTCTGTATTTTTCTGATTGTGCTCTCATGCACATAAACATTTAATGTGCTGTAGTTCACATGGTGTAGCTCTTGGTTTCTTTGAGCATTAAATGGACTGAATTTGCAAGGCTTCTATTTGTAAACAGTCCTTCTCACTGTAGAATGGTGAATGAGGTCATGGCTGATGTCCTTTCTTCTTGTCATGATGTAGACAAACACCTGACTACTCCAGAACACCAAAAGCTACAACATTTGGCTGCTAATTTATCTCTTAATGATTGTGGAATTAGAAATATTGTACTTATTTTTCCTCACCTGGTTTCTGAATGTTGGTTTACACTTTGGGGAAAAAATTACTACATATAATAATCTGTTGTATTTTTTGTTGACATATTAGGTTATTGTTCGTTTATAGAAGTTGGTGAGGGCCACACAGTTGTTATTTAGTCCCTGATGAATAAAAAACATAATTGAATGCATCCCATGGCTGTAGATAGGAGTGATAATTGTGAGTTTCCAATCCAGCCAATCATCATATGCTTTGCTCAATGCTTTGACTCAAGAAGCAGAACTTTGCTTTAATTAGTGCACAGAAAGGATGACTGATAACCAGACTTCATGAGTAAGTGATGCAGAATATCTCCTAGTTCTTTATGATTCAAAATACATTATGAGGATAGTAGTTTTTGATAATAAAATGTGTCATTTGCAGAGCTACAAAGCTATTGCTAATGAAGGCTAGCCATACCAGAAGACAAGCCTCCTTTAAAATCAAGGTAACTCAAGTAATACTGTAGTAATCACAGGCACCACAAGATCTATTAATTAATCCATTATTACTGTGCTAGCTAAAAAACAAACAAACAAAAAAACAACCCTTTGTCAATGTCCAAACATTTATGGACCTGACTGTAAATTATCAAGTGTACATGAAAGCCCTCGTTCTGATATGTTATTGTTCCTACAGCTCACTTACATAATCTAAGCCTAATATTAGGCTAAACGTGCTGTTTACCATTTCAACAATTAACACGTTTCTTTGTTAAAGAGACACTGTACACACTGAAGAAGGGAATATGTGATCATTCAGATTTAAGAGAGAACATGATGTAAAGCTAACTTAAAAATATTTAGCTTCTGATCAAAACACAGATTCATTGCTTATACTACATTTAATTTAAGTAAGTATCGAATTATGCAGAGTGTGCATGATAACTCATGTAGTATTAATGTGATCCAATTACTTCAAATCTTGTGAGGATGTTGGTGCTGACAGGAGGAGAATGTCTACAGTATTAAATTAAATAGAAAAATATTTTTATATCCATTATATTGGCTGTATGAGAATAAATTGTGTTAATGCAACTCAGTTCATTCATGTGAAACTGATGTACACGTGAATAAAGTAAATTCAGTGAACTTTTTTCACCCCAGTGTATCATTTATGGAAGGAACCCCTAGTGTAAAAGTCAGTAGGTTACGTTTCCTGACACGGAGGTTAATTAAGGGTTATTAATTATGTTATAGCAGCTATAAAATACTGTTCCCACACAAGTTAGTGAGACAAAACAAGCTTCTTATGCTACAAAGAAACCAGAAAATGCAGGTTTTATTATCAAATATATATATATATATATATATATATATATATATATATATATATATATATATATATATTTTTTTTTTTAATTGTTGGCAAATCACTGTAGTAGTGGAATACTCTCTCTGACAAATAGAAAATTGTTAGTGGTTTAAGTTAAAGGAACCCTGATGGTAGGGCTGCTGCAGCAACCTCAAAAACCCCTTCCCATGTCTCGTCCATGGTACGAGACAGAATCCAATATGCACAGTGGCTCTCTTGCAGTTCTCTTAGCCACTGAACTAACTGATATTTAGCAATAAAAGCCTTAAATGTGTTTATTCTTACCTGCAGTGTCATTGAAGACTTTAAGCACTTGACTGAAATGGTGGTGGAGGTCCATCTGTTCACCATAGATACGTTGTATCTCTCGGTCCCAATGTAATGTGGTGTGGACTTCTTTATCCATTCTGCAATCACTGTCCTGTTGTTACTGGGGCAATAATACAGGAGCTGCTCTCCATCCAGTTGAATAAACGTACCATTTACTCCTGCTGCCACTGCAGTGAAGTACAGCAGCGAATGGATAGCTATAAAAGTGTAAAATACAATCATTTGTAATTACTCAAATTAACATTAACACATGAACTAAATTCTAATGATTAAAGAAAGATTTCTGAAATTAGTGAAAGTTATTCATTAATATTAACAGAATTAATTGACTGAACTGTAAAAAAAAAACCCAACAACCTCCTGTTAGACTCGCATTCACTCACCACAAACAAAAGCATTTCTACTTCATCATTGAACATCAAACTGCTCATATATAGGCCTGATATAATTATTTTTTGATTATATGAACTCATTAACTGGATATGAAATAAACTACTCTACAAATATATTTTTCTGTACAATATATACTACTTTTTGTCACTCATTTTCATTTAAATCTTTCAACACTTTCAACTTTAACGGGGGTGGATTAGACTCGACGTCAGAGTGATGACACGGGACAAAAATCACCGTTCCACACAAGACACACATTCTTAGACAATCCAATGTTTCCCTTCGTCTTTTTACTGACAGCATGTAATCGGCCCTGAACATAGGATGTGTTTAAACTGTCAGCCGATAGCCTTTAGCGGGAAAAATAACCTTTATAGAGCGATACATCGGTGCATCTTTAACACACACACACACACACACACACACACACACACACTACCAGTCAAAAGTTTAGACACACACACACACACACACTCTTTCTGATTCCCCCGCCCCGTGTTGAATGGTAGTAAAATGATCAAAACTCTAGAACAGCACAATTGGAAAAGGAGATATTTTATGGGACGGATTCATTACATTTACAGTTAGCCACCTGCTGGCACAAATATTAAAATACATCATATTATTTATAATAGCCTTTATCAATACTTAATATTATAATATTTTAGCCTAAATCAATAGAGTTCTTACTAAGAAAGCTTACGGTGAGGAACCTACCTGCCGATGACAGAGGAGCAAAGAACAGGGCTAGAACAACTTTAATCGAAGCGCTGCGTCTGACCATCTTTATTCTTTTAAGTAAACGTCTGAACTCCGGCACCTGAAGCGAATCCTCGGAGCTGAGTCTCTGTACTAAATCCTCGGCGTTGACTCTCTGATCTGAACCCTCCGCTGTTGTCTCGAACTTATACCTCTCTGAACCTCAGCGTTGACTCTCTCTCAACCGAATCCTCTGCGTTCACTGAACCGACTCCTCGGAGCTGTCTCTCTGAACTTAATCCTCTGCGTTCACTGAACCGACTCCTCGGAGCTGTCTCTCTGAACTTAAACCTCGGCGTTGACTCTCTCAACCGAATCCTCGTCTTTGACTCTCTGAACTGAATCTTCCGCGCTGTGTCTCTGAACCGAATCCTCAGCGTTGACTCTGAACGAAACTATCGGCATTTGTCCTCAGTAATGGGCGTGAACACTCTTTGGAGGAAATACCAATCTGTCCTCCTCAATATACAGAAGAAAATATATTTCTATATGTCCCGCTTTATTTTTTCCTGCCAAACGGATCTGTATTTTCTTCATCTAATCTATTTATTTTATTAATCTATTTATTTATGTCTCTTCTTTTAATATATATCCGTTTGTTAAGGAAAATCGGTGTGCCCCCCTCCAGTTGTACACTTGGTTTCGCCCAGACTCAACACGAGTTGGTTGATATTTTGAAGCCGCGCAGTCTGTAAGAAATGGAGACAGCAGGTAAGTGTAGAAAAGTGCCGCAGAACATACGAGCTTTTATTCACACAGTCAGTAAGTAGATATCTAGACTAACGTCAGTTCCAGTTTTTGACCAGTATCGGTACATTCACGTGCACCTCCTGCCGACGGTTCGGTGTGAACCCTCACGCTGTGACAGACTGTTATAAATGTTATAAATGCGAGTGAAAGTGAGGAAAGTTTCACAGCATTTCGTTCGTAGAGAATACATCTGTCCACAGGACGTCCACAGCACCCTACTATTTCCCCATGCTGTGGGAGCTTCTATCACTCACAAACCACGTGAACTCATGTGAATTCAAACAGTAACAGTAATCCTAAAACTATCTTATAAATTTGCATGTCCCCATGGTTACCCCCTTGGTGTCAGTGACTACGTTTACGTGGGCAGTAATGTAATTATTGTCCTTACTCTGATTAAGATAATAATGTGATTAAGGTGTTTACATGAGTCGCTTTTAGAATACTCCTGTCATGTTCCCTGTTTTACAGCCCGCGTCATTACGTCACAGCACCACGGCCTGACGGCCACTCCAAAATTTCACGTATCAACATACAGTTGGTCTTCGTTATGGGACCGTATACAGTTTTGGGTGTTTTTATTACATTTTTTTACGAACGCTTTAAGTGCAGTTAATTATTTGTCATATTATTTGTCAGCTTATTGACAACTGCTTGAAGCCGTGGGTGCGTCTTAAACCGGCACTTACCTACTGTATAGTAGCCGAGATACATGTATTTTTCCCCACTTCAGGCCTATAGTAAGCAAGTATGCGGTTTGGGACGCAGCCGAACTCTTTGTTCACCGGAAACGTAAAACTGCCGTGTGTGGTCGTGTCCTGTCGCCGCAATGCGGTGAAAACGCCGCAGGAGTACTCCACCTGTCTTAATTCGATTATTGCTTAATTCGAGTATGACCTTAATTAGATTAAGGTAAGTAAAAATGCTGTTTACATGTTAGTTTCTTAATTAGAGTTTGGTCTTAATCGGGTTAATAGTGGATTTGAATTTTACTTAATGCACATGCGTATTTCAAGCCCTGTGTGCTTCGACAGTCACAAACAGGTAAGAATGGAGAGATCCAGGCAGTGGCACACAGACAAGAAGAAATGTAAAAAGGTTTGGCAAGATGATTTATTATTTACTGAAATCAATTCAAAGGCAGTGTGACTAGTTTGCAAGCAGTCAGATGCTGTTTTGAAAGAGTGAAATTATGAAACATTCTTCAGCTTTCTCAAAGTACAGCAGTGAGGCGTGAAAACAGAAGGCGAACGAGCTGCTTCCTAAACTTCGATCTGAGCGACAGCACAGTGCTATGTCCTTCATTAGCTCAAGAAAGTGCCACACGGGCCAGCTATCAGATTTCCACACAAATTGCTAAAAGAGGAAGAGCCTTCGCTACTGGGGAGTTCATCATGTCTTGTAGTGGCCCTTCGCAATACGCATGTCCTCGCAAATCAGCTTGTCAAGGAATACTGTTATCAGATGCATAGAAGACATGGCCCAAGACATCTGTCTTTTCTGCCTTTTCAATAGCGCTTACGACGAGCACCCGATATATCTGATTACTGTTGGCATTTCTACATGGACACAAGACTCAAGAGCTGGCTGGTATAGAGACTTTTTTCAGGTACTACTAAAGGAGAGGATCTTTTTTTTGCTGTTGAGAGAGTGTTGAAGAATGAATTAAAGTCGGGAGAATATGGCTGGCATTACAACTGATGGAGCCCCGCGATGGTAGGGAGGAAATCTGGCCTTGCTACGTTGGTGTCTCAGAAAGTCAGTGAATGTTGGGGATATTAGTAAACTACCACTGTATTTTATATCAAGAACAGCTATTGTTGTTACTCTTGGAGGAGATGAATGGGCAATTTGGTGATGTGTTGTACCACCGAGAGGTTCGATGGCTGAGCCAAGGAAAAGTTCTCAAGAGATTTTTTTGATCTGCGTGATGAGATCAGAGTTTTTCAGGAAAGCAAGATTGGTAGTATTCAAGTGCCCATGGATAAGAAATGGCTTTCTGACCTGGCTTTCCTGGTGGACATCACAGAGCTTCTCAATGTTTTAAATGTTCAACTCCAGGGAAAAAGACCAGATTATCACCCAGCTGTTTGATCATGTCAGATGCGAGTGAAATGGTTGTAATGTAGAGCCCTGAGTTTATCTGCGATGTTTTTTTCCTGTTCAGCGTTATAATGTTTAATGTCCCCGAGAACCTCTGTAGTGCCATTTAGCATCATGATTTCTCCCGTGCACAGCGCTGGAGCTCACAGAGAAACTGGCTGCTCGAGCGCTAAAATGCTAACCTTATTTCGGGGTTTTGGCACAACCAAATGACGTCATCCCCACGCGCTCGCTCTATGTGATTGGCTGTAAGTTTGGGAAGCACTTGATTTGATCTGCAGCGGAGTTTTCTATGAGCGAAGGACTAACTTTTAATATCGCAGTTGATCATGTTAATTTAATCGTGGGCAGTCAAAATCTCTCCCTGACTCTCACCTACATAATATCCTGAATTTGTCAGTAAGTCAGCTGCAGCCCAATTTGGAAACACCTTTGAAAAATAAGGACCAGCTTCCTGTCTATCATTAGAGGTCAGTGATATTGCAGGCATGTGGCTGAATTGTTTATAGCTTGAATTGTTGTATTAGGCATTGAACATGTTGTACTATAAACGGGATTGTTTCTATGTTTTCATTAAACTATAAGTATACTACATTGAACTATAAGACTCTAAATAAAACTGCATTAGTTAAGCAGATTACAGACTAGTTTTCTATGAATTAAATTATTTGTAAATATTATGAAATCATAATATTACAGTTTGATATAATGGAACGTTTACTTTCGGCCCAAGGCCTTTCAGTCAAATTTGTAGGCCCTTTGTCACAGATCGTGACGTAAACGAAGTAGAACGGATGCAATTGCAGTGCAGACGAGACCTTTTATTGAACAGAGGCGTTCAAAGAGACAAGAAACATAAAACATAACAAGAAGCAGGGCTATGGAACCAACATCTAACTCTCATTCCATAAAATAAACATTAACCATGGCATGGACAATAACTATGACCATGGACTATAAAACATGGCATGGAACAAAGACTATGGTAGCTACGCGCTGGTAGCTACACGCTAGTAGCTACGCGCTAGTAGCTACGCGCTAGTAGCTAGAAGCTAGTAGCTAGAAGCTAGTAGCTAGAAGCTAGAAGCTAGCCCTGACTATGATGAGGACACAGAAACCTATGCCTTGACTCAATACACCTCTAAACGTCTCTATATCTACATTTAATTACCCACGCAGTGTGTAGCACGGCTCACGGTATATATACACACATTGAATTATGAATTAATAACGGTGTCATTAGCCCCGCAAGTGCTAACAGCTGCAGGCAATACAAAACACGCGTGACCTGATGACACATGACAAGACGGGCGGAGACATGACATCAACAACACAGGACACATGGTTATACACGTGTTGGAATGTCAACGCTAAGAAGCAGGTGCATGTGCACGAGTGCTCAAGAGCGCACTGCTCCGCGCGGGGGAACCGTGACACCCTTCATAGGAAGAAGTTTGGGTACCTCTGATCTAAATACTGTATATTAGGGGAGACTGCCTGGGGTGTGTGTGGGGTTTTTTTTTTTGACACAAATGATCAGGGTGCCTGTGAACGGTGTGGCTGTGGAGGATGTTTTCCTGGCTGTAGGAAAAGAAATCGGCTATGAAAATATTTCCTCGGCATCTCGCATGAACAAGGCAGTGGTTGTTTTCATAAAAGTGGAGAATCAAGTAAGTCGCTTGATAAGCAACGGCATAGTGTTAAGTGGAGAGTTTGTTATAGTTTCACCATAAGCCGTAAACTTAATACCAGATGTGACAATCTGAAGTGGATTTCAGAGAGGTTTCGTTTAATTCTACAAACGAATGAAATGAGTCCACAAAGTGCTCCGCTGCAACAGGATGTGTCAAGTCTGGTCATACAAGCTGTCTTCTGTGCGAGTGCAAAACCACAACTGACACGCTAAACTTTACACTTCAGAGAAAATTTGAATCAGTATTCCTATATTTGGTTGTTGCCTTATGAGTGTTCCTTGCTAAGCCTGTCACAGGCCTCTGCAGAAACCCGAAAACATAAAAAAAAAAGATCTGCGATCTACAATGGACCTTGACCGAAGTCATAGAGCACAAAACGTACGATCCTTTGAGGAAATGTTAGACAAATGGACAAGCATGAAATTAAGACATGTCTGAAATTAATCGTGAGTTGCCTTTTTTTTATGGCTGAACGATTTAGTGAAAGAAGTAATCTCTTTTACCCTTGCTAAATATATTACCATGTTCTTTTTTTTCTTGCCCCAGGTCCTTTTTTTTGCTTAATTCTGTCTTGCATATCCTTAAAACTGTTCCACACTTCATTGTTCTTATATTTCTTTCATTTTTACAGTTTTCACTGTGATTGTAATTTCTAATTTAAATTCTAAACTATAACGGGGATATTTTATGAGACTGATTCATTACGTTAGATTTACAGTTAGATGCCTGCTGGAAAATTTCCCCTGCAGTGGTACAGTATGTGGAAGATGGTTTCGATATAGTAAACCCTGCCCTTTCATGTGGCTGCTTGTGCTTTGTATTTCTTTGTTTTACTGATTTCCAGAATGTCTTTTTGAAAATAGGAAGGAAATTTGTGGTTAAGTATATAACATTTTTGTAATGGTGTTAATTCTTGAATAAAAACAATATTGTTGTGTGAGCGCAATACACACATAAACACATACACACACGTCGCTCTGCCTTCCTGCTTCACCATGTATGAGATCATTAGGTAGTGAAATTCATGTCAAATTTACATGTGATTTAATAGTTTGTTATTAAATATCAAAACTGTAAAAGGTGTGAGTTACAGATCACACCTTCCTGAACACTTACAGTTGGTTGTGTGACTGTACATCATTCCCTTCAAATGCTATTGAGTTTAAATGATGGTATATTTTGTGTATGGGCCCATTCGGTAGTGAAATTCATACCTAATTTATATATGATTTAATACTTTATTTTATTAAATATCAAAAATCTAAGAGATGTGCATCATACTTGACACCAAGATGAACACGTTACAGTGGATAATTTGACTGTAAGTCATTCCCTTCAAATGCTGTTGTAGTTAGAAACGTGTTTACCAATGTCATATGTAACTTTAGAGACAGCCCCTTAATTTGCGAATATCGGATCGTCCCACATCAAGCAAGTTTACATCAGCATCTGCTGGAACATTTCCCCTAGTGGTTTAAGGAAAGTAGCAGGTGTGTTAACCCTTATTTGGGTTAAACCCTATACTTTTTATCAGTTTCTCTCAATGTGTAATATTAGTGGCTGCTAAATCAATGCGCTGCAGAAGTTCCGAGTATAGAGATAGTCGCGATTCACAGTCATTTTTTAATACTTGTAAAAATATATTAGCCTAAATTAGTAGAGTTCAGCTAAGAAGGCTTACAGTGACAAACAGTGCTAGAAAAACTTTCATGGAAACGTTTCGTCTGTCCATCGTTATTCTTCAAATAAGCTGAGTCGCCACACTAGTGGTGCTTTCAACAAGTGCGGGAGGGAGGGATGGAGTAAGTGATAGAGAGAGGGAGGGATGGAGTGAGTGATAGAGAGAGGGAGGGATGGAGGAGTGATGGAGGGAGTCAGTAATGGAGATGGGAGGAGGGAGGGACTCAGCGATGGAGGGAGTGAGGGACGGAATGAGGGAGGGAGTCAGTGATGGAAATGGAGTGAGGGAGAGAGGGAGGGACTCTGGGATGGAGGGAGGGATGGATGGAGTGATGGAGGGAGTCAGTGATGGAGATTGAGGGAGGGAGGGAGTAATGGAGTGAGTGATGGAGGGAGGGAGAGAGTCAGTGATGGAGGGAGGGAGGGAGTCAGTGATGGAAGGAGGGAGGGACTCAGTGATGGAGGGAGAGAGGAATGAGATGGAGGGAGGGACAGAGGAGGAAGGGAGTGAGTGATGGGAAGAGGGAGGGATGGAGAAGGAGGGAGGGAGAGGGAGGAAGGGAGTGAGTGATGGAGAGAGGGAGGGATGGAGTGAGGGAGTAGTGGAGTCAGTGATAAGAGGGAGAGAAATGGAAATGGAGGGACGAAGGGAGGAAGAGATGGAGTAAGTGATGGCGGGAGGGATGGAGATGGAGGGAGCACAGCAAAATCACCAGTCTTAAATTATACCCCCTACAGTGTTTATATAAGTCCATCGGACTCAAATAAACACTCAACGCTAGGAATTTTACTGTGAGGGATGGAAGGAAGGAGGGAGGGATGGAGTGAGGGAGTGGGCATGGCTGATCCCGCCTCTCAGCTAGCGCGGAAGATAGGAAGAGAAGTCAGTAGTAACTGAACTGAGTGTGTGTGTTGATTCTGCTGTTACGGGTATAAATTACCCTCAGTGTAGAGTACTATGAGAGTCTAAGTTGGAAAACATGCTACAGTAATGTGCCGTTCTCTTGCATTGGTGACTTTATATCCACCATTTTAGGTTACTGACGACGGTATAAACGGTACTAGCCGCCACGCCACGTGTTGCCGTATGCTAGCTGTGTGCTGTAAGCTAACGGCTAAGGTGCCTTATCTTTGTTAATAAGTTGTAAGTGGAGTATCTCCGGTTGAGATGTATGTTTTAATTCTATTTGATGTCGAATGTTAAATTGAGTGAACTGTTACGTCTTGAGGCCTAGTAACCGCTGACACGCTGATGTTCGTGAATATTAGCGGATAGCTAGTGTTCATGCCCTACAGTCACACGGTTAAATGGTTAAGTGTTATGATTGTGGTTACTGATATTAACTCCAGTTATGCGGAACATGTTAATAGTTAGCTGTTAGGTCATCTATCACTTATCTCATGTAGGTCAAGTTGTAATGTTGAGTTCAGATGTTGATTGACAGCGGATATGGTGCAGTCCGACCCGTCAGTGAAGATTCTGGATAACCTCGGAGAAACTGTTCCAGTAACGGATGGCAAACCAACCCCACCTGATCTAGAACCTGATTGCAGCTAGGAGGTTGCAATTTGAGCACTGCATCTGAAAGCTTTGATTTATTTTCCCTTGGCCCGAGGGATCAGACACTTGTTTCCTTTGGAGGAGGACACTCCGACTGCACTTACTCGGTACTTGGTGACCGAGGGACTGTGAACTCTCTCACCAAGACTCGAGTTTAGTTAAGTTAGTAGTTCAGTGTGATCAGATTTGAGTACCACTTTGTTTGTGTTAAATTAATAATTGTGTTGTGTACATATACTGTGTTCTTCTGATAATTGTTTAATGTATAAGTTTGGGATACATTTTTTATTTTTTTCATTTCCTTACTGTTATATTTGTTCCTATTGGTTATTTTCTATAATATATGAAATTATCTTTGTGTGCCTGGCGTCTTATTTCACTGTCATCATCCAACTCATGGCTCCAGTGAGTGAATCTGTAGTCTCTTGATCTGGCCCAATTCTGACCATCTAGGTATCTCGACTTCTCATTACAGTAATCACACCGTGTAATACACCAATAAGTGCCTTAACCCTCTGGGGCATGGAGTTCACCAGAGCTGTACACACAGACAATCATTTTGTACCTTATTTAAATAAAAACAAAAAAAAACTTTTTTTAATGTATATTTTAAAACAAGGTACAAAATATTTTTCACCAATTAGAACAAGTTTACCATTTAAACTATTAAATCACTTTTTCATTTACAATTTTTAATTGAAATTTTTTATTTCTTAATTTGAAGACTTGCCTTTTGGGACAAGATCAGGAAAAGATCAGAAAGTGGGCAGGGTTCTTCATAACCAATCATAGCGGTGCAGGGAATACAGGTGTGAAGAAAAACAATGCAGAAGAATTGCGGCGTTTCTCACTTATGTAAAACACATAAGAACACAATTTAAATGGAAGTTTATAACATTGTGAACTCGCAAAGGAAAATAAAATAAAAATATCGTAGCACCACATGGCATTGCATCATACCATCGCAGACATTACACGCGATTCAACTCTTAATATACTTTGTGGCCATAAACTAAGCAGACATGCATCCAGAAGTGGTATTTCACTAAAATATTGTCACGAACTATTGCACTTACAACTGGATGGTGTGTGAGATCTACCAGCAGACCCAAGAGCGAACTTCTCTCCCGCATTTTAACGAACATTTCATAGTGGGTCTGCGTATGCCTAGCCTCTTTGCTAGTACCCAACATCACTACTTACTGACAACTTATGCCATAACAGCTTTCCTAACTTTGAAAATAATCAGACCATTTATCACTTGGTTACACATGTCTGATGCAGTAATGCTTTCAAACAGAACTCCAAATTAAACTGAAAGGGAAAAAACATCTCAGAAATTTGAATGGTTTCCACTACAAGTACCATTACAAACCAGCAGCTGCTAACCATTTCCAATGTTGATCCTTAAATGGTATCCACTAGACATAACATGCTACCAGTAGTGACCCAAAAGGGACCAATTCCTACAATTCCTGTTATAATCATTACATTTTCTATTGTTTCCAGTAGTGAATGTAATGGAGCTGTTCTGCTGTACAGACATTATGTTGTGATTGCTGCATTAGAATGACAATATACTATAGTTCCTCATGTATATACGAAATAAAGGGAATTATTGATGGTATTACAATTTTTCACAATTTCTAAAAGAGATATGAGATTCAGGTGGTGTGTAGATTTTGCAGACTTTATTGTACTGGTTTAATAAAAGACTATACACACAGTTTAATATGGACTTGAAAGTGCCTTTATTTTCAAGTTTCAGGTAATTCACCAAAAATGTTTCATAAAAAAAATGTATAAAAACAATATTTGATAAAAGTGCTCTCATCTTGAGAGGTAGGTGATTTTACAAGAAACATTTTTTTCAAGTAAGTTTTAATCTTAATACATAATGTCCAGTTGAGTGCAAAAGTTTGTATCTTGTGAAGTTTGAGGTTTGTTATGAAAGAAAAAATTTTTATTTTTTATAAAGTGTTTTTTAGGTTTTATTTAAAGGTTGAACAGGGTTCAGGTGAAGTAAAGAGTAAAATTTGGTGCACAACTGTGGCTGTTCTGTCAGGATGGAAGGGGCAAACCTCCATCAACTGCCAATAACAGTGCCATTAACCAATGGTCAGTCGTGGGCATCATGTATGTTGGAAAGGGAAGATAGCGCCCTGACACAGCATGACCAGCAGTTGGGGGGTTAGTGTTGGGGTTAGGGATATTAAAAAAATAATAAATAAATCTGCATGGGACATTGAAATTGGGGGTAACTTGGAAAGAAAGGAAAAGAAAAAACACCACCACAGAACAGGTCCTCTAGACAATATTATTTGAAGTATTTTTTACATTCATACATACTCCGCTACTGCATAAGTAGCATGTGTGTTTCCCAGCACTGAGAAAAGAACAAACCTCATTTTAGTCTAAAGGCAGCTGCTAAATTCAGTCACTGAGGGTTTTGTGAAAAGTTTCAGTTTTGTACGGGAAGAATCAGACTTAAGATGGTTAAAATGTCTATAAACTATTTATAAAAATAGGTTAATTTCAATAATAAATACTTGAAATTAACAGACACAGACACAGAATATAACAGACACATACATATATGGATACATATGTAGTTTGTGGCTTTTTAAAATATTTATGTGTATAATTAATTTGTCTAAGTAGACACTATATGGGACGGCAGGAAACAACACACACATCCTGCAGACCTATAGGCACTTTGTCTTAATCCATCTACTGTTTTCGGGAGGGAAAAAAATCTGGACATGGCACTGTGTGAGGTGCTGGTACGAGTGAATCAGTTACAGCAGTGCTAGAGTTTTTGTGCACTGTTTAAAAAAAAATATATATATATGGCTGTTGGTATTCGTGTGAATGGTTATAGTGTTTACATTTATCATTAATGCTAAAAAACAAACATACAACAGTTTGTGTAGTGAAACGCGACCTGGAATTAACTGTTGTGATGAAGCCACAGGTGTGCACACCCAGGATTTTATAACAGCTCTGAATGCAGCTCAGCTAATAAGATTTAAGAATTAAAAATAAAACTTTTAGTTTTGAAGATAAATGTCTTAATGCCATGTATGTGGTTTATATTTTAATGTTGTAATTATTTTATATTTTCCATATTTCTTACTTTCAAATATTCAACAGCAAAAGGAAAATGTTACGTTCTTTTCTGATGAAGTTTGTTGAAAAATCTTTTATTTTTTCTGTTTGTCTACATTCGTACCAGCACCACGCACACACTACCCTTACAGTTCTGTTCTTTTCTCAGTAGAGGTGAAGATAGAAATTGTCTGGGGTAATCACACATTTCCTACTGATGTAGTGAAGAGATTTTTTTTCAAGTAATACAATGTAAAACTGGTCATTTTAGACCCAGTAATAAATCACCTACTATTTCTAAACTCAGTAAATTCTGATAAACAGAAAGAGTGGGAAGTAAAGCTGTATTTACACCTCATACTTCCTCCCTGGATGTAGGACCATCAGTACTGGAACTTTTCATTTCAGAAGGTCTCTGAGTCTGGAACGCGTTTGAAGTCTGAAACACAGATTACAGTCAGACAGTTAATAAAGAAACTGTTCTGTAACTGATTTTCAGCAAAGAACCAAAGTTCTACTAAATATAAATACTGAGGTGAGAGCACTGACAATACTGGTTTTCTTAATTCAACTGTAAAAATTTTAAATGTAATATCAATTAAAATATATACAATTACTAAATCTTACAGGGAATTTACTTCACTTTTTCTCTTGAAAATGTTTTTCCCCCTCACCAGACTTCTTCCAGCAGTAGAAAATTCCACCAACAGCAGCAGCAATAAGAACGAGAGCCGCAACTACAATAATTCATCCTCCACCTGATCCTCCACCTGAACCTCCACCTGATCCTCCACCTGATAAATCACACACTGTCTTGATTATCTGCTGCAGAAATAAATCATCTTTCAGTGTAAATTTGTAGTTTTATAGGAAAGTGTTTCTCTGACCAGGATTCAAGATTTGAATATCCTCCTCATGCAGCACTATCTGATCAGGTTCAGATGTCAACACTGTTTCATAGTGCAGAGTAAAAGCTGCAGGAGATCAATGTGTACACTCTCCGTGTGTGTGTGTGTGTGTTACTAGTGCGTACACCATCAGTAATATCTACTATATAGCAGGCAAGTATGCGGTTTCGGATGCAGCCATGGCAACCGGCGGAGCTGCTGCTGCTTTGGCTCCTGTTGGCTCCATGAAAAGTTCCCGACTGACCACCTGTCAGACAGCACATCAGTACCGGGTTGACCCGGTACTACCGGAACTTATGAAAATCTGACACCATCAACTTTTTTTCTTTTTAAGTACCAAATGACCGTACTTTTGACAACCGTAGTGCGTGTTGTAGTGTGGAGTGTGTTAGAGTACACAGAGAGAGAGAGAGAGAGAGAGAGCACAAAGCAATGGCAGTTACAGTAATAAAGCAGATCACAGAATTTACCTTTCATGTCCACAAGACGCTTTAACCACTCAATGCAAGTGTTGTTCAGGTAGTTCTTCCAGTGTTCAGCCTCATCTCCAGCAGATTTCTACTCTTTTATGAAGTCCTCAGCTTTTCTCTCATCTGCCGTCCAGGTGAGAGAGTTCAGATCCAGATGGATGAAATCTCTTCCATCATAACGCAACTGAATGGATCCACTACGGGTGCCTGAGATCTCACATCTGTACCTAATGTAAATTTCATGACCTCCTGCACACACACACACACACACACACACACACACACGCACACACACACAATTGCTGATATGTTGTAATAGTATTAGCCTGAGGAAAAATCTTAATATACAATTAAGCAGTACAGCAAAAAACAAACATCTGATATTCAGTACAACACAATTGTTTGTGTGATGTTGCTTTATATATGCACAACAGCGGTTCTAAAAAGAATGAAATTAAATACATTGGATAATATTAATTCAAATAGTATATTAAGACTGACTGCACAAGTGTACTAACGGTTTCAGTATAAAAAAAAAGATTATTGCTAGGATCAGAGTTTAACAGACATGACTGATGCACAGTGACATGTCCCAGTGCTGTTATACTAAAATATTGGCACTAGTCCAATCAAATTAGTGGACCGAATTAATTGTGAATTTTTTTTTACATTATTCTTTATAACACCTTTCCAAGTGTCAGAAGCTGTTGAATTATTAATGTGTGATATAAATCATGTGCTCTTTACCACTCTGTGTGTTCATTCTCACCTTTAGTGTCATTAATAAGGTCCAAGAGATGTTGGAGGTTGTCATGTTCACCCCTCATTCTGGTGGTCTCACTCTTAAAGTAATCTGGGTCAACAGCATTGATCTTCTGTATCCACTCCGTCCTTGGGGTCACCTCTGTGATGTTGCTGCCGTCATAGTACACAAACTGCTGTCCATCCAGCTCACCAGTTGTGGAACTGATTCCTGGTTTGATGACCGTGATGTACTGCAGCGTGTGGGTGGCTACAAAAGTGTAAATACAATAATTTTATGTTTTCACAACTAAACTTCATTCTGTGACCTCTACCTATTACATCTAGTAGGCCTAAACTGCCGAGGAGCACTGTGGTAACTTGCAGTTCTACTTTATTCAGCAGACACATGCCACGCTATAAAAAATAAATAAATAAATAAAAAACCTCAGCAGCCAACAGACTGAATAGAACAGTAGCCTTGTCACGAGAACCGATACTTCAGTACCAAAGTTGGTACCAACATTCTGAAAACGTGACGGTGCTTGTTTTTCCTGCAGTAGCATGAGTACTGATTGTACTGAAGGTAATGAGGTTGCAATTCTTCCGGAACTGAAGGGGGCAGAAAATACACGCAAAAGTGTTTTAGTCGGTCCAAGCAGTGGTAAAGAAGAACAACGCCTACCGCACATGGGTAAACACTACAGAAGTTTAGCTCCGCCCCAACTGGTTGAGAAAAAGGTGGTAAGAGTTGAATATGGAAATACTTCACATTCGAGAAGGATGATAAACATATAGTTGATGCTGTGAAGTCGTTGTGTGTAACCGATGCTATTGTCATCTCAAACAAAGTGAGGAAACGCCTGGAATTTGGCGATAGCACCTGAAAGTCGGTACTATATTATGTTTGTTTGAGACAGCAGCATTGTACACGTGACACCAGCTAACGTTATGCGTCCATGTAATGTTAGCGATAGCCAGTTATTTGTTATTGACGCTAACGCATTGCAGTGTTAAAACCTCCTATTGTTCCTCCATGCGTCTCCATTCAGCCCGTGTCCTGTCAGCTAAATGTAGCCTCATGTCACTAAGAAATATTCACATGTTCATGCTTTTAATCAACCTTTTTTCCCTGATGACACCACGCTGAGAGCAAGCAGTGCCCCACACATGCAGTCTCGGTAGCCCAACGTCACGCTAAACAAATAAATCGCCATACCAAGCAGACAACTAGCATCAAACAGCTTAAGCAACAAAGCTAACAGTACATACCTATGCAATCCGTAGCAACGACAGGAAGGGGCGGGTTTTTGACTATGACGCATAAGCCACAGCTATATATCCTAAAGGTATGAAGAGAGCTCATTGGCCACTTAGTCAACGGGTGGCGTTCTAATCGCTGCACACCTCATTACATAAACAGCCATTTCTGCTTACCTTAATCTATGGTCATAATCGAAGTAAACAATCGAATTAAGACAGGTGGAGTACTCCTGTTTTAATCGTATTATGGACGTGCATTACAGACATGTAAACACCTTAATCACATTATTTATCATCTTATTCAGAATAAGGTCAGTGATTAGCTTATTGCTGTCCAAACGTGGTCATGCTTAGTTCCTCCCTGACGGTTTAAATGCTACAGTTAATAACGGAATAACAGTATAAAATAATGATCAACAAGCTAGGATATAATACTGTAGGTTTACTGATTTAGATCCTCATAATGGAAGTTACTTCAGATGGTGGCAATGATATTGATATGGAATATAAGAAAGTGCGGTACGATAAAATGAAAAAACAACTATCTAACACTGAATGTGAAGAACATTGCATGATATGAGCAGGAATACCAAAAATGAATGTATGAATGCAGAGGATGGAAAAGAGATTAAAGTAGTGATTAGTTTGATCAGACAGACAGAGCAGTTTATGAATCCGATATAAGGTAGAAGTATCAGGTAATCAAACATATCTACTAAGTGTAGAGTCAGCGGATATCCTAACAATAAAGGTCCTTTGTAGCTTTTATTTGTGCAATAATCAATGGTACAGCTCAAGCTGAAAGGAAATCAGATCAACTGAAAATAGCAGTTTGGTTGGTAGATGAACTGCTTAAGGCTGATGAGGGGAGCAGTGATGGAAATAAATATATGTTGAATCATGCTTCACAGAGCAGTGCTATATAGCGGTATAATGTCTTTCCTTGTACAACCCCAATTCCAAAAAAGGTGGGACACTGTGTAAAATGTGAATAAACACACAATACAACGATTAGCAAATCCCACAAAACCCCATGTGTTATTCACAATAGAACATAGATAACATCAAATGTTGAAACTGAAGAAATGTACCGTTTTAAGGAAAAAAAATGAGGTAATTTTGAATTTGATGGCTGCAACATGTCTCAAAAAGTTGGTACGGTGGCAACAAAAGGCTGGAAAAGTAAGTGAACCTGAGTGACTACATTTCTGCTGTTACCTGGATGATCCATAACTGTGTTTGTTTTGAGAGTTTTTCACGAGTCCCTTGTTTGTCCTGAACAGTTAACCTGCCCACTGTTCTTCAGAAAAATTCTCCAGGTCCTGTGTATTCTTTGGTTTTCCAGCATCTTCTGCATATTTGACCCCTTTCCAACAGTAACTAAATGATTTTCAGATCCATCTTTTCACACTGGGGACACTTGATGGACTCGTGCACAATTATTACAAAGGGTGAAAACATCCACTGATGCTCAAGAAGGCAACACGATGCATCATGGGTAATCCTTCCAATTACTTTTTCCACAGCGCTGTCAATGTTTAATGGGATGTGTTCAATAAAGACATGAAAGATTATAATTTTGTTTGTGTTTATTTTGTTATCTTTCTATACTTATGATGAAATGAAATGAAATGAAAATGTTAACTTTTAGTATGAAACTACTTGCCTATATACTATGAAAGAGTGGTTAAAAACTACCAAAAATCTTTTTTTAAAGTGCTTAAAACTATTGAAAACTAAAAGATATAGTAAAGCGGGTCTTTAATACATCTTTTTTTATGAACAGCCATGTACAAAGCAATAAAATGGATTTATTTGCTAAACAGTACATTATTAATTTCAGTACCATTATTTTCAATAGAAACAGAATTAGGAAAAAATGTTTAATTGTTCCAAATGATTGGTTCTAAGCAAAATCTCAATCACAAGCAGGTTAATGACTTGCTTCTGGAATTATTAAATTACATCTGGATGAGATAATTTACTCACACCACACAAAATGGCTTCCGATATGGTGTTTGTGTGCACGCTAAAATACTAACAGAGAATAAGGCTAATAATTAGGTTGTGTTTAGTGGGGAGGTTCAATTTTACACTCTCCTCAGTTTCTCTTGAATGTAAAGCAAAAATCCATTCAAAAACATATCGCAACTCTTTTATTTTTTGAGCAACTGCGATACTCTGAAAGGCACTGATATTAATCACTTTGCCCTCTCAAAGTCTACTCTCTGTTCGTACGGTGAAGACAGAGAGTGGTGATACATGTTTGCTGGGTACCAGCACATGTTGGGGTGGCTGATAGATTAGCTAAAAGTCCATCCATCCATCCATCTTCAACCGCTTATTCCTTCTTCCGAAGATGGGATAGAGATAGCAAAGGCGATAGCTTTATAAAATCAGGAAGACAGTGGCAATAAATGGTACATGGGAAGGAATACAACAGAGTAAGTGTAATTAGCTAGGATCAGACTGGGACATACAGGTTTAAATTCAACTTTGGCAATTATGAGAAAACAGATGGATTGTGTGACAATTGTGGAGTGCTAGAAACTGTAGAGCATGTTTTGTTTGTATGTGATAAGTATGACATTTCGGGGCGCATGGTGGCTTAGTGGTTACACGTTCGCTTCACACCTCCGGGTTCGAGTCCGCCGGGGCCATGTGTGTGTAGTTTGCATGTTCTCCCCGTGCTGTGGGGGTTTCCTCCGGGTACTCGGCTTTTCTCCCCAGTCCAAGCACAGGCATGGTAGGCTTATTGCGTGTTTTAAATTGTCCGTAATGTATGAATGGGTGTGTGAGTGTGTGTGATTGTGCCCTGCGATGGATTGGCACCCTGTCCAGGGTGTACCCGGCTTGTGCCCGATGCTTCCTGGGATAGGCTCGAGGTTCCCCGTGACCCGGAAGAAGGAATAAGCAGTAGAAGATGGATGAAAGGAAGTATGACATTTCGCAAAAGCTTAGTTGAGAATATTAAGAGTGAGGGTAGAGGATATTTGGGGTAAAACAGATGCACATGGGTACAGAACACTGTTTACATTTCTACATAAGACATGTTTATACAGTAGAATGTGGTGCAATGCTTGTGGGGACCTGGTAAAGGACCAGGAGCACCATCTAATGCTGGATTCCTAACATATTGTAGGACAGTGGTTCTCAAAGTGGGGGCTGGGCAGGGGCCTCAACAATTTGGTGTTAAAATAAATAAATGTACGTTTTCACTTTCACTCTCAGAAAACCACACACACACACACACACACACACACACACACACACACACCACAATTCCAATGTAATGTAATGTAAAGATGTAAGATGTAATTATTAATAAAAAGGAGGATATATTCAGAAGTCTGTATTTTAATGTGTTTTAAAGACATCTTGTAAACGGGGGCCTCAGTCAAATGATAATGCCATTTGGGGGGCCCTTGCCCTGAAAAAGTTTGGGAATCCCCTTGTTGTAGGATTTAGTTCACAAAATATGGTAGGTGGCGGTAATGCTCTTAGCTGGAATCTTCAGAAACTAGCAGGGTTACAGTGGGAAAACGTCTCAAGACTGTGAATGAATCAGAAAACCTTCTTGCCGAGGGCCCGAGGGTAAATTTGGCAGATTAGCAACAACTGCTACCATGAATGTAACTATCATGGATGATACTACAGATGGAGACAGTGATAATATGGTATGGCGGGATGGAACTAGAAAGAGGAAAGTTAGGAATGACCAGTCTCCAGCTTGCAGGTGGGAGATATGGCCAAAAAAAGTGAAGGCTACTAAGACAAGTGAGAAGAAGGATGAACAAACTGATTGGAAAGTGATAAGGTTTAAAAAAGGAGGGACATTTTCACCCACTTAAAATAACAAAGGTGATTGAGAATGAAATATGCAAAATTAAGTTCACTAAATACTTAAGTAACAAGAGGCTTTTGATTTTAGCTAAAGACCAACTCCACACATAAGTTCCTCCGAGCAAAAACTCTGAATAGAGAACAGATTAGTGGTCTTATCCGAGGTGTTATTTATGATGTTCCTTTGGCAATGAAAATGGATGAGATAATGCAAGAAGTAAAAGGATGAAATGTTGGTAAGATATGTGAGATTCAGTCAGTGTTGCACATAGTTCTACAAATGACATAACTGCTGACTGAATTCTACATTATGTACTGGTTTAAAAACTGAGAAAAAATAAGGACAGACGCTTCATTGCCATGAAAAATTTATTAATAGTTATTTCATGTTCATCAGGCAATTTACCAAAAATATATTACTAAAGTATCAAATATTTTGGTAAAGTGCTTTCCTTTGAGAGGTAGCAGATTCGTAAGAAAATATTTTCCTAAATATTTCCAAGAATACTCTTTTAAAATGTTCTGTTGTGTGCAAAAGGTTCTCCCCCTTTATTTATTTAGCTTTATTTATTTTTGTTTAACATGTATTGAGTTTATTTTATAAGTCTTCTTTAAAGTCAAAACAAAACTCACTTAAAGTCAAGTTAATGGTCAAAAACGGGGCTTTCACAGAGCTGGAGAATAAACAAAAGAAAATTTTAGCACGTTTAGGAAGACCATCACCAACAGTGAAGACTTTTCATTCAGAATTGAACAAGCAGAGAGAAACACATGACAAGTCTTGCAGAAAAATAAGCAAACTGCATCAGATGCGGAAAATTTCTAAAAATCCTTTAAACTCTGGCTCTCGACTGGTTCAACATGGTTCCGTATGATCCAAAGATTGCAAATTTTGATTACTGACGATACCAAAAGAGCAAAATTGGCCATGCCCTCTGAGTGGGAGGGACATATCCTCCCTCTCCTGTCAATCACAGTGCCAATAGCCACTAGTGGGTTCCTGTGGGCTCCTGTATGTGGAAGAAGGCAGATAGCACTTTCCTCTGAGTGCATTATTGTGCACTTTGACACATGGGTATGGGGACGATAATTTTTGCACTCAACATAACACAGACACACACTGGTGTATAAAAATCTCATAAATTAATGCATTAAATGTTCTCACATCTTCATTTACATTCACAGAATAATACATTTTATAATAAACGTTCAATGTTACTTCTTTTCACATTTCAAATAGTAAAAAGACAATAAGGTAGAAAAAATACATTAAATAATCTGTCATAAAAAAGCTATTAAAAAAGTGTCACATGACACATATACAACCATAAGAAATCAATACTTCAGTCTTTTACATTGTGATCTCTATTTACTGCATCTGTAATGTAAGTTTATTGGACTCCAGCTCAACATGCAAACACACACAATCTCTCCCTCTTTTCTTGTCCTGTACAGACACTCATGAGCACCACTGCCATGTCAGTGCAAGTCAGTAATTGCATGCGTGCAAGTAGCATTCAAAAGGTAAAGGTAGAAATGAAATGGTAATCACACATTCGCTACTGATGCAGTAAACAGACTTCTCAAATTTAATACTACATATAACAGTCACTATAGCGTCGTTTTGGTCTCTTAGGCAGGAGACCTCTCACACTTCGCCTATCATTGGAGAAACTTCAGTGGCTGTATAAAAAAATTGTTAATAAATAAATTAATATAGGAACATCAGCAATTCAATGACAAAATTATTTCTAAAAAAGACATTAAAATGGAATAATCCAGTATTTTACAGTAAGTATTGGAAGTTCACTTACAGAGTTCGATTGTCTCAGGTGTTATGACTGAAAGACAGATCAAGGACATTATTATAAGCAAATCTGATCCATCACCACTACACTCTCTACATATCAGTTTACACAATTAAACTGTATAAATATGTAATTTAACATAAATAATAAAATATATACATTTAAAACAACTTTCAGGAGAATGTCTTCATTGCTTCTGTTGAACTTCATGTTTGATTTTTGCTCACCAGAGTTCCTCTTCTTCTTCTTCTTCTTCTTGCAGCAGATGATAATTGAAGCAACACAGGCAATGGTTACAACAATGAAGAAACTAATTAGGCCTATGATTATGGCATCTAATTTGCCAATTGGTCCTCCATCTGATCCGCCAATTGGTCCAACATCTGATCCGCCAATTCGTCCTCCATATGTTAAATCTTTAATATCTGCTGCAGAAATAAATCAGCTTTCAAATCTATAGTTTTACAGGAAAGTGTTTAAAGGAATTTGCCATTAATGGGGTCATAACATGATTTTTAATGTTTTTCCTCTGTTTGGGAGTGTAATGCATCGGTTTCTGCATGTAAATCTTCCCCAAAAGGGATTTATTCTATCTAACAGAGAACACTGCTCCCAACCTGCCCGAAACACCTCGTTCAAAGTCCAGATTTACCGGTAATTTCTACGTCACAGCATGCACCATCAGCATAAACCCGCCCAAAGGCAGCCACGAATAAAGAAGGCGAGGCTTCAGTGAATTCAGGCGTCATAGCTCAGAGATGCTGTGCGTTTCGGTGCGAAAGCAAAACCACTCTGTTTAGCCTTCCGAAAACGAACGAAATCAGAGCTCACTGTTTATTTATAACGGGGTTCTTGAGCAGTACAACCCAAACATTTTCTTGTGCACAGTGCATTTTACAAAGGACAGCTTCCTGAATCTGGGCGAGTACAATGAAGACTACACACAAATTCTGCTCCTGAAAAATGGTGCGATTCCTACTCTGCTCAGACAATCTTGCGTTTCTGAATGAGAACCTGTAAGTGAGTTTGATTATTTTATGAAGTATCTGCTATTGACTGGTCAACTGTGGAGTTTTTTGTTGTGGCTCAGTTGTAGCAGCAGGGCAGTGGCAGCAGCGTGGTTAAAACGTTGGGCTACTGATCAGAAGATCAAAAGTTCAAATCCCAGCACTGCCAAGCTGCCACTGTTGGGCACCTGGAGCAAGGCCCTCAACTGCTCAGATGTATAAATGAGAAAAATGTAAGTTGCTCAGGATAAGGGCATCTGTCAAATGCCGTAAATGTTGTAGACCTCTGCTAACGTGCTAGTTAAAGTCTGCTAAGCTGCCTCAGTTTTTTTTTTTTTAAAGTGTGTGTTTGTATGTCAGTGGTCTGACAGAGACGTTGATTGTAGCTGCTGTTGTGATTGTATATTGAAACAGTTAATATCAATGGAAACACAAGAATCCTAGCTTTCCAAAGGTATATCACATAATATATACAGCAGCTGTGTACAGTTTCCCCCATCAGTAGGGTTGGAATTTACTTCGTATCTGAAAGGGGAGCGTTACAAAATAAAAACTTACCACTGTAAAATGTTCTAACCAAGTCATACTTGCAAATTTGCTTTGAACTGATACGGTAAAACTGACAACATGTTTTTGATAATGCTAAGGGGGAGTTATTTCTCCGACACACACAAGGCGTTTGGCCAAAAACAATGCAACAGGTCAGCTGGCCAATGAGAGCACTCTGGGCTTTGGTGAAATCAGAGTGTTTTAGGCAGCCTGGGAATAGAGGTACTTCAGTAAATGTAAAAGATTTAAGAAATAAGGCATATTTTTTACATTGAAAGCATGTTAGCCTATTCTCTTACAACCAATGAACAACATAATTAACGTTTAAAAACATTTCAAAATCATAATATGACCCCTTTAAAACTCCCAGATTTAATGGTTTTACAAGGTATGGGGGAAAAGGAAAGACAAAAAAAGGGCATGTTGATCAATGCAGTGTGTGTGTGTGTGTGTACCATTCCTCCTCTGCTTACCCCAATAACGACACTCCTCATGCAGGATGCTCTTCCCATTCCGAGCATAATCAGTATCCATGAATGCTGTAGCTCCACCATTAGATGGAATCCAGGTTTCATTTTTGCAATGAAAAGTGATGGAAACGTGTTATAGCTGCGCTTCATGCAGCGATCATCTCCATCACAAACAAACTCTGACTGTACAGATACTGAAACACACACACAGATTTGTTTAATGATGAATCTGAAATAGCTTCATTTTGATATCGTCTCCTTGATTTAGTGTAACACAGAATTCAGGTGCAACTTGTTTCCACTATTTCAAGTCAGATTTGGCCAGTCAAGGTTTATATGCAGGCAGACGACATGGAAGCAGTAAAGTGAAGATATAGCAATATGAGAGCAAATAAGAAAGCAACTTTAAATTACTAATAATTAAGTTATATGATGAGTATGAAAACATTACTGCAAAGAAAAGCAACACCTTGGGAATTAATAAAGCTTGAGAAGCAGCATGGCAGAAAATATACAACAAAACAAATGTGTCGAAACATAATTAAAACAAACTTATAAAATACAAGGCTATTTAAATAGGTTGTATAGTTAAAAATTATGTGCTTAATATGAACCCCCTAAGTAACGTTCAATTAGTAGACTATGACAAAGTCGTAACTTTGTGATAATCGCAGTCTGTGATTTGGGATGTAAGGGATTAATAAAGGAGATAAGTAATGAGGAACAAAGCCATGTACGTAATGCTTTGTATGTCAGCATCATAATTTTAAATTGACTCTGAACCTGAACCAGTGAAGGACTCCAGAACAGGAGTAATATGATCACATGTCCTGGTTCCAGTCAAGATCCTGCAGCAGAGTTTCGACATATTGCAGTTTACTGATTGTGAATTTAGAAACTCCAACTAAAACAGCGTTACACGCAATCTAGCCGAGTGACAACAAATTAGTTCATCAGCTTTTCAGCTACAGAGAAGTTGAGTAAAGTTTAGTAAAGACTGAAAAATGAGTCCCAGTGTAAGAAACAGCAGAGGAGCAGTATACTTAACACACCTCCGTGTACTCTGTTGTCTTATTTTGTAGTGTTGAGAATAGAGTACAAAATCTATTCGAATTAATTAGATGCGGAGTGTTTTAGCAGTTTCTGATGAATGCTAGAGATCAACATGCATGAACAATTAAGGTCTCACCTTCAGTGTGATGGAAGTCTTTCATTACTAGAGACAAGAAGAACTTTAAGTCATGCAGATGTCCTTCCACATGCTGTCTCATACTTGCCTGCTTCCTTACTCTTCTCCACAGTGATGATAGATGGAGATGAGTAAACAGGCACACAGTCCACCAGAACATCAGCAGCAGTGACTTCTGTGTTGTTGTTTAGTGTGGACACAGTGAGACTGTACTGAATGTTCAAACCTATAAAAAAAAAACAGTCCATACAGGAGAGCTGCTGAGAGCGTCTAGCTTTTAATGGTAATAATAACTATAATAATAATAATAATAATAATAATAATAATAATAATAATAATAAACTTTATTTTATAAAGTGCCTTTAAAGCAGCTTCTCAAAGCTCTGTACATAAAATCACATTTCACAGAAAAATAAAACAAATAAAAGTTATTAAAAACCAAAACAAGAACATTAATCATAAAAATAAATCTAAAACAATCTAGAAAGACATCAGCAGTCGAGTGCAAGTTTAAAAAAGTGTCTTGAGAAGAACTTTAAAAATGCCAAAAGTCTGGGCTTCCCTGAGTTCAGGGGAAGAGTCACTCACAGTCACACACACAAACACAATCCTCCCCCATTTTTTATAGTTTATTTTATACTTTCAGTTCATACTTTATTTTCCACTTTAACGGTAATCGAGAATATAACGGAACAAACCGGAAGTGAAGAAAGCCATGTCTCACCTGTAGAAAATCCAACAAAACTTAGTTTCAAAATTAAAAACCCACAGCGCTGTTCCTGGCCGTAAAATACAGCTGAGACCATGGAAAAAGACTGGGTTTTAATCGCGCGGTCTATAATAAAAAACAACAAAATCAACAACAAAACAACCAAATCTCGGTGTGCTATCGTTGACCACGAGCCAATCAGAGCCAAGAGGGCGGGTTCTGGATTTTTGTTCGAGAACAATCACTGCCCAGGTGAAGCGGCGCCATTTTGAAAGGGGTTTACCAAATTCAAAATAAAAGTATCATAATGCACGTAATATGAACTTAATGTACAAAAATAACATTAAAAACACAAATAATTAGGTAGGCCTGCAGATGTATATATATAAAAAATGAACAATAATAAAATATATATAAGATGATTTTATTGTCCCAATAAAACTACAGATGGAGTTTAGCCAGTCCCTTCTACATCTGCCAGAAATATGTCCAGATGATTTAGAATATCCAGATGATGTGGAAGAGGGGCGGCTGAGGAAGAGGTGCGGCTGTGGAAGAGGTGCGGCTGTGGAAGAGGGGCGGCTGTGGAATAGGGGCTTGTAGGAAGAGGGGCGGCTGTGGAAGAGGGGCGACTGAGGAAGAGGGGTGGAAGAGCGCACTGAGGAAGAGGGGCGGCTGTGGAAGAGGGGCGGCTGAGGAAGAGGGGCGGCTGAGGAAGAGGTGGCAGAAAAGGCGGCTGTGGAAGAGGGGCGGCTGTGGAAGAGGGGCGGCTGTGGAAGAGGGGCGGCTGAGGAAGAGGGGCGGCTGTGGAAGAGGGGCGGCTTTGTAAGTAAGGGGAGGGGGGTTAAGACGGCTGAGGAAGAGGGCGGCTGTGGAAGAGGGGCGGCTGAGGAAGAGGGGCTGCTGAGGAAGAGGGGCGTGATGTGGAAGAGGGGCGGCTGAGGAAGAGGGGCGGTTATGGAAGAGGGGCGGCTAGAGGTTGTAAGAAGTGCGGGATGGCGACGACTGAGCGAAGTTCATGACAAAAGCTTGCATGTCGAAGTGACTCCACATGCCGAAGTGTCCTTGGGAAAGAACACTGAACCCCAAGTTGCTCCTGATGGCAAGCTAGCACCTTACATGGCAGCTCTGCTACCATTGGTGAATGAGACACAGTGTAAAGCGCTTTGAATCAAAGCGCGTATATAAGTGCGCCATTTACCATTTAGAAAGGTGAAGGAACTAAAATCACAGTTGTCCGGACAGCAGTCATTTTTCACGGCTGACTTCAAATGTTAAGGCAGCCACCGAAGCATTGTTCCGGGTGAGTCACTCCATCATTAAACACAAGAAGTCATTCCGAGACAGAGAGATGATAAAAGAGGCATTCGTAGACACAGCTGACTCGTTGTGTCGGGACTTTAAAAACAAAACCAAAATATTATCTTCAATAAAAGCTCTCCAGCTATCAAGAAGTAGTTACCCGGGCTGTGAAGTCATGGCCGAGGATTTAGGGAGAGAAGGGAGTTTCTCTTTGCTGTTAAACGTGTAAGAATACACCCGACGGAGTGGTGATCGTGACTCAGTGGCTGCTGGACTTGGCATTTTTAACCGATCTGACCAACATGTTAAATGAGCTTCATTTCTAGCTGCAAGGAAAAGACAAAACCGTGTTCAATATGATCAGCTCAGTTAATGCCTTTAAACGGAATATGCAACTTCTGTCCTCAAAGCTGCAGCGCCATGATTTTGGGAAATTCCAAAACCCCGCGTCAGATCTGGAGCACCAGCGGGCAACGCGTGGCGCAAGTTGAACATCGCACGCTACGGACGGAGCAGATAGACAGCTGTCTGTCGCTCCAGAGTTTCACAGATGCTTTCAAGACTACATTCATGTGCTACCCGTTTAGGGACAATGTTAAGGTTGATTCACTCGCACCGAAAATTACAACGCTGTTTCACATGAACTCGTCTGAAGTGGAGGATGAGAATTTGAAACTACAGACTGACCTTCAGCTGAAGTCCAGGGCTCATGGACAGTTTTGGAACTTACTCACAGGAGAAAAGTACCAAACATGAGGAAATGTACCTCCTTGACTGCATTATTTGGCTCTACTTAGGTATGTGAATCAGCCTTTTTCCCACATGAAGATTATTAAGTCCAAATACCGTTCCACAATGACTGATCATCATTTGGAGGCCTGCTTGAGCCTGACTACCAGCAGCTACTGTCCGGACTGTGCAACCCTGGCTGATTCTATTCAGTGCAAGTCATCAGAGTAAGGTACTGACCAAAAAGTGTATGTGTATATATATATTTAAAGTATACTAAAGTATATAAATAAATATATGTTTCTCATTTCTAATCTCCTTGACTGGTCATGTTAAAAGTAGCTGCGAAGTCAAAAAGTGTGAGAACCCCTGCTCTGGGGCATGGAGTTCATCAGAGTTGTACACACACACACCATCATTTTGTAGTTTATGGAAAAAAAAAAAAAAAATTTTTTAGAACAAAGTACAAAATTTCCACCAATTAGAACAAGTTTACCATTTGAACTATTAAATCACTTTAAATTTACAATTTTAATTGAAACTTAATTTCTTAATTTGAAGACTTGCCTTATAGTTTGGGACAAGATCAGGAAAAGATCAGAAAGTGGGCAGGGCTCTTCATAACCAATCACAGCAGTGCAGGGAGTACAGGTGTGAAGAAAACAAATGCAGGAGATTTGCATGTTTCCACTTTTGTATGATTTCCTAAATACTTGTCTAGTGCAGTAATGTTTTCAAACAGAACTCCAAATTCAACTGAAAGGGGTAAAAACCCTGCTGAAACAAAAACATCTCAGTTGAATGGTTTCCACTACAAATACCATTACAAACCATCAGCTGCTAACCATTTCCAAGGTTGATCCTTTAATGGTATCCACTAGACAAAACATGCTACCAGTAGTGACCCAAAGGGCCCAATTCCTACAATTCCTGTTATAACCATTACATTTTCTATTGTTTCCAGTAGTGAATGTAATGGAGCTGTTCTGCTGTACAGACATCATGTTGTGGTTGCTGCATTAGAATAAAATATACTATAGTTCCTCATGTATATACGAAATAAAGGGAATTATTGATGGTATTAGAATTTGTTTCACAATTTCTAAATGATGTTATGTGAGATTCAGGTGGTGGTGTGTAGATTTTGCAGACTTTATTATGCGGGTTTAATAAAAGACTATAAACACTTCTTTGGTATGGACTTGAAAGTGCCTTTATTTTCAGGTTTATCAGGTAACAATGTAAAAAGTATAAAACAATATTTGATAAAGTGCTCTCATCTTGAGAGGTAGGTGATTTATTACAACAAACATTTTCTTCAAGTCTTAAGCTTAATACATAATGTCCAGTTGAGTGCAAAAGTTTGTATCTTGTGAAGTATTTTTGTTTTAAGAAAAAAAGAAGGTTTTAAGTCTTATTTAAAGGTTGAACAGCGTTCAGGTGAAGAGTCAAATTTGGTGCAAAAACTGCGGCTGTGCTGTCAGGGTGGGAGGGGGAACATCCATCACCTGCCAAGAACAGTGACACTAGCCAATGGGGGGGTTGTAACTTGCAAAGAAAGGAAAAGAGAAACACAGAACAGGACCTCTAGACAATAAGTATTGTGTATGAACTTTGGCATAACAGACACACATAATATATAATATATAATGTAATATAATCTCATTGAATAAATACAAGTCTTTTCTCATAAAAATAATCTTCATAACTAACTTTACAAAAGTGCAAGTTCGTTACATTTCAAATAGGCATAACACTAAGGCATCATAGTCATAAAAATCAATGAAACATTTGTTCCATAAATATCAGTAAACTTCAGTATGAGCTCTTACAGCACTGAGCTCCGTTATATTGCTATTCTTCACATCACTCACAACTGTGAGAATTAAACAAATACTTCATCTTTTTACATTCTAAGCTCCACTACTGCATCTGTAGCATGTGTGATGTAAGAGAAGACTTAAGGTTAAAATGTTTATAAACAACTATTTCTAAAAATAGGTCCATTTCAATAATAAATACTGTGTGTCCACATTTGTACGAGCACCATGCATGCACGTGCCTTACAATTCCGTTCTTTTCTCAATAGAGGTGAAGATAGAAATTGTCTGGTGTAATCACACATTTGTTACAGATGTAGTGAAGAGATTTTTTCAAGTTATACAATATAAAGCTTGTCCTTTTAGACCCAGTAATAAATCACCTACTATTTCTAAACTCAGTAAGTTCTGATAAACACTGAAAATCTGTATTACACTTTCTGAGAGGAGAAGAGTGGGAAGTGTTCACACCTCACACTGCCTCCCTGGATGCAGGACAGTCAGTACTGGAACGCGTCTGAAATCTGAAACACAGATTACAGACAGTTAAAGACATTGTTCTGTAACTGATCTTCATAAAAGAACCAAAGTTCTACTAAATATAAATACTGTGAAGTGAGAGCACTGACAATACTGGCTTTATTAATCCAACTGTAAAAAATAAAAGCAATATGAATATATGTACATTTAATAAACCCTTCATTTTTTCTCTTGAACTAGTTTTTTTCCCCTCACCAGAGTTCTTCTTCCAGACCACAATTCTAGCAACGAAAGCGCAACAACAACGAAAGCCGCAACAACACTAGCGATGAAACTGATTGATCTGCCACCTGATTCTCCATCTGATCCTCCACCTGATAAATCACACAGAGTCTTTATTATCTGCCGCAGAAATAAATCATCTTTCAGTGTAAATCTGTAGTTTCATAGGAAAGTGTTTCTCTGACCAGGATTCAGGATTCGAAGATCCCTCACATTCAGCACTATCTCCTTCTCCAAGCTGCTGTGCTGAATCACGCAGGTGTGTGTGTTTCTGCAGATCCTCAGCTGAGACTGTCAGAATGCTTCTCTTCTGGCAGCTTCCATCCTGGTTGGGTAACGTCTCCGAGATCCACGTCTTTATGCACGTCCTCTCCGTCCTTCCTCCAGGTGATATTCACCGCTTTGGGAAAGAAAACCTGCAGCATGACACACCACCTCTGGAGAAGACCCAGTGATTCTGGAACACCGACGCGCTGCAGGACCGAATTACATAGAGACAAATATTACACTCATACAATTTTGTTTCATAAGTTTGTCACATTTTCCATCTAAACAGTGAAATTTGCAGTTTGTCATGTGATCTTTTGACTACAATGATGATTTAAAGAATACTCATTTTGCATGTATACATTTAAAGATCAAAGCCACAGGACCACAGACGTGTGAGATGTAGAGATACAGGGTTATTAAGATGGAGGTATAAACAGAGTGCACCATTTATCCTGTACACTTAATAAAGATATGGTTATGCACGACTGGATTACCCACTCCAGGTTAGGGTGGAAGACTAAGTACCTCGGGGTTTTGTTCATGAGTGATTAAAAGGGGAGAGTCAGATTTACAAGAGGATCACTGCAGCACCTGCAGTATTGCGGGCACTGTATCGCTCTGTGGTGGTAAAGCGGAGATGAGCCCACAGACAAGGCTCATGGTTTACACGTCAATCTACCTCTCCATCCTCACCCATGGTCATGAACGTTGGGTAATCACTGAAAGGATGAGATCACAAGTGCCGCGGTGGAAATGAGGTTTCTTCACAGGGTTGCTGGTCTCACCCTTAGAGATAGGGTAAGGAGTTCAATAATCGGAGAAAGCCTCAGAGTAGAGTTGCTGCTTCTCTGGATCAAGGGGAGCTAGTTGAGGTGGTTCATGCATCTGGTAAGGATGTCTGTCTGTACAGCTCTACCGGGAACACCCCACTGGGCAGAGACCCCGAGGTAGACCCAAGACACTCTGGGGGATTATAGTCCCGGCTGGCCTAGGAACGCCTGGGAATGCCCCAGGAGGGGCTGAATCTGTCGCTGGAGAATGGGAGGTCTGGTCTGCCCTACTTAATATGCTGCCACCACGACCCTCACCAGGACAAGCAGTGTAGAAAATGGATGGGAACTTATGCAAATTATTGTATTTTGATTAATAATGTTCAATGTGTAACATCTGTGTTAAACATTGTTTCATAGTGCAGAGTAAAAGCTGCAGGAGATCAATGTGTACACTCTCCATGTGTGTTACTAGTGCATACACTATCAGTAATTTCCTCATGAGTAATTAGCCAGAAAAATGAGCTGACGGTGTGTGTGGTAAAAACCTACCACTGTGAAACGTTCTGCTCAAGTCATATTTGCAAATTTGCTTTGAACTGATATGGTAAAACTGACAACATCTTTAGGAGTTTAGAATTGCCTTGGAGGCAAACACTAAGTGGAATTACTTTTCCAACACATGCAAGGCTTTTAGCCAATAACAATGCATCAGGTCAGCTGGCCAATCAGAGCACTCTGGGATTTTTGTCAGTAGGGGCTTTGGTGAAATCAGTGTTTTAGTCAGCTTGGGAATTAGGCCTGGACAATAATTCAATATCAATATGTAATCGCGATATAAATTCTCAATAACAGTGATATGACTTTTACACACATTTCCAATATATATTAAAACATCAGTTCGTTGGATTCAAGGCAAAGAACACAATTAGCTATGGGCGTGATGACGTACATTACAGGCATGCAGCCAGTGCTTGGCAGTGTTAAGCTAAGCGGCACATTTTAGCTACAAAAGGAGTACCCCTGACCACAATACAAATGCGACTGAGCGAGCTTCCACAAGAGAAGAAAAAGTAGACAAAATAGACTAATTCAGTGGTATGGAAGTGGTTTGGCTATTGAAGCGCTGATAAACTTCAGGTTTCAATGCGCTGCAAAATGTGCACATATAAAGGAACACATTATATCTGGTCCATCATCTGAAGCAGTTCTACCCGATAGAATATTCTGAGACAGAAGATGAGGCATCATAAAGGTTTAAGCCAACCTGTCTCTGAAATATCACCGCGACCCACATCCTCATCACCAGCTGTGTCAAAAGAGAAACCGATGCAGCAAATACGGATCGCTGCATTCATGCCTTATGACAAACAGTCTAAATGATAAAGACATTACCAAGGTGGTCACAAACTTTTTTGCTAAGGACATGATGCCGTTTAGTACGGTAGAAAATGTGGGCTTCAGGAAAATGATGTCCGTCACCTGACCCCAAATACGAAGCTCCCTGGCCGGAAATATTTTTCTCGCGGCTATAACTACACTTCACTGTGAAGTTAGGGAAAGGGTGCAGGAACAACTGAAGTCAGGGTCATATTTTGCGACCACAGCTGACCTGTGGTCAAGCCGAACTCGGAACCATACTTGAGCCTGACGGTCCACTTTATTGACCAAGATTGGAAGCTTGTCAGCTTATGCCTCCAGACGTTTTTCTTTCCCGAGGATCACATGGGCGAAGCAATTGCAGCCGGACTTAGGGACGCTGCGTATCCTGGGGACTCAGCATGGATTTATACATACAGCAGTTATATTAATTTAATTCAAAAGGTGTTTTACTGGCCATAAAACATGTTTTACACTTTGCCAAATCAGGTGTGAAATAAAAACAAAATGTACATAAGCAGAAGAATTGTGATTTTGCTGTAAGAATATAAAATAAAAATCTGTAGTTAAAATACAAATGAGAACTATATTTTGAAAAAATAATTTATATATATATATATATATATATATATATATATATATATATACACACACACACACACATACACACACATTCTTTGTCTACAGAGAAAGACAAGCAAGTTGGGGTCTATAAAAGGTGGTGGCTGCCTTCTCCTACTCCTGGAAGAAGAAACAGGACCTTGCAGCTGCTCAGGAGGAGTATCACTTGCCCACAGCACAAGCTCATCAGTGAAACCCCAACAAGATGGGGCTCCCGTCAACAAATGGTGAAGTGGGTTCTGGAGCAGAAAAGGGCCCATCACAGAGGTCCTCTCAAAAGACAAGACCAGGTCACTGGTTCCTACTTGGTGAGATGTGGACGTTTTAGGGTCTATAGACGCAACTCTAAGCCCGCTCCTCGATTTCACAGATGCCTTGTCCGGTGAGTCCTATGTCAGTGTGTCATTCCTAAAACCAGTTATGCATCTCAACACCTCCATCTTGAAGGAAGCAGAGGATGACACAGACCTCACCAGGACCATAAAGACAACAGTGATGGAATACCTGAATGAAAAGTATGATGACTCAGCCACGGATGATCTACTGGACATGGCATGCCTCAGTGATCCAAGATTCAAGCTTCAGTACACTCAGGAGGAGAAGAGAGAATACATCAAAGAGAAAGCTGTGTTGGAGATACTGAAGGGAAGCTGTTGTGGTAAGGGAAGAGGAGTCCAGAGAAGAAGTTATGGGAGATGTTCTGCAGCAGTGACACCAGCCCAGGAAACAAAGCGGTCTCTGGCTTTGAGTATTTTTTTTTATTTTTTTATTATTTTTTTTAATCTTGGCTGAAGCACTTTTAATTCAATCTATAAGAATAAAACAATCAGCCTATGTTGTCGTTTAAAGTGAAAGATATGGACAAAGGTGAGAGTTTTATGTTTATTTGATGGTGATTTCACATTTCTTGTTTGTATGAAATTTAAATTCAAATAAAAGGTGAACGTTCACTTATTTGTGCCATTTTTATTAAAAATTATTATATAGCTCTATAAGAGGAGACGTTTACAGAAGTTTCAAGGTACAGACATCTGTTGTGGGAGTCCTTGGCAGTTTTTTCTGAGGATTTATATTGTTCATATCGATATCGGAATTATATCGTATCGACTGAAATTAAGAAATATATCGTGATACATTTTGGCCATATCGTCCAGCCCTACTGGGAATAGAGGTACTTCAATAAAATGTACAAGCTTTTAATGTTTTAAAAATGCCTGTTAGCCTATTCTCTTACAACCAATAAACACAATGTTTAAAAACATTTCAAAATCATGATATGACCCCTTTAAACTCCCAGATATCATGGTTTTATAAAAACGCTATGGAGGAAAAGGAAAGTAAAAAAAAAACGAAATAAATAAATAAGTGCATGTTGATCAGTGATGAAATGCAGTGTGTGTGTGTGTGCACCTTTCTTCTGCTTACCCCAATAACGACACTCCTCATGCAGGATGCTCTTCCCATTCCCGGCATAATCAGTATCCATGAATGCTGTAGCTCCACCATTAGATGGAATCCAGGTTTCATTTTTGCAATGAAAAGTGATGGAAACGTTGTTATAGCTGATCTTCATGCAGCGATCATCTCCATCGCAGAAAAACTCAGACTGTACAGATACTGAAACACACACACACAAACAGTGAAAGCCGTCGGATTTGTTTAATGACGAAACTGAAATAGTTTAATTTTGATATCGTCTCCTTGATTTAGTGTAACACAGAATTCAGGTGCAACTTCGTTCCACTATTTCTGTCAGAATTGGCGGGCCAAGGTTTATGTGCATGCAGACGATGTGGAAGCAGTCCTATCAGTAAAGTGAAGATATAGCAATACGAGAGCAAATAAGAAAGCAACTTTAAATGACTAATAATTAAGTTATATGAGGAGTATGAAACCATTACTGCAAAGAAAAGCAACACCTTGGGAATTAATAAAGCTTGAGAAGCAGCGTGGCATAAAATATACAACAAAACAAATGTGTCGAAAATAATTAAAAAATATATATATAATATAAAAAGCTATTTAAATAGCTTCTATAGTTAAAAAGTAAGTGCATAAAACTAGGGATGCAACGAATGTTTGGCAACCGAAAATATTGTCGAAGGGGAAAAAAAAAAAAAAAAAAAAAAAAAGGCTTTTTGGTGTTTGGTCGAATAAGAGAAAATGGCGAATAAATTTGAATGACGTGTTGGATGACGCGTGACCTAGCAACCAGAGTGAGATGCGCGCGAATGTCCTGACCCGATGAGGCGCTACGTATGTACGAAGCTACGTGCTCTTCGGATGTTTACTTTTTTGTTTCTATTCCACAGTATTCTGTAACGTCACGAGACATAAGGGAGTAGAACACAGAAGCAGGTAAACACGTATTTATTTAAGGACAGGCAGACAAATCCATACGTAATCCAAAAAAACTTAGTCAAGACAGGCAAAGGGACTAAATGAACTAATGTATAGTTTAGGCTCACTAAATATCTCAAGGGACATAACATTAATAACAATATCTAACTAATAGATCTACTATAATACTGCGAGGGTGTACAGGGACGTAAGCGGTATACATTCCCAATATAATCAGCCGTATAGAACACAATAGAACCATTTTTTGCACTCACCAATGCACTTTTTAGCTGTAGTATACAGAGTGTTCCATTCTTTCAGCAGTCAGTTAGAAGCCCAACATCAGCCATTCAAGGGGCTCAAAGATGAGAAAATATTTTTATTTGACTCATTTATTTATTTATTTATTTAAAGTTATATTGTGCCTTGTTGGTGGTTTATGCCTGCTGGAATGAAAAAGTGTTCAGTGTTAAATAACTACCGTAAATTGTGGACTATAAGCCCACTTTTTTTCACACACTTTGAACACTGCGGCTTACACAATGATGCAGCTAATTTATGGATTTTTACGGGCTAACGAGGCGCAGTTGGTAGAGCAGGCTGTCCACTAATCGTAGGGTTGGAGGTCGATTGGGTGCCTGGGTGACTCCACATGCCGAAGTGTCCTTGGGCAAGACACTGAACCCCAAGTTGCTCCCGATGGCAAGTTAGCGCCTTGGATGGCAACTCTGCTACCATTGGTGTGTGTGTGTGAATGGGCGAATGAGACACAGTGTAAAGTGCTTTGGATAAAAGCGCTACTAGTGCACAGTGGGTGAGGCTTATATTCAGGTTCGCTCAGTAGTCTGAGAATTACGGTATACTGAAATTGTAGTGTTTGCAATTGATTTTTTCCTTTTTAAAAGCAAGACAAAATAGTAAAAGCACATTTTGACTCATTTATGCAATGTTGAAAAAGGGCAAAATAAATGGAAAACGCTAAAATAAACAAACGTTTCGTATTCGGCCTTCAGACGAGTTTTTCATTATATTCGGTTTCGTGAAGAATTTATTTCGGTGCATCCCTATGTATACGAACCCTCAAGTAACGTTCAATTAGTAGACTATGACAAAGTCCTAACTTTGTGATAATCACAGTCTGCATTGGGGGTGTAAGGAATTAGTAAAAGCAGATAAGTAATGAGGAGCCAAGCCATGTAATACTTTGTATGTCAGCATCATAATTTTAAAATGGACACTGAACCTGAACCAGTGTAAGGACTCCAGAACAGGAGTAATGAGATTGTATTTCCTGGTCCCAGTATTGGGCATAGAGTACGAAATCTATTAGAATCAATTAGATGCGAGTGTTTTAACAGTTTCTGATGAATGCTAGAGATCAACATGCATGAACAGTTAAGGTCTCACCTTCAGTGTGATGGAAGTCTTTCATTACTGGAAACAAGAACTGCAAGTCATGCAGATGTCCTTCAACATGCTGTCTCATACTTTGCCCAATACTCTCCCTCTTCTCCACAGTGATAGGTGGAGATGGCACACAGTTCACCCAAACAGTCACTTCTGTGTTCTTGATTAGTGTCAACACGGTGCCATTGTACTGAATGTTCAAACCTGTAAACAAACAGTCGATACAGGAGACCTTTTAGAAGCTGCTCTAGCTTTTAATGGTTCAAAAGTACACAAGTATGTAAGAGTATAATTACATATTTTATTTAGAAATTTCACATTTTATTTAAATATCTGCATTAAATTTTTACTACTGAAAATCCCATGGTCCACATGCCCGTCACAATTTATCAAATACAAATGTAATTATAGATATTTACAATTGTCTTTTAAATGTGTGAAATCACACACACCTTTAATGAGAACTTTTATTAGTCAAAACTGAACTGTGGCTCCAAGAGACAGGAGTTAATGTAAAGAATCAAGGGCGTAACCATGGTATGGACGAGTGGGGGTGGGGGGTCTTACAAACTCAACGGGAGGATGTGAAAGTGAATGTAACGATAATGGTCAAAAACTGGAACTGACATTAGCCTAGCCTACTTCCTGGGTGTGAAAATATCAAAAGTTAATTGATGTCCTTAAGAATAAACCAAGCCATGGTATGATGCCTTCTACACGAAGCTAATGTTACCTACTATTTAGCTTTCTAGTTACTGACAGTCTGAATAAAGCTTGTATGTTCTGCTGCACTTTTCTACACTCGGCTGCTGTCTCCATTTCTTACAGACTGAGCTGCTACAATATATCAACCAACTCATTGAGTCTGGGTGAAACCAAGTGTACATTCGAGGCGGGGGGGTGGACGACTCACCGATTTTCCTTAAACAGAAATATATTAAAAGGAATAGACAAATAATAGAATAGATGAAGAAAAGACAGATCTGCCAAGTCTTTTCTTCATCTATTCTATTTATTATAGAATTCATGAAAGGGAGACATATAGAAAATATTTTCTACTGTATATTGGGGGGGCAGATTGGTATTTCCTCAACATTGGGGGACACACGAAAGCCAATGAAGTGTGACTGTCTGCAGAAAGTCCAAATTGTACATACACAAACATGTCTTTATATGACTCCTTAAAGCAGTAAAATTATCCCTAGGTGGGGCATTCAATTTATTCATTTTGCAAGCCCAAGGGGGGCCCATTTCATACACCCAGTTCTGGAATGTGTCTAATTTACTGCCACAAAGTAAAGCTGCGTTTAGACAAACACAAGCTCTTAATTTACTTCTACAGAGTGAACCTGCTTTAGACAAAACCAAAGCACCTAATTTACACACTGAGACGTGAAGCAGAGTTTAGACAAACACAAGTTCTTACTTTACACACTTAGAAGACCACCTGTTGGCAGTGTTTTGTAGTTTTAGATTTGACACAAAGAAATTAGGTCCACTGTTTAGTGAGACAATTCCTCTAACTCAGTCCACACTCAGAATATAACTTGATCAAACATTGTTCTATGGAGTTTGATTATGCTTCTAATTATACATATAGATTACGCTTTTTAACCCATACTGACTATTCGATTATGTTTTAAGTAGTAATTCTAAATGCAGGTTACATAATGAATACACTTCATTAACATAATCCATAAGTTTGTTATACATATTGACACACGTCAGATATTTTCTATACATTTTTTCGACATATTTTCTATATTAACACGGCCTGCTACAATCAGACGTGATTGCGGGGAGACAGAAAATTTAGTATGTTTAAACTTTCAAAATATAACGTTTAATATCTCAAACACCAAACCAGCACAAAAGTTTCACGAACGAGTTTTGGTGATAAATGTCGTGGGGTTGCAACCTCACGGAGCAGAGCGGAAGTGTCAGTAAGTTTACATGGACACAGACTCAAGATTCATTGTCACAATGTAAAGTTGTTGCGTGCGGCCCCAAACCGCGATTACCTACTATATATAGGCCTGTAGTAGGAGAAATACATGCATCTCGGCTACTATATAGTAAGTACGCGGTTTGGGACACAGCCCACGGCTTCAAGCAGACAAATAATGAACCGCACTTGGAGCGTTCGTAAACATTTCAAACAAAAAACACCCAAAACTCTATACGGTACCATAATGAAAACCAACTGTATGTTAATACGTGGAAATTCTGGAGGGACGCCGGACCGCGTGGCGGTGACAATGTTCTGTTGAACTTCTTCTAAAACATGTAAAACGGGTACATGAAAGGAGTATTCTAAAAACGACTCATGTACACACTATTATCATATTCAGAATAAAGGTAGATATGTAAACACCTTAATCTTATTCAGAATAAGGTCAGTGATTAGATTATTGCTGTCCAAACTTAGTCATGCTTAGTTCCTCCCTAACGGTTTAAATGCTACAGTGAATAACTTCTCATCCAAAAGAGAACCTACAGAGAAGGTCAGAAACTTGAACTCACCCGGAACGAAACTCCAAGAAAACCAACCGGTGATCATCATCATCGTGCGGTCGTGTGTCCCATAATCATCACTTAAAATAAGTCAACACGTAACTAATCCGATCCCGCTTGAGGAAAACTCACTCACGCGGGCGCCGGTTCCTCCGCTTTTTTATAGCGCACACCTGGGAGCTGGGTTCTTGAGCCAATAAAAAGGAGGGCGGGGCGCGTACGAATGAGCGAATCGGGCCAATAATAAGTAGGGAAGCGGTGTAGGTGTGACGAACGAACGAACCGGGCGAACTCCTAAAGACTAGTCCCGCTTTTTGTTGCTTCTGATTTAAAGGTATATAGTATATATATATACGGCTTCAAGCAGACAAATAATGAACCGCACTTGGAGCGTTCGTAAACATTTCAAATAAAAACACCCAAAACTGTATACGGTACCATAATGAAAACCAACTGTATGTTAATACGTGAAATTCTGGAGGGACGTCCGGACCGCGCGTGGGCGGGTGACAATGTTCTGTTGAACTTTTTCTAAAAGATGTAAAACGGGTACATGAAAGGAGTATTCTAAAAGCGGCTCATGTACACACTATTATCTTATTCAGAATAAGGTCAGTGATTAGATTATTGCTGTCCAAACGTAGTCATGCTTAGTTCCTCCCTGACGGTTTAAATGCTACAGTTAATAACTTCTCATCCAAAAGAGAACCTACAGAGAAGGTCAGAAACCTCGAACTCACCTGCGGACGAAACTCCAAGAAAATCAACAAGGAAAACTCACTCTACGCACGCACACCTGGGAGACGGTTTTTTTTTTTTTTTTTTTTGAGCCAATAACAAGTAGGGAAGCGGTGCAGGTGTGACGAACGAGCGAATCGGCAAACTCGTAAAGACTAGTCCCGCTTTTGTTGCTTCTGATTTAAAGGTACATAATGTTGCCCTCTAGCGCATTTCATCAAAAAAAATGAGGTAATTTTGAATTTGATGGCTGCAACATGTCTCAAAAATGTTGTTACGGTGGCAACAAAAGGCTGGAAAAGTAAGTGAACCTGGTAAGTGACTACATTTCTGCTGTTACCTGGATGATCCATAACTGTGTTTGTTTTGAGAGTTTTTCACGAGTGCCTTGTTTGTCCTGAACAGTTAACCTGCCCACTGTTCTTCAGAAAAATTCTCCAGGTCCTGTGCATTCTTTGGTTTTCCAGCATCTTCTGCATATTTAACCCCTTTCCAACAGTAACTAAATGATTTTCAGATCCATCTTTTCACACTGGGGACACTTGATGGACTCGTGCACAATTATTACAAAGGGTGAAAACATCCACTGATGCTCAAGAAGGCAACACGATGCATCATGGGTAAACTTTCCAATTACTTTTTCCACAGCACTGTCAGTGTTTAATGGGATGTGTTCAATAAAGACATGAAAGATTATAATTGTTTGTGTTGTTATCTTAAGCATTATTTTGTTATCCTTCTATACTTGTGATTAAAAGAAATGAAATGAAAACTGATGACCAATTAATTCCAAATGGTACACACACTTTTTCTTACCACTGTATATTCTATCCCCTAAGCCGCTAACCCTCAAAAATAATTTTCTTCATTTTTACATTAAAAATCCTTCACTTTGTATGTTTTATTTTAAAGCATTTTGTTTTATGAGGATGCTTAAGTGTTTGTTTATAGCATAATTATGTGTTCAATATAGAACAGGCCAAGTCATAATATCCTGTGTGGCCCGTTCCTACCTGTTCTCTTCATCTGCCTTGTCATTTTCAATCATCTCTTCATTATCCTCTCCATCTTCATGGCGCGAGTAAATTGACCATTATCTTAGTGTTATACATACTACAATGTTAACTTTTAGTATGAAACTACTTGCCTATATACTATGAAAGAGTGGTTAAAAATCACACAAAAATATTTTTAAAAGTGCTTAAAACTATTAAAAACTAAGAGATATAGTAAATCAGGTCTTTAGTACATCCTTTTTTTTATGAACAGCCATGTACAAAGCAATAAAATGGATTTATTTGCTAAACAGTACATTATTAATTTAATTTCATCTGTACCATTATTTTCAATAGAAACAGAATTAGAAAAAAAAAATTTAATTGTTCCAAATGATTGGTTCTAAGCAAAATCTCAATCACAAGCAGGTTAATAACTTGCTTCTAGAATTATTAAATTACATCTGGATGAGGGGCGCACGGTGGCTTAGTGGTTACCTTCAGGGTCCGGGGTTCGAGGTCGGGCCATGTGTGGCGGAGTTTGCACCCCAAAGTCCAAAGACATGCATGGCTGATTGGCGTGTCCAAAATTGTCCGTAGTGTATGTGAGTGTGTATGTGATTGTGCTGGCACTTTGTCCAGGGTGTACCCGCTTTGTGCCCGTGCGGCTTCCTGAGATAGGCTCCAGGTTCCCCGTGACCTTAGGAAGAAGGAATAAGCAGTAGATGGATGAGATAATTTACTCACACCACACCCAATGGCTTCCGATATGGTGTTTGTCTGCACGCTAAAATACTCATTTAACAGAGAATAAGGCTAATAATTAGGTTGTGTTTGGTAGGGAGGTTCAATTTTTACACTCCCTCAGTTTCTCCTGAATGTAAAACAAAAACCCATTCACAAACATACCACAACTCTTTTTTTTTGAGCAACTGCAATACTCGGAAATGCACTGATATTAATCACTTTGCTTTGATTTAATCACTATTCTCTGTTGCATAGGGTGAAGACAAAGAGAGTGGTGATACATTGTTGCTGGGTACCAGAACATGTTGGGGTGTTATGGAACGAGGTGGCTGATAGATTAGCTAAAAGTGCACTTGGATCTTGCATCAATGGGGAAAGGTGAGATGAAAACTATAATTCAGAAGGAAATAAACAAAGAATGGCAGAGAAGATGGGATAGAGATAGCAAAGGCAGGTAGCTTTATAAAATCAGGAAGACAGTGGCAAATAAATGTCACATGGGAAGGAATAGAACAGAGGAAGTGTAATTAGATAGGATCAGACTGGGACATACAGGTTTAAATTCAACTTTGGCAATTATGAGAAACTACAGATGGACTGTGTGACAATTGTGGAGTGTTAGAAACTGTAGAGCATGTTTTGTTTGTATGTGATAAGTATGACATTTTGCATAAAAGCTTAGTTGAGTGTATTAAGAGTAAATCGATAAGGGTAGAGGATATTTGGGGTAAAACAGATGCACATGGGTACAGAACACTGTTTACATTCCTACATGAGACAGGTTTAGACAGTAGAATGTGGTGCAATGCTTGGATTGAGACTATGTGGGAATCTGTTAAAGGATGGAGGAGCTGAACATGGAGCACCATCTAATGCTGGATTCCTAACGTGGTTCTATGATCTTGGCAGAGCAACATTATTGTAGGACAGTGGTTCTCAAAGTGGTTCCGTGGGCCTCAACAATTTGATGTTAAAATAAATAAATGTATGTTTTCACTTTCACCCTCAGAAAACCACACACACACACACACACACTTAATTCCTAATGTAATGTAAATATGTGAGATGTAATTATTAATAATAAAAAGGGGGATATATTCAGAAGTCTATTTTTATTGTATTTTTAATGTGTTTTAAAGACATCTTGCAAAAGGGGCCCTCGGTCAAATGATAATGATTCAAGTGACGGCGGCTCTCGGCTCTTCTTTTCAGTGGTTTTTTCTGTTGTTTTTGTATTATTTCCTTATTACTTGTCTGTGTATTATCGGTTCTGCGAACATTCGCTACACAAGCCAGAACCTCATGGATATTGGGAACCAGCACCAGCTACCTATTACGAGACTCATCACACGCACAACATCCCAGACGACATAGCGAGATAGCCGGGCTCTCCGTGGATTGTTGTCGGGTCCAGGAGGCGACGGAGACGGAGGAGGGAGAGGAAGCAGAAGCGGGGATGCAGGTCCGGCGTTATTCTAAGGCTAAGAAAACAAGCACACAAGCCACCTCTACCGAGCCTGTATCTCTCCAATGCCAGATCTCGTGTATAAAATCGATGACCTGGAATTACAACTAGCTGGAAATCGTTACGTTCGTGATTGCTGCGTTTTGATTATCACTGAAACCTGGCTTCATCCGAGGATACCCGACGCTAGCATGCAGCTAGCAGGCCGTGCTCTGCTCCGCTGGGACAGGACTGAGGACTCCGGTAAGAGCAGAGGGGGAGAACTGGTGTAATAACGGAACAGTGATAAATAAACATTGTTCTCCTGATCTGGAGTACATGTCTATAAGATGTCGGCCCTTTTATCTACCGAGAGAGCTAACAGTAGTGATTATCACGGCTGTGTATATTCCACCTGACGCCAATGTGAACACGGCGCTCCCTCACCTGCTGAACACCATAAATGAACAGCAGCGGGTTTACCCCGAACACTAAGAAAATCAAGATGATTGACTTCAGGAAGCACAACACTGAGCTAGCCCCCCTTTTCATAAATGGTGAGAGTATGGAAAGGGTCCACACCTTCCGGTTTCTTGGCGTCCTTATCTCCGCTGACATCTCCTGGACAGACAACGTCACAGCAGTTATTAAGAAGGCTCAAAAGCGGCTACACTTCCTGAGGGTTCTCAGGAAGTACAATCTGGACCCTAAGCTGCTGCTGACCTTCTACCGCTCATCCGTCGAGAGCCTCCTGACATACTGTATTACGGTATGGTACGGTAGCTGCACCGCGGCAGACAGTGAGAGGCTTCAGAGAGTAATAAGGACAGCACAGAAGATCATTGGTTACCCTCCCTGATGGACATTTACACTTCCCGTTGCCTCAGCAGAGGTAAAACTATCATCAAAGACAGCTCTCACCCTGGCTCTGACCTGCTTAATTTGTTGCCCCTCAGGGAGACGCTACAGGTGCATCAAAACAAGGACAAACAGGCTCAAGAATAGTTTTTTTTCCCAAAAGCTATAAACATTATAAATACACACATGTAAATACACACTTACACAGTACTATTTATTTATTTTGTAGTGTTTATCTATTCTATTTTACTTTGTATATGTATATATGTTTGTGTGTGTGTGTGTGTGTGTGTGTGTATATATATATATATATATATATATATATATATATATATATATATATATATATATATATATATATACATATATATATATACATTATACACACACACACACACTCATATATATATATATATATATATATATATATATATATATATATATATATATGAGTTTGTGTGTGTATACTGTATCTATTTAATTTAATTAATTTATTTTTATCTTATTTATTTTATGTATATGCACGAAAATAAGGAGTGGCTCTTAATTTCATTGTACATGTGTATAGTGACAATAAAGTCATTCATTCATTCATTCATTCCTGTGGAAAAGTTTGGGAACCCGTTGTAAGATATATTTCACAAAATACGGTAGGTTGCGGTAATGCTCTTAGGAATGAACAGCCATTAAGAAGAAGAAGATGAAGTGGAGATCAATTCAGACAGGGATTACAGGAGGGAGGAGACGAGCTGGAATCTTCAGAAACTAGCAGGGTTACAGTGGGAAAACGTCTCGTTGAATCCGAAAACCTTCTTGCCGAGTTGGCCGAGGGTAAATTTGGCAGATTACTGCAACTGTTGGAAACTGTAACATTATAAACCTTCATGAAGTTTAATGACAGACTATTTAATGACACTTTGAAATATTGTGATTTGACTATTTGTAAAAAATATTTTAAAATTGAAAACATAAGCATAACAGCACAGGTATACTGTACAATATCATCTTGTGCTTGATAAATTATTTATAATTAATAATATTCCGCAAACAAATTCTTGTACATTCTAAAGCAGGCTGTTAACAGTAAACTCTGCTTGGTAAGTGACATTTACTTATTTACTATTAGTTTCCGAGATAAATCACCAAATATATTTAAAATGTTATTGACCGAGTAGTAAGAAAGACTTCTATTCCTTATTAATATTATGGAAAAAGCTTGACAAGTATTTTTAAAGAAAAATATTTCAAATAAAATCATTTTTAAAGGTGAATGATCATATTTGATTCTAAATTGAGAGAGAGGAACAATTCTAATCAAATTTGAATTTAGATCAATTAATAAAAAAGAATGTTAGGAGGCAGGTGCTTACACAAGTGCAGGTTAACACCAGCTTTATTATAGACACTGTTACACGGCTCCTGACTGGTCACGTGACTTTGTTTTGGTTTGCTTGCTTCCTGCTTGAGCATTTAGTTTAGTTTAAGTGTCTTTAATTTGCCCCAGTGTCCATGGTTTGGTTTGATTACGTTTACTATTTAAACCCCTCGGTTACTGCACGCGCGCCCTGCTGTATTATCGTTTGTAAAGGTTAGAGAGGTGATGTAGTTTGTATTGTTTGTGTCCATGCCTTGATTCATGATCTCGTTTTATGCCACGATTCCAGTTTCTCGTTGTTCTGTGAAGACGCGTTTTCTTTGGTAGTTCTGTTACGTGTATAATAAAGACTTCGATCTCCAGTCCCCGTTCTGTAACAGTTACAGGCAAACAAATCCAAATGTAAGGCACGAGCATAGTAAACAGACAGGCAGAGGTCAGGTGATGAGCAATCAGCATAAACTAGGTAAGGTAAAATGTGAAAACCAGTCAAGATCGGGAAACTGGTAGACAATAATGCTAAGGCTTAACGTAAATCAGGCCAAAACACAGAGCATCTACTTCACAGTGATTGTGGGTTGTGGATTGTGGATAGTGATTATGTTAACACATAATATATATGTTCCTGTACCTTGTATAACTGCATGAGCCCTTATGGCACACTACAATTCAGTACATTGTTGGTCATTACCTTAGTCTGATGACTTGCACTGAATAGAATCAGCCAGGGTTGCACAGTCCGGACAGTAGGTGATGGTAGCCAGCCTCAAGCAGATTTCCAAATGATGATCAGTCATTGTGGAACGGTATTTGGACGTAATAATCTTCATGTGGGAAAAGGCTGACTCACATACATAAGTAGAGCCAAATAATGCAGTCAAGGAGGTACATTTCCTCATGTTTGGTACTTTTCTCCTGTGAGTAAGTTCCAAAACTGTCCATGAGCCCTGGACTTCAGCTGAAGGTCCGCCTGTAGTTTCAAAATCTCATCCTCCACTTCAGACGAGTTCAGGTGAAACAGCGTTTGCAATTTTCGATGCAAGTAAATCAACCTCAACATTGTCCATAAACGGGTAGCACATGAATGTAGTCTTGAAAGCGTCTGTGAAACTCTGACCAACAGCTGTCAGTCTGCTCCGTGTAGCGTGCAATGTTAAACTGCGCGACAAGTCTTCCGCCGCATCTTCAGATCTAACGCAAGGTTTTGGAAGTTCCCAAAATCATGGCGCTGCAGCTTTGAGGACAGAAGTTTCATTTTCCATTTAAAGGCATTAACTGAGCTGATCATATTGACCACGGTTTTGTCTTTTCCTTGCAGCTCCAAATGAAGCTCATTTAACATGTTGGTCAGATCGGTTAAAAATGCCAAGTCCAGCAGCCACTGAGTCACGATCATCACTGAGTCGGTTGTGTTCTGCATGTTTAACAGCAAAAAGAAACTCCCTTATCTCCCTAAATCCTCGGCCATGACTTCACAGCGCCGTGTAACTACTTCTTGATAGCTGGAGAGCTTTGATTGAAGATAATATTTCGGTTTTGCTTTTAAAGTCCGGAAACAACGAGTCAGCTGCATCTATGAATGCCTCTTTTATCATCTCTCTGTCTCGGAATGAGTTCTTGTGTTTAATGATGGAGTGACTCACCGGAATGATGCTTCGGTGGGTGCCTTAACATTTGAAGTCAGCCGTGAAAAAAGTGACTGCTGTCCGGACAACTGTGATTTTAGTTCCTTCACCTTCCTCTTTCTCAGCTCGCTTTTCGGAGGGAAGTCAGAGTCATAGTTTTTTATGAACAGTCTTAAAGTGCCGCTCCAAATTTACCTTATTTGGAATAGCAATGGTAGCTCGGCAGATCAGACAAACGCTCTTGAATCTGATATCATGAAAAAAATATCCTTCCATTCCGCATTGAAGTGATAAGTCTTCGGTTTCTTGCTTGATCCCGCTACCTCCTCACTCTTTTTGTCCCCTTTCTTCAGTAGGAATAAACTGGGAAGTTAACTAGGTGATTTCGCTCGCTAGCATTTAGCGCTGGCGTATTTGATCGCACACATGTAGAGAGAGAAAAAGACGAGATCTCAGACTGGCTGTCCTGTATGTCAACGCTAACATCTATTTTTTATTTTATTTTGAATGTCGATCGACCGGCCCGATCACGATCGTGTGCCCCCCTGTTCTATATACTACTTTATATACCATGTACATACTTTGTGTTACGAAGAAACATTTTATTAATGTACATAATGAACAAAAATATAGAGCAAAGGAAAACACACAGAACACCTTCTCTAACATCGCCCCATTAAAAAGAAACTCTGTTGATCAATACAAAATGTATTACATGACATTGTGTAATCATGTTCTCTGCTCAGCTAATTTCTGATACACAACATAAGTATATACATCATGAGGATCCCCCATTTCCCCATGTCCCCCTGTCCTCATGTCTTGCTTGTTAAAGAGCTGCTCCTGCTGTGACACAAGATACACAGACATAGGATAAAAACAATCAGTTAAAACTAGCAAGTGTTTCCTAGATGTTTTTATTAAGAATATTTCAAGGTGGATGAGCAAGTTTGTGTAAACTGGCAGTAAAGAAACCGTTCATGTATTTTAAAGGACCATAATCTATTTTTTTTGCAAATTGTGACAATGATCACTATGTCGAGGTCACAAAATTGTACTGTTTGCAGGATGGAGGCTTTTTTTATATCATGCTTTTAATTCACTATTGTGAGTTACACTTAAATGTATTAATTTAGCAGACGCTTTTATCCAAAGTGACTTACAAATGAAGAAATACAAGCAAAGTTGTATTTGTAAAGAGTTGTCAAATTAATAAAATAATGTTTATATTTATAAATCTATGTGCTGTCCTGTGAAGAAAACGTCCCACCCACAGTTTGAAGGATAAGCTTTAAGTTCATTCAAAATTTTATCCATAAAACTTTTACCCCTAGAGAAAAGCGATGTCTCTGATTAGGAGGTTTTTTGTAAACCTTTTCATGGATGTTAAAGGGATGATGTTATTAATTAATAATGTCAATCTTGATTCAATCTCCCTCTTCTTGGGACTTGATCTTGACTTTGGAATTGGGTGCAACTCCCTTAAGATTTGACGCTGTCTTGATTCGATCTTATTTAGTCTTGCAATTAGACTTGACAATGGTGGTTTGAGTGCAGCCCAATAAATGACTAAAGACATAACTACAGCATTTACACAAGCTCATATTACAACTTAATGCCTCTCCATTAGTTGGATTTAAATCTTTGGTGTCAATAATTCTGGAGGTCACAGTATATAATTACATAAAAATAATTAGTCTCAGATTTACCTCTTTGTCTTGTGCTTCAGCAGCTAAAATAACAATAATAATAACAATAATAATAATTAAATATATAATGTATACATGATCCATTTTCATACATTATATTTGTGTTATATTGTCTTATATTATATAATATGAATTCAGTACCTCTGTGTGTTCTCTGAATAATGAAGATCACGACACAGAGAGGAATCACAATCACATTCATTGCCCCAGAGATCACACTCAGCATCATGAACACACCAGAGGAGACCGCATCTTTATAAAGATGTTAAAAAGCACATTTTACAATTAAAAACTGCATGACTTATTGCTTTGTGTAATGGATCTACAAATGTGAGAAGAGAAGCTTCACAAACCTTTTGGAGGACAGAGAACTGGGGAATCTTCTGGTCTGTCTGAATTTATGGATAATGTTCCATTTCTCTCTGAAACAGCGTTTACTTTCACATGTAAGTAGCTGGAGTTACTGAATATTATTTTGTCCAGCTTGATGAAGCTGCAGTAATACAGTCCTGTATCAGAGACATTGACTGCTGGGATTGTGAGAGCGTGTTCTTTCTGTGCACAGACATCACCATGTGCTCAGGTTCAGTGGAGAAATAGCACTGGTGCATTTGGCCGGTAAGATAGGGTAAACTGTTTGCACCCAAACGCGAAGCACTGAGGTACTGATGTTGTTATACCAGAAGATGTAACTGGACGATACAGGTCATGATGGCACCAAATAGTGACTTTATCTCCAGGTTCTGCCTCAACGTTGAAGAACCGAGAGTTTCTGAGAGCAAAGCTGCAAGTCATAAAATGATCATCTCCTCATGTATCACACATCAAATATCACTTCAGATTCTGAAAACATTCTAGTTATGAAACTGTCAACTATCAGAAAACTAATATTGCTAAACCAAACCTAAGATAAGACTACATATTTATTTATTGTTTTTAAATTTAGCTTAAATATAGCTCATTTATTGAGCAGAATTGTAAAAAGTAACATATACAGTTAAGTTTTATTACAAAAGCATTAATGTGATCCATATCCAGACAAACCACATGTGACCATTTCCTACATTCATTAATCCATTCATTAAATTTGAAATTATTATTAAAGATTATTCATACTTACTAATGGTACAGAGAAGTAAAAGCATAATCACAAACTGAAGTGTTGCTGTACTGTGTCAGGTGAGCGATGAACAGGAAATGTCTATCTGGTAAATGGCGTTTGTGTGGTTTTACTGCAGCAAAGCTGCAAAAAAGTGGTGGTCAGATGACACTTGAACATGGGTGCCAGGGGTTTTCTCTGGTAGTGACAGCAGGCAAGTGTTTAAGCATTGCTAGGCAGAGCTTTTTCCGATTCGGATATACTTGTCCACAGGCTTGTGGTTTATGTTGAGGCGGATATGTACATGTATCTACCTAAGATAAGAGACAGTCAATAACTAAATGCAAAAAAAAACAACTAAATGCAGTAAAATTTACTGGATAGATAATCCAGTAAATTTAATATTAAATAAACCTTAACTGGTTTCATGTTTTTCTTTTGGTTCTCTATCACACTCCTTATTGCCAATTTAAGGACACAAAAACTGTAAATGTTAGAAACACTAAAAGTGCAGTATCTCACTTCCACACTTACAAAATGACCAAGAACTTCCAATGGTTTTAGCTCATTTATCATGGAACTGAATTATAACATCAAAACTTGCTCAGATTCCTAACACTAAACAAAAGTATAGCTGCAGGGCAAAACACTAATTCACACTAATCCGACTAATATGCACAATACATTAACATGGGTGACACATGGAGTGACCAAACACTAACCATTTACCTCACACCCTTTATGTTTCAAACATTCTCAAAGCACACCTGATGTCCCATAACTAAAAGTCTCTGTCTCTAAACATAACTTATACTGGCCACTAGTTCATATTTATTAGCAGACCACATCGTGTTCATCGTGGTGAGTTTGAATAAAGAGGAGGGATGTGTGTGTTGTGTATGTGGAGTGTGTGTGTGTGTGTGAGAGAGAGAGAGTTGTTAGCTTCTGCTGATATGTTTTAATACTATTGTCCTAGTCGTATTAGGAAATCACTTTCAGTGCCTTTCAGTTTCAATTTGAAAACTGTTTATATGTGTATATTTATACCACAGCACTGCTGAATTCTAATTGATTTATTTTCTTGAACAGCAGCTCTGACAGTAGTGCAGATGGACATCATGTCTCAAAACAGCTCTTTATCCAGATAGAATCTCATAATACTAATAATGTTAATACTATAAAAGTCACAAGTGCTATAATGTGATAAAGTAAAACTAAAGTGATAAACAGGATCATCTAGGGCTTACTCTCACCTGGAGAGGCCAGGAAGTACATTGAGAATCATGTGCACTTAACACCATCTGCCCCCCGCTTGCAGAAAAGCTCTCGTACATGGTGGCCTGGATCAGGGACTATCTTAATAGCAGACCACAGTACGTCCGACTGCAGGGCATACTGTCAGATGTGGTGATGTGCAACACCGTGCATCTCAAGGAACTGTGCTTTCACCTTTCCTATTCACCATATACACCTCTAAGTCTGGAACATGCCACCTCCAGAGATTCTTGCTGACTCCTCCATCATGGGCTGCATCAGTGAAGATTAGGAGGAGGAGTACAGAGGCGTAGTGGAGAGCTTCATCAGATGGTCTGAGGATAACCACCTTCAGCTCAACATCGGCAAGACCAAAGAACTGATAGTGGGCTTCCGCGAAACAGAAAGCCCCAACACCTATTACCATCTAGGGGAGAAAACGGAGATGGTGGACTCGTACAAATTCCTGGGGTGCACATCAGCAGAAAGCTGGACTGGTCAGAAAACACCAAAGCTCTCTACCAGAAGGGATAGAGCAGACTGTTCTTTCTAAGTAGGCTCAGGTAGTTTGACATGAGCAGCAAGCTACTGCACATGTTCTACCAGTCTGTAGTAGCCAGCGTCCTGTTCTATGCTGTGATGTTCCGGGGAGGTGGAATTAAAGCTGGGGAGCCTGACAAACTCAACAAGTTGGTGAAGAAGGCCAGCTCTATTGTTGGTCACAATCTGGAGACAGTGGGGGAAAAGAGAATGAGAAATAAAATCAAGTGGAAACCCCTCTCATCCACTGTATTCTGAGCTGCGGCAGACCGAGAGTACCTTCAGACACAGGCTCATCCCCCCAGGTGCAAGACGGAACACTTCGGATGTTCCTTTTTCCGACAGCCATCAGAACCTAACCTAACATAACCACCCCCCTCCTTGACCTTACTTTACAACACCTTACATATACAGCACACAGCCATTAATGTCTAAACCGCTGGCAACAAAAGTGAGTACACCCCTAAGTGAAAATGTCCAAATTGGGTCCAAAGTGTCAATATTTTGTGTGGCCACCATTATTTCCAGCACTGCCTTAACCCTCTTGGGCATGGAGTTCACCAGTGCTGTACACTCACACACAAAATCATTTTGTACCTTGTTATTAAAAATAATAATAATATAATAATAATATATATTTTGAAACAAGGTACAAAATAATTTTCTCCAGCACAGTGTAACCCTGGGGTAGTAAACTTAGATATAAGTAGAGAAAGAAAGAAAGAAAGAAAGAAGTCCTGGTGACTATTAGCATCATCCAATACGAGGTCAGGGTGCTGTTAGGACATCAGCCTATAGGAGTGAGAGTTGCTACATTCCAGCCAATGGGATGGCTGATCCCGCCTCTCAGCTAGCGCGGGAGATAGGAAGAGAAGTCAGTAGTAACTGAGTGTGTGTTGATTCTGCTGTTACGGGTGTAAATTACCCTCAGTGTAGAGTACTATGAGAGAGTCTAAGTTGGAAAACATGCTACAGTAATGTGCCGTTCTCTTGCACTGGTGACTTTATATCCGCCATTTTAGGTTAATGACCCGGTAGAAACGGAGCTAGCTGCCGTGTGCTAGCTGTGTTTACTGATATTAACTCCAGTTATGCGGAACATGTTAATACTTAGCTGTTGGGTCACATAAAATCACTTATCTCATGTAGGCCAGGTTGTAATTTTGAGTTCAGATGTTGATTGACAGCGGACAGGGCGGAGTCCAACCCGGTGGTGAAGATTCTGGATAACTCGGAGAAACTTGTTCCAGTAATGGATGGCGAACTAACCCCACCTGATCTAGAACCTGATTGCAGCTAGGAGGTTGCGATTTGAGCACTACGTCTGAGAGCTCTGATTTATTTTCCTTTGGCCCGAGGGATCAGGTAGAACTGTGTGCACAGACACTCGTTTACTTTGGAGGAGGACACTCAGACTGCACTGACTCGGTACTCGAGGGACTGTGAACTCTCTCACCAAGACTCGAGTTTAGTTAAGTTAGTAGTTCAGTGTGATCAGATTTGAGTACCACTTTGTTTGAAGGATGTTGTGTTAAATTAATAATTGTGTTGTATACATATGTTCTGATATTTGTTTAGTGTGTACATTTGGGATTAATTTTTTTTCATTTCCTTACTGTTATTTGTTCCTATTGGTTATTTTCTATAATATATGAAATTAACTTTGTGTGCCTGGCGTCTTATTTCACTGTCATCATCCAACTCATGGCTCCAGTGAGTGAATCTGTAGTCTCTTGATCTGGCCCAATTCTCATTACAGTCATCACACAGTGTAATACCCCAATAAGTGCCTTAACCCTCTGGGGCATGGAGTTCACCAGAGCTGTACACACAGTGTACACACACACAATCATTTTGTACCTTTTTTTAAAAAAAACAACACTTTTTTTAAAATGTATATTTTAAAACAAGGTACAAAATAATTTTCACCAATTAGAACAAGTTTACAATTTAAACTATTAAATCACTTTTCATTTACAATTTTAATTGAAATTTTTAATTTCTTAATTTGAAGACGTGCCTTATAATTTGGGACAAGATCAGGAACCATAACCATATCTTCATAACCAATCACAGCGGTGCAGGGAATACGGGTGTGAAGAAAACAAATGCAGGAGAAATGCATGTTTCCACTATTGTATGATTTCCTAAATACTTGTTTAGTGCAGTAATGTTTTCAAACAGAACTCTAAATTAAACTGAAAAGGGAAAAGAACCCTGCTGAAACAAAAACGTGTCATTTAAATGGTTTCCACTACAAGTACCATTACAAACCAGCAGCTGCTAACCATTTCCAATATTGATCCTTTAATGGTATCCACTAGACATAACATGCTACCAGTAGTGACCCAAAGGGACCAATTCCTACAATTCCTGTTATAAACATTACATTTTCTATTGTTTCCAGTAGTGAGTGTAATGGAGCTGTTCTGCTGTACAGACATTATGTTGTGATTGCTGCATTAGAATGACAACATACTATAGTTCCTCATGTATATCGAAATAAAGGGAATTATTGTGGCATTAGAATTTGTTTCACAATTTCTAAATGATGTTATGTGAGATTCAGGTGGTGGTGTGTAGATTTTGCAGACTTTATTGTACGGGTTTAATAAAAGACTATAAACACTTCTTTGGTATGGACTTGAAAGTGCCTTTATTTTCAAGTTTATCAGGTAATAATGTAAAAAGTATAAAACAATATTCGATAAAGTGCTCTCATCTTGAGAGGTAGGTGATTTATTACAAACGTTTTCTTCAAGTCTTAAGCTTAATACATAATGTTCAGTTGAGTGCAAAAGTTTGAGGTTTTTGTTAAAAAAAAAGGTTTTTAAAAATCTTATTTAAAGGCTGAACGCCGTTCAGGTGAAGTAAAGAGTCAAATTTGGTGCAAAACAGTGGCTGTGCTGTCAGGGTGGGAGGGGCAAACCGATCACCTGCCAATACTGGTGACATTAGCCAATTTGGGGGGAGGGGATGGGAAAAAAAAGTCTGCTTGGGGGGGTGGGGGTTGTATGAAAAAAATAAGTCTGCATTGGGGTGTAACTTGCAAAGGAAAAGAAACACAGAACAGGACCTCTAGACAATAAGTATTGTGTATGAACTTTTGCACTTAACATAGACGCACTAATAATCTCATCGAATAAATACGTCTTTTTCATAAAAAATAATCTTCATAACTAACTTTACAAAAGTACATGTTCATTACATTTCAAGTAGGCGTAACAATAACTGTCATAAAATATCAATAAAACATTTGTTCCATAAATATCAGTAAACTTCAGTATGAGCTCTTGCAGCACTGAGCTCCGTTATATTGCTATTCTTCACATCACACAACTGTGAGAATTAAACAAATACTTCATCTTTTTTTACATTCTAATCTCCACTACTGCATCTGTAGCATGTGTGATGTAAGAAAAGTTAAAAGGTTAAAATGTTATAAACAACAATAATAATACAAGAAAATAGGTTAATTTCAATAAATACTGTGCGTCTACATTTGTACGAGCACCATGCACGCACGTCCCTTACAATTCCATTCAGTAGAGGTGAAGATTTGTTACAGATGTAGTGAAGAGATTTTTTCAAGTTTTACAATATAAAGGTCTTGCTTTTTAGACCCAGTAATAAATCACCTACTATTTCTAAACTCAGTAAGTTCTGATAAACACTGAAAATCTGTATTACACTTTCTGAGATGATAAGAGTGGGAAGTGAAGTTGTATTCACACCTCACACTGCCTCCCTGGATGCAGGACCGTCAGTACTGGAACTCGCCCCATCCGAGGGTCTCTCACTCACTGAATCTGGAACGGGTGTGAAGTCTGAAACACATTACAGACAGTTAACAAAGAAACTGTTCTGTAACTGATCTTCAGAAAAGAACCAAAGTTCTACTAAACATAAATTCTGTGAGGTAAGAGCACTGACAATACTGGCTTTCTTAATTCAGCTGTAAAAATATTAAATAATATAATATGAAAATATATACATTTAATAAACCTTACAGGGAAATTAATTTTTTTTCTCTTGAAATAGTTTTCCCCCCTCACCAGAGTTCTTCTTCCAGACCACAATTCCAGCAACGAACGTCGCAACTACACCAACGATGAAACCTGATCCTCCACCTGTTAAATCACAGAGTCTTTATTATCTGCTGCAGAAATAAGTCACCTTTCAGTGTAAATCTGTAATCTTATAGGAAAGTGTAACTGAGAAACTGTTCTGCAGAAAAGAGCCAAAGTTTTACTAAATATAAATACTGTGAGGTGAGAGCACTGACAATACTGGCTTTCTTAATTCAACTGTAAACATTTAAAATCTAATATGAATTAAAATATATACAATTACTAAATCTTACAGGGAAATTACTTCACTTTTTCTCTTGAACTTAATGTTTTTTTTCCTCACCAGAGTTCTTCTTCCAGCAGTAGAAAATTCCAACAGCAGCAATAAGACCGAGAACCGTAACTACAACAACCCATCCTCCATCTGTTAAATCACACAGAGTCTTTATTATCTGCTGCAGAAATAAATCATCTTTCAGTGTAAATCTGTAGTTTTATAGGAAAGTGTTTCTCTGACCAGGATTCAGGATTCGAATATCCTCCTCATGCAGCACTATCTCCTTCTCCAAGCTGCTGTGCTGAATCACGCAGGTGTAGGTGTGTTTCTGCAGATCCTCAGCTGAGACTGTCAGAATGCTTCTCTTCTGGAAGCTTCCATCCTGGTTGGGTAACGTCTCTCTGAGATCCACGCCCTCATGCACGTCCTCTCCGTCCTTCTGCCAGGTGATATTCACTGTTTTGGGGAAGAAACCTGTAGCATGACACACCACCTCTGGAGAAGATGAGTTTTTCTGGAACGCTGACGCCTCGGGACGAACTGCAGAGAAACATAGACATAAATATCACACTCTTATATACAATAATTATTTCATAAGTGTGCTACATGATTTTCCACCTAAATAGTGAAATGTACCTTTTTTTGGTCATGTCATTTTTTTGACTACACTGATGATTTAAAGGATAAAGTAATATTGCATGTATATATTGAATAAGATCATATATATATATATATATATATATATAATAACACACACATGATCAAAGCCACAGGACCGCAGACATGTGAGATGTAGAGATGTTGTACAGGGTTATTAAGATGGGGGTATAAACAAAGTGCACTCTATCCTGTACACTTATTCATATTAATAAAAAAATGTTGTTATGCAAATTGCGTAATGTGTAACACTGATAAAGGATCAGGTTCAGGTGTTAAACACTGCTTCATGGTGTCTTAGTGCATTAGTGCGTGTGTTGTAGTGAAGGAGTATATCTTGTAGTGAAGGAGTGCGTTAGTGTGTGTTGTAGTGAAGGAATGTGTTTTGTAGTGAAGGAATGTGTTAGTGTGTGTGTGGCAACTGCAGTTACAGTAACAGAGCAGATCACATGCACTACCTTTCCTCTTCACAGTCTCATTGGCACAAGACAGAAATGTCTTTAGCAAGTCGATACACTTTTCCTCTGGGCGGTTCTGCTCTGTAAGGTAGATCTTCCGGTCCAAAGCATAATGAGAATCAGGATCCCACTTCCGGTTATGTTTGTTAGGTCAGTTTTCCATGTTCCAGTTTTCAGATCCAGACTGATGAAATCTTCTCCATCATAACCGCACTCATCATGTCCTTCAGTGGTGCGTTATCACACAGCTCACATCCGTATATCCACTGATACGTGTGACCTAATACAAAAGCAGAGGCGACACACACACACACACGGCAGGTTTCATCTACATAAATTATTAAGTTGTGCTCATACAGTGGAGCAAATAAGTATTCAACATGTTAATTTTATGAAACATATTTCCATAAATGTTCATATAAACACTATCATGGCCATTATCTGCAAACTCTTCTTGAGGTTTATGTTCCCTCATGCAACCTGCGATCGGTTACCGACCGACGCCTTGTGTCGTGCCTACTCAACGACCCCCCCGCAACTGTTGTATTTCTTACATAAGGTTCACATTTATTCAAATTGCCTTTTGCGTTTAATTATTCAGTAAATTGTTACAAATTAAACAGAATCCAATAATAGCAGTTACAGGCTTTGATCAAGGGCCACACAGTTGCTGTATTCCATCTTTATTAACCACAGAGCCAACTGACATTTAACAATTAAAGTTCCGTGTTCATCCTCACCTTTTGTATGATTAGAGGCTTCCACTGTTTCATCTACACGGTGTTGAAGGTCATCATATGCAGCCAATTTTTTACTTTTCACACTCTCCCTGAATTCTGGCTCGTCAGCGTCACTCTTTATACACTCTAGCTTTGGGATCAGCTTTTGGCTGTTAAAGATCTCTCCATCCAGCTCAAAAAATGTGAAGTTGAGTCGGGGTGTGACTGCTATGAAGCACTGTAGGCTCTGGGAAGCTATAAAAGAGCAAACAGAATAATTTAAATACTTTCCTGCCTTCATTCTTTTCAAAATCTTAATGATTGCTATGTTCCGCGTACAGACTTGTGTTAATGATTTCAGTAATTTTTCCATTAATCCCAGTATAATATAAAATATAATATACAATACAGTATAAGATCTACACCAACCATCAATGACTACCAGACTGTTGCACTTATTACCCATCATGGAATGTTTTGAGTGGTTAGACATGAAGCACAGAGCACTCTTCCCGTCACACTTCAGTATGCATACTGTCCCAACCACTCAACAGACGACATCCTATCTACACCCATTCACCTTTCTCTGACCTATCTGGACAAAAAGGACAACGATGTAAGGATGCTGTTCACAGACTACAATTCAGCATTCGGCACAAACTGGAGCCTGGACTTTCTGACCATAGAGACCAGAGAGCGTTAGGGGGAGAGGAGGATGTTATTATGAGGACGCTGCTAATAAAGCTGCGATTTCACATTGGATTCACGTTTATAATTATATTTTTAAAAATACCCCAGTTTTTATGCCGGTCCGATCATTTTATTTTGTTGTATTTATCCACCACACCTTAAAGGCCGGTCCGTGAAAATATTGTCTGATATTTAACAGGTCCGTGGAGCAAAAAAGGGTTGGGGACCGCTGCGATAGTAATGGAGTCAGTAAGGGACCGCCTAAAAAGTGCATGACACGGGCAATTGTACAAGATACTACTAAATTTATAGCCATCTACTTCTCAGAATATCTAACTTATTGCAGTGTTAGGATACAGTATGAATAAAAACTAATTCTTTATAGCATATATATATTATTGATGATATACCTTTTTATTATACATATAAACTTATTGTGCCATATAAACATCTTATACAGTTGGCCAGGTCCTGCACGTTTTAGACGGTCCCTTACGGTCCATTTCTATACAACGCCGATGACCTGCGTTTCCCAAAGTTTGGTTTCCGCGGACTTTAACGGAGAAAATGTAAAAAAAAAAATTATATATATATATATATATATATATATATATATATATATATATATATATATATATATATATATATATATATATATATATATATTCAGTTGTATTGGTTCCATGTCCACTCAGTACACATTATTAAGATAATACACATTATGTCCTTTTGTGTTTAATTATTGAGAAATAGAAGAGAGAAGCTCTCGAATGTACAGCACATGTCCAATATAAACCCATCTTTAACAGAACCATCCAAAAATCTCCCGTGCTCCAATAACAAACCTAAATCTTTTGGGTTAAATGTGTAGAGAACTTAGACGCAGACAGTAACTCTGACACACCACATTAATCCTACAGTTAGCGGTTAGTGCTGCCAGCATCACGGAGCTAGTGAAGATTATAAACTCACCTGTGGACATTTCAGCACATCCAAACAGGATCAAAAAGAAGCACGACGCGCCCATCTTCAGATCTTTAACTGTGACTCTGTAATGAAATTCTGTAAATAAAATACTTCACACAACAAACAAGTAATCCAGATAACTGCCGCGCGCGACAGTAAGATTCTATCCGACAAAACTCGGGCGTCTCTTCCGCAAAGATCCGCACAGGTGAGTGACACGTCACAAAATAACGCTTGCTTACTTTCGGGTTAAAGACCCGCCCCGAACCGCAAAATACCTTCAGTGTGACGGAAAAGCAAAATTACATTACATTTATTCACTTAGCAGACGCTTTTATCCAAAGCGACTTACAAATAAGCAAAGTGTTATATCAAGCAGGGAACAACACAAGTAGTGCTACTATACAAGATCCATTAATTGAATACCAGAGGAAGCAAAGTGTACAGAGTAGAGGTGTAAGTGCATTGTGTGTGGGGTTTTTTTTTTTCCTAGGAGTTGATTAGGTGTTCACGGAAGAGGTGGGTCTTTAGCTGTTTTTTGAAGATAGTGAGAGATTCTGCAGTCCGGATTGAGATCGGAAGAGCATTCCACCACTGGGGAACGGTATGCATGAAGGTTCTGGAAAGAGACTGCGCTTCGCGCTGAGTGGGGAACTACTAAACGTCGGTCGCTAGTCGATCGCGAGATTGCGAGAGGGAACGTAGGCCTTCGCAGGAGAGTTGAGGTAGGAGGGTGCTGTTCCTGACAAAAATAGGTGCAAAAAGATAAAGATGTAGAACATGGGTGTCAAGACGTGCCGACCGAGCCAAAACCGGCCCGCTAGAGGGTTCGAATTTTGAAAGTGAACAAAAAAATGCATAAAAGACACGAACTTGTAATTTTTAATAAAAATGCCATTCCTAAATTATCCGCTAGGGGGATAAAAAGACGCGGCACATCTCTGGGACTGAACAGCAGATAACAGCAAGCGACGTCTGCTGTTTGTTATCACGGAGTAGTCTCTTTATTTTCTACTCGTCCCCACACCCTCATTAGACAAAATGTCTGGCCAAAAAGCAGAAAAGTGGATACAGAGTGTAGAGTTTTCCATGAAAAATGGACCGCTTCCTATTTATTCACCGATATGAATGGGTAATAGTTTAAAAAATGTGCAATTTAATGTTAGTCAACAGCTTCAGTACAAAAGAGTTTGGTTTGGTGGAATCCTATTGTTCATGCAACGCCATCAATTTTAAAGTGAAATACTATATTTTTCAGTTCCAAATACCTGTGAAGTTTTTTTTTTTGCATTTGTACAAACACTGTGAGCAGTTGTAATGCACATATATGTGAATGATAATCAGAAGCAAATTGCACATGTTTGTCTTAAGAAATCTGAGGTTGTTCATGATATATTTTATAAAAGTATATTTCAGTAAATATAAATGTCTTTGCATGAAATCAAAGGTAATAACATGGACTTCTTGTTATTTATAGGTGATTATACTATGATTTTACTGGCCCGGCCCACTTGACATCTAATTAAGCTGTATGTGACCCCTGAACTAAAATGAGTTTGACACCACTGATGTAGAAGTATAGAGAAATATATTCTGACATACTGTAGGCCTATATCAAGCTCTCTTTTAACTACAACAATGTTTAAAGACTACTGTTTAAAAAATACAAATATTACGGATTTATATATCCATCCACCCATCCATCTTCAACCGCTTACTCCTTCTTCAGGGTCGCGGGGAACCTGGAGTCAATCCCAGGGAGCATCGGGCAAAAGACAGGGTACACCCTGGATAGGGTGCCAGTCCATCACAGGGAATATATATATATATATATATATATATATATATATATATACATATATATATATATATATATATATATATATATATATATATATATATATAATATAATATAATATAAAATTCTGGTTAAACATGGAAAATTTTGGGGGCGGTCATGGGTGGAAGGTCCCACTTTGGCTCTAATTGGCTATTCACATTCCTATGGTTTACTTTATTTAAATGGTTAGTAGTAACATTGATCCCAGCATAGCTGGGACAGGCACGCCTTTAAGATTTATTAGTTGGAATGTCAGAGGTATGGGTAATCCTGTTAAAAGATCTAAGGTTTTTACACATTTGAAACGTTTGAACTCCAATATAGTATTTTTACAGGAGACGCACCTATGCATTAAAGATCATCATAGTTTACACTGCCCTTGGGTGAGTCAAGTCTTTCACTCGAATTTTAATTCGAAAGCAAGAGGAGTTGCTATTTTAATCGACAAAAGGTTACAGTTTTCATCCACTAATGTTATTGCTGATGTGAACGGTAGATATAGTTGCTGGTACTTTAATGCAAAGACAGGTATTGTTGGTTAATGTATATGCTCCAAACTTTGATGATGTAGAATTTGCTAATAGATTGTTGAGCAATCTCCCTTTCTTAACTACTCACCTGTTGATTTTCGGGGGAGATTTAAATTGTGTATTTGACTCAAACTTGGATCGATCTAACTCCCGTACTCTGAATCGATCTGCAATGTTTAAAACATTCTCCGATTTTATGTGTCAGAATGGTCTCGTTGATCCCTGGAGATCTCGTAACCCCTCTCTTAAAAAGTTTTCTTTCTTCTCCCAGGTTCATAATTCTTATTCGAGGATTGATTATTTTTTTATAGACAGCACTCTAGATTCTTGTGTAGTTTCTTCTGATTATTTGGGTATTGTAATTTCTGACCATGCGCCTCTACAATTAGATATCCATCTTTCTACTTATAAACGAAGCGTAACCGGCGCCTTGGAGATTTAATTCTCTTCTTTTAGCAGACAGTGAATTCTGCGAGTTCATTTCTAGTTCTATCGTTGACTTTCTTTTCTACAATCAGAATGACTCCACCTCTTATTCACTGTTATGGGAGACACTTAAATCCTATATCAGAGTGTAGATTATTTCTTATTCTGCTCGCTATAATAAAAAAACGACTACGCTAGCATCTGCAATCAGTAGTCTTGATCAAAGATGTGCATTAAACCCCCTCCCAGAAGTTCTTAAACAGCGCCTTGACTTACAGGCAGAGTTTAATCTTATTTCGCCTAAAGAAGCGGAACACTTACTGTTACGTACTCGTGGTTCTTATTATGAACATGACGATAAGCCGAGTCGTTTACTGGCACATCAGCTACGGTGACAGGCCACTTCCCGTCTCATACCTAGTATTAAAAACACTTATAATATTGTTACTACAGATCCCATGGAAATTAATGCTACTTTTAAATCTTTTTTACTCTTCACTTTATAAGTCCGAATCTCCAACAGATAATACTAAAGTGAACGCATTTCTTCAAAACCTCTTTAACCCTGTTATAGATACGAATACTGCTATGCAATTGGATTCCCCCACTCTCTCTTGAAGAAATTTTAAATTCAGTTAAATCTATACAATCTAACAAAGCTCCTGGCCGGACGGGTTTCCAATTGAATTTTTTAAAACATTTATTGGAAAATTAGCTCCATTGCTTTTGGCTATGTTCAAACGAATCTTTGGAACGTGGGTCTTTGCCTCCAACTCTGACACAAGCCACGATAGCTCTGCTTCTAAAGGAGGGTAAGGATCCATCCTCCTGTGGTTCTTACAGACCGCTATCACTGCTGAATGCAGATGTAAAGGTGTTGCGAAAGTAAAGGCATCTCGGTTAGAATGTACTTCCTTATATTATATCTGAAGATCTGAACGGTTTTATAAAGGGATGTCAATTGTTTTTCAATACCCGTACACTCTTTACTAGAATTTATTCAAAGCATTCAGCTGTTCACCCTGAGATTATGATTTCATTAAATGCTGAAAAAGCATTCGACGGGTCAAATGGGAGTATTTGTTTGCAGTCCTGAGGAAGTTTGGATTTGGGGACAAGTTTATTTCCTGGATTAGCCTCCTTTACTCAATCCCTTATGCTAGAGTTCAGATTAACGATACTTATTCGGATTATTTTGGCGCCGGACGGTGGTGTGCCAAGGTTGTCCTTTATCCCCCTCGCTTTTTGGGTGTTGCCATCGAGCCGCTCTCTATTGCACTAAAAATCTTCCTCCTTGTTTAAAGGAATAGTTCGATATGGTGTAGAATACAAATTGTCGCTATATGCTGATGATTTGTTATTGTATGTAACTGATCCTACCGCCTCTATGCCTTCTGACTTGGATGTTCTGGAGTCTTTTGGTGTTGTCTCTGGTTATAAACTAAATTTAGATAAAAGTGACTGTTTCCCTGTCAGTACTCCAGCTCTGTCTCTCCAACATACTTTATGGAGTTACAGACACTACCCACTTAAAGGTTGGTGCCTGTTGTCGAATTTTATAATATCTTTATAACCAACGACAGTTAATGGGTAGCCATGATGAGCCAGAGGGGTCGGATGTGGGTTCAATTTTGTTTTTCTTTGTATAAAAGAAAAAAATCTGTGAATATTTACTGCTGTTGCTCATTTTGTATTTTTGGGAAATGGTGGGGAGGACAGAACAGAAAAGACAGATTTAGATAGGCTTAGCAGTTCAACAGAAATGTTCATCAGAAATGTTTAATAAAAAAGAAATGTATAGCAGAACTGTTTAGCAGAAATGGTTTAGCAAAAATTGTTCAGTAGAAATGTTCTGTAGAAATGTTCATCAGAAGTGTTCAGCAGAAATGTTCAATAAAAATGAAAAAGAAAAAAAAACATGGAAAAGGTTTTTGTGCTTGTAAAGGTTGTAAAAGTACTGCTGACTCTAGTTTTGATTTTACAGTCCAGGAAAAGCCATTTGAACACCCAGTGAGATTGGAGTTACTGTATGTGGATAAAGGTCTTAAGCAAACAGTTTTGTGAGATGAGTTACTCGTTTAAATAAATAAATTAAATTGTGATATTTAGGTATATGTAAATAAATCTAAAAATCCAGACTGTGCATTATAATGAGGAGAAAAACAATGTGCAACCAATAATATCTGTTTCTTCGCTACATCATAGAAAGCTGCATACAGAATGTAGTATACTATCAAGTTTTCTGCATCTTGGGTTGTTCTATTTACACACGAATGGTTCAGTCATACTGAAAAAGTATGAGATTTTGAATGGAGATATATAAGTAAATATTTCTGGTTCATGATGAGATGACAAAATAAAATAAAATAAAAATTAAAAAGCCTTACAGGACACTGAGATTAAGTTTTTATATAATATCTATAATATCTATAAAATACTTTTATTAACCTATAAAGCACTAAACGGTCTTGCGCCACAATATCTAAGCGACCTTTTGGTTTTCTATGATCCGCCACGCCTACTTAGATCAAAAGATGCAGGCTATTTGACGCTACCTCGAATATGTGAAGGCTACAGCAGGGGGAAGGGCTTTCTCTTATAGAGCCCCACAGTTATGGAACAGTCTTCCTCTTAGTGTTCGGGACTCAGACACAGTCTCAGAGTTTAAGTCTAGGCTTAAAACGTATTTGTTTACTCAAGCCTTCCCTGACTAGACTCTATTTTACTACTTTGCAGTCCTAATAATCTTGTTTCTCCCTCTCTCCTTTTGCCGAGCCCCACACGAATTTATGGAGATACTAGAGATCCAGATCCTTTCTGCCTCTGGATGGAGCTCAAATCTTCTCTATTTCCAGACTACTGGGACTACGACTGCTCCTAAGGCCATACAGACTTCATGTACATCCATGATGAACTTTTTTCACACTATCTGTTGTTACCCAAATGAGGATGGGTTCCCTTCTGAGTCGGGTTCCTCTAGCGTTTCTTCATTTTAAACATCTTAGGGAGTTTTTCCTTGCCACCGTCGCCACTCAGTGGCTTGCTCAGTTGGGATAAATTCACACCTTTAATATCTGTATACCGTTTTGATATTTCTGTAAAGCTGCTTTGAGACAATGTCTATTGTAAAAAGTGCTATACAAATAAAAATTGAATTGAATTGAATTGAATATCACCATTACGGATTGGTATGAAGAACACAAATCTACGACAGTACCAATCTCATCAAATGCTGAACTTGTCATCTTTGTGTTGGCTAAGTGGATTTACTTTGTTTTCTTAGTAAATTTTAAAATGTTTTACGTTTTTAAAGGTGAATGTTTTATTATATTGTATACTAAAGATTTGACCCTGATATTAAATAGAATACAGTCACCCAATCTGTGGGTAAGATGCTCCTGAATAGTACTGATTCTGTTTATTACATACATTATGTGCTGTTATTAACAAAGGTTACATCAACAAAAAGAAAAAAACAAAAGAAAATACAGCCCACCTTTTCCAATATCGGCCTATTAAAGCTAATGCTAAGTAAATTTCTGGTATACAATGCAAGCATATACATCATGTGGAGAAGTTGTTTCTCCTTGTCTGCTTGTCTTGCTTGTTAGAGAGTTGCTCCTGCTGTGACAGAGGATAAACAGGCAAGATTATACAACAATTCAGTTAAAACAAACGTGTCCTAGTGGTTCACAGTTTGAAGGATAAGCTGACTGAGCAATTATCCTACGCTTAATTTCAGTTTAAGTAAGTTCATAATTTTTCCATAAAACCTACCTTTACTGTCCTCTAGTGGTGCAGTGGTTACTACTGATGACAAATTGTGCTAACGATATAAAAGCAAAACAAATAAACAAACACTGGTAGTAAGGAGAGGTGATATCTCTCTGATACCATCTAATATTAAGTCTAGTATCCAGGGCCATAGCCAGGATTTTTTAAAATACTGAGGCTGGGCTAGGACACATGACCTTAGTATTTAAATGTAATATTTAGTGCATTTTGAGAGCAACAATGATCAGTTTGAAACTAATTCCAGTGACATTGATGGAAAATGTACTAGAAATTTGAACACAATCCAGCATTTGCGTTAATGAGCTAAAAGTGATGGTCAAATAGACACCATGCATGAAATAAACGCTGGTAATCTTTATTGTTTTGGATTTGTTTAGCACCTATAAATACTGGAACACCTATATATTCAACCAGATATGTTGCATTTAAATTTTATTTTTTTAATAATAATAATCGATAAAGACTAACACACCAACACCTATTCAAAATATGAATTATATTCTTTACAATTTTAATATTTACATATCACATCCAAACACATGTTCAGTCAGATGTCATTACTGATGTTTCTTATTCTGCATAACCATTTTGTATATAAGTTGTGCTATATAAATAACCTTTGTTTTTTCTTGTTAACACACCCTGTGTTTGTCAGTGTCATTATGTCTACACAGTGTGTTAGCTGTTATAACAGTATCCAGGCTATAACTTCAACAAAGATTACAACAAAGATTACTGGAAGGACAAATAGAGCTGGGTGTCATCATCAGCATAGCAAAGATATGAGAAGCCATGAGACTCAATCACCTACACTCAATCAACTACAGAGATGTAGTGTAGATAGAAAAGAGGAGTGGACCCAGAACGGACCCCTGTGGAACGCCAGTTGTGAGTTGCTGAGTTTCAGATATACCTCCGCTCCATGATACCTTGAAGGATCTGTCCGAAAGATAGGATTCCACCCAGCGCAGTACTGTTCCAGTGATGCCCAGGCTGGAGAGAGTTGACAGGAGGATCTGATGGTTCACAGTGTCGAAAGCAGTAGACAGGTCCAGTAGGATGAGGACAGATGATCTTGAGGTTGCTTTAGCTAGTTATAAGGCTTCAGTGACGGAAAGCAGAGCAGTCTCCGTGGAGTGGTTGCTCTTGAAGCCAGACTGCTTGGTGAGGTTGTTCTGTGTGAGAAAATTGGAGAGTTGATTAAAAACGGCTTGCTTAAATGAGGTAGGGTATGTGCCAATAGAGAGCGATGTGTTAAAGATGTGTGTGAGTGATCCATCCATCTTCTACCACTTACTCCTTTTCAGGGTCCGCGGAAAACCTGGAGCCTATCCCAAGGAGTATCGGGCACAAGGCAGGGTACACCCTGGACAGGGTGCAAATCCATCGCAGGGCACAGTCACACCCATACTCACACACCCATTCATACACTACAGACACTTTAGAAATGCCAATCAGCCTACCATGCATGTCTTTGGAATGGGAGGAAACCAGAGTACCTGGAGGCAACGCCCACAGCACAGGGTGAACATGCAAACTCCGCACACACAGGACCATGGTGATAATCGAACCCCGCGGTGGAGAGCAAAATGCTAACCACTATGCCACCGGCCGCCACAAAATTAAATTACATAACATTATGTAAGTACATTGACTAAACACTGCTAAGCTAATTTCTGGTACACAACATTTGTGTATACATCATATGGATCCGCCATTTCCTTATGTCCCCTTGTCTGCTTGTCTTACTTGTTAGAGAGCTGCTCCTGCCATTACAGGTAATACACAGACTAAATTAAACAACAAATCAGTTAAAACGAACGTGTCTTCTAGTTGTTCACAGTTTGAAGGATAAGTTGACTGAGCAATCATCTGCTATGCTTAAGTTCAATTTAAGTTCATTCCTTTTTTTTTGCCATAAAACTTAATTAGAGATAAGAAATTTATTTGTTGAAAAAATACTTTTTTCAAAAACCTTTTCATGACGTGTTTCCTTGATGTTTTTATTGTAAATATTTTTAAGGTGGATGAGGTGAAATTAGGTGCAAACTGCTTTCTGTTTTAAAGGAATAATAAACTGCCAGTAAATAAACTGTTCATGTATTTTAGACTACCATAATCTGGTTTACAAAGTGTAACAATGATCATTATGTCAAGGTCACAAAATCGTAACGTTCAGGATGTAATCTATTTGATCATGAGTTTAATTTGCTTTTTGGAGTTGTCAAGTTAATTAAAATGTCTAACATTTCTGTTAATTTAATGAACCCTCCTGTAAAGAAAAGATGCCCACAGTTTGAAGGATAAGGTGTTCACTCACCTTCTACACTTACAGCTCATTTTAAGTTGATTCATAATTTTATCCATAAAATATTTTATCCTTGAGGAGAGTAATGTCTCTAATTTGGATGATTTTTGTAAACCTTTTCATAGATTTGAAAGGGATTATATTCTTAATTAATTAATAGTGTGTTTCATGTATTTAATACTGGGCTTGAATGGGATTCTATAGTTATTTAAGTGTATAAACATAAATTCCAGCATGACAGTTTTGCTGTTACAACAAACTGTCAGACTGTGGCACTAGACTTAAAACTGTTCCTCAGGGCACCAAAGATATGCAGACTATGTAGTTAGCTTGTGGGAGGACTGAGCATCAAGGCACAACTAGGCCTGTGTGTTAACACAGAAGCATAATAGACCTTCACTCGAACCGATAAATAATGTACTTTAGATCAAAGGACTAACTACATAACTGAGACACATCTCCATTTTAATCAACCTTCACCCCCCACCGTGTAACTCTGAACAGAGCTTAAGTCTGTAGTTATGTCTGAATACTGACATTAAATTTTTTGTATTCAATCCTCACTAAGTGCACACAATTCAATTCTGAATACATCTCATAGTGTCTTCCAAAATTATTGGCACATTTATTATTTATTAATGATATTATATTTGCTAAAAGGCCAAAGTTGTTTACAAAATGTCTAAAACCGAATGAAATACACCTACTGTAAGTGACTGTAGGAACATATAATCTATTAGTCATTATGTTGGAGTGTGACATTACAGATAAATTCAGTGCTGAACACGGGCACCTCCAAAACAGGCAAAAATTTACTTTTTGGCAGTTGGTAAAAGAGTTAACTGGTTAAGCTTATTTACATGTTCACACAGTTACAAAGCTTACTAATGTTGTTGGATGAAAACTAACGTACTCACCTGCTGACACTCCAAAAAAACAAAAAAACAAAACACAATGATAAATTAGCCGCAGGGTGCTATTGCAGCCCATTATGTGGAGTTTATCCAGATAGATAAAATAACACCACAATAAATTATTTGGGTTTTTTTCTTGTGCTTGCCAATTGTCTCAGTCCTGGGCATTGGTTTCAGTAAATATGGTCAGACTGAGTTTATAAATGTTCATGTTTTCAATCTCATGTGCAAGTTTGACAAGAGGCAATTCCTTCTTCTAGAAAACAGCAGATGAGGTGATGTAAAAGCTCAAAAAGCATTTGATAGCTTTGTTCCTGATCTTGACTCGATCTCCCTCTTATTTGTGTTTAATCATGACTCAGACTTGACTCACTATAGTCTATTACTGGTCTTAAACTTGACAATGTGGTCTTGACTACAGCCTTAAGTGATGAAGGCAATAAATTCACCATATTTCAACGTAAAGCTTCTCATTTTAGTTGGAATTAAGTTTTCATTGTCAGTAATTCTGGAGGTCCTGCAGATTTACCTCTTTATCTTGTGATTCAACACCTAAAATGAAACAAGAGAAAAACTATTATTATTATTATTATGTAGTGAGAAAATGTCCGGGATTTGGTTTTAGTTTCATTATGATGTGTTTATGGTCTAATACTGCATGATGTGTGCGCATGTTCACATTGCTTTAACCGCTCTCTGTAAGTCCCGCCTTCTCATACAATGATTGGTCCATTATAAAAGGTTTGCAGCAACTATTGGCCAAATTCTTGCCTCTCAACCGTTAGCCTGCTCTCAGAGAACATGGTTGAACAAGGTGAAGTGCTGTTCTATTCGGCGTCAAACAGTTACTTTACAACAGCAGCAAATACCAGCTGTCCTGAGTCGAAACAACACCCATATCCATATAAGGTCATTTTTAATGTAACGTTATCGCACTGCTTCATATTACATGGCCATTCAAATGTGTAAATGATGGCAGAAGGTTCACTCACAGCATCTGATATTTTATTTTATTTCATGGACATTCAAAAGAATTTAGGAAAAAATGTGAAACATTTATATATATTGTGTGTGTGTGTGTGTGTGTGTGTGATGCTAATAGTGTGTCTTTGCAGTGTATTTAAGTCCAGATTTTATTTGTGCATGCACCAGGAGGTGTTCATGTGAGTCACGACTGGTGAGAGAAAACCAGAACTATAATCAAGAGCTGTCTATATTGTGCGTCATGTCAAAATATGATTTTCTTTGGTTTTAAATGATTTTTTAAAATCCTGATAGTATTCCCTTTTTTTTCAAAATTGACCTGTAATCTGATGACTTTGTGTTTTGACGTAACGGAATAAAATTTCTAGTTTTTTATATTCTGTTTACATAACGTCAATACATGTATTCCAAACCTGTTTATATCACACTCCAGTATATTCTTTTGGATCTATAAAAATAACGGGGAAACACCGACTCCGAGAAGCCAAAAGGTGCAGAACAGAAGCCACAATAGTTTCTAAATCTCACTCACATCATTAGAGGGATGATGGTGCACACCAAATTTCAGCCCAAACTGTTTTTATTGTCCAAGCCTCTATAAATCTGCTATTTTCACAGAAACAAGCAAAAAATAAAGACGTATGTATTTACACTTGAATATTTTATTACACTGGATAACAAACTGAGACCTGATACAAGGATTATAATATAAAATTAAATGTGCAGAATAATGAAACTATCATATGATATTATATTGTTATATTAATATCTGTTTCATATTAAGCAAACAATAATATTATTTATTTACACAAATTATTTTTTAAAAATTGAAGAATATACAACATGTGTATACAGGTTTTCATCATGTCTCCTGGTTCTCTTGGTGTTCTTGGTAGAGAACTGTAGTGCAGTGTAATGCTCCGAGTCCGAGTCAGAAACCTGCAGGAACAAAGAAGATACACAGAGATCATAAAAATATAAATACAAATAAAAATAAAACATATTCTCTCTAGATGTTCTTATTGAGCTGGAGTGAAGTTTAATAGAGTTCATAAAGTCCTCATGGTGGAGAAACTTCTGAGTCTCATTCTCTCTGAATACTTTCATAGTTGGATTATATTCATTATTTAAATAAATAAATAAAATAAACCTGTAGTAAGGAGGTACTGGGAAATTTACAGTTAGAAAAATGTAAGTTCTGTAAGAAATGTTTGAGAAACTCTGCTTTTATTTAAATAATTTTTTATTGATTTAAAAACATAATTTCTTTAGAAATGTCTAGAATTAAGATCATCGTGTGTTTAAGTTTTCTCCACATATGAAGTTAAAACAAGGTAAAGCAAATATTTGTTTCTACACAGGTCTGGAACACACCAACAAATATTTATCAGGATTTCACAGATTAAAAAAAAACACACACACTGTGGTAATTTTTGTTATAAATTATAAAAATGTCGAAAGCAAAATGTGAATCTAACAAGATCACTTTGTCAGAGAGTCATTCAGCTTCCAGTCTTTATTTGAAGAAGTCAGCATGTATAGATGCCAAATATTAGAACTCAGAAATTCAAGAGCTGTTTTCATATATATTATATTATTTCATATATTATTATATATAATATTCACCCAAAACACTAAACCATTTGCTGTCATTTATTTGTTGTTTTTCTTCGAAAATAAGATTTTACTGAGAGAGGTTAAAAAATTATTGATCAGTACAAAAAAACCCCTCAAATGTATTGATTTCTGTTACAATGTAAATCAGGGTTCACTTTTCTGGAGGTCTGTGTTGTGTGTGTGTGTGTGTGTGTGTGTTTAAATTAGTCTCAAATTTACCTCAATATCTTCTGCTTGGCACCTAGTGCAAAACAAAGCAAAGGCGATGATGATGGTGATATTAGCGATGTGATGATGATGATGATGATTGGGGTAAGAGTTTTTCTGTTCTTCAGTATGATGAAGATCAGGACACCGAGAAGAATCACAATCACGGGACCAAACACCACATTCAGTATGAAGAACACAGCAGAAGAGTCTGAATATTGGAGAAAATATTAAAGAAAACGTTTTGATCCCTAAACCTGTATCATATTTTAATTAAATTGTACAAAAGTCTTTGTGAGGAAAAAAAAAAAACAGCAAACCTGTAGCTTTATCCTCAGAAAATGTTTTATTTACTCCTGAAAAAAGAAACATTATTTTTACAATCTCAGTCATCTCAATCAGTGTTTACTGAAACTATTCACTTTGTATAAATTTACCTTTCACTTGTAAAGAGGTCGAGTTGCTGGAAGATCATTTTGGCCAGATTCATGAAGCTGCAGTAATACAGTCCTGTATCAGAGATGTTTACTGCAGTGATGGTGAGAGACGTGGTTCTGCCATGAACAGACATCACTATTCTCTCACTTTCAGTAAAGAAGTAACAGTTTTCTGATGGAGCTGATGTCCTAAACTTTTTACACCCAAGAAGAAGTGGAACTGAATCACTTGTGTGTTTAAACCAGAAGATGTTATCTGTATCAGTCAGACCATGTTGGCACCAAATAGTGACGTTATCTCCAGCTTCGCCCCAAAGTTAAAGAGACAGAGTCTCTGAGATAAAACCTGCAACCCATAAACACACACACTAACACACACACACACACACACACACACACACTCACACACACACACACAATGAATATATGTGTGTGTGTGTGTGTGTATGTGTGTGTGTATATATATATATATATATATATATATATATATATATATATATATATATATATATATATATATATATATATATATATATATATATACAAGTTTTTTTAATGATCTTATCTTCTGTGTTTCCATGTTTAACTTGTAAAAAAAGTTAAATTCTCAGTAAAAAAAAACTCATAGATGGACAGACTTTTTTCTTTTATGGAAATTTGCATGAGAGTAAGAGAAGTAGCATACAATATTCATGCATAAAACTACATTTTTTGAAGGATAACATTTTTTTACTTTCAAATAAATTATGTTTGCAACTAAGCAAAGTGAAATAGAGTTTGGCCACACAAAATCATTGAAATGCACATCAAATATTTTTATATTCATATTATTTGTTTTCCATGTTATATAACTGGAACAGCAAGTGCCAGCTGTGTGTCTGCACTTGACTGTTAAATTCCCATCAGCAGAATTGGAGCAATATGACATATATGATGGATTTAGAGTGCTGATCCAATCAAATGAAATTTTAACATAGATCGGGCAGACGGCTGAAACGTCATCTCCTGACAGGTTATTGTGATTAGATTCTTCGCCTTCCTTGGCAGGTCATTACAAACTCATCTCTCGTTCCAGTCTCAGGCAATCCCCACAACCTGTGAGTTCCACTAACATTATGGAATGCTGTTCCGCCACACAGGCATAATTGAATTTTTAAACATATCAGTTTGCAAGATGTCTGTACAACTGGTTTGTCAACTGGAATCTGGTTTGTTTAGGACCTAAAAATATAGGATTTATTATTTCTTAAATAAATTCTACAAAGAAACACATTCTCCATTTTCCATTCTGATTATAGACACAGAGTTTATAATAATAATAATAATAATAATAATAATAATAATAATAATAATAAAAATAAAAATAATAATAATTATTATGAGGCAATGATTCATTCATACTAATGCATGATTTAAAATCAATAACAATAATTAATTTTAAAATATTTTATTGGGCTTTCGAGCTTTTAACTTAACAAATTACAGTATTATGTAATTATGTATTATATTAAGTTAATCAAAAGAAAATTACATTATGTGGCTTAGTGGTTAGCATGTTCACCTCACACCTCTAGGGTTGGGGGGTTTGATTCCCACCGTGGCTTGTGTGTGTGTGGAGTTTGCATTTTCTCCCGAGCAGGAAGGGGAGTGACATACACGCCTGTGCACAAAGAAAAGGAACGACATCTTCAGCGTGTACATGGAGGCAGAGAGTGACATCCTCAGCAAAGCAGGATGGCAGAGTGATGACCTCAGCCGAGCAGGAAGGCAAAGCAACATCCTCAGCCGAAGCAGGAAGACAGAGCGACAGTCCTCAGCCAAGCAGGTAGTCAGAGCGACATCCTCAGCCAGGAAAGAAGGCAGAGCGAGTCCTCAACTCAGCAGCAGAGCATCGTCCTCAGCCAAGCAGGGGGGCAGAGCGTGTCCTCAGCCCGAGCAGGGAGGGCAGAGTGACAACCTTAGCCAAGCAGGAGGGCAGAGGGCCACTCATTCTGGGTATTGTGCTCATTAATACGGGGGTCAGAAAAAATAGTTGGGTTAAGAAATCCATGCTTCATTTACTTGCAGTTGTTACTCATCGTCCGATGGCACTGTGGCACGGCTGCTGAGTGTGCCACACAAGTGACTGAACTGGGTGGAGTGGGACATGTGGACTTTTCTTTTGGTTTGTTCTCTTCCTGTTTGAGTTCCTTGCTTTCAGTATCCAGTGTTCAAGTAAAGCCCATTGAGACTGCGTTTCCTGTTTATTGCTTTAAGTGTCTAAATAAAGACTGTGATCTGCACCTGCTCCCGCTTCCAGTCCCATTTCGTAACAGAATATTATGCCCATCATGTGGAAGCAGCATGTCACCTCATGAGTGCCGCGAAGCAACCAAGTTTGAGATCGTGTCGTCATTCATTCTGGGAACAGAGCAAACAGCTGAACAAGGAACTTGCCCAGCTTCACCACTTCCTGAAGCAATGGCAACACCAGGAGCTCCAGCGTGAGACCTGCCGGGAGGTCTCAGCTGTGGAACTCCAGCCCGAGGTTAACATGGCAACCTCTGGGTCCCCATCTGAGATCAACATGGCAGCTTCAGAGCTCCAGCATGAGAGCCATGGGGGTCTCAGCTGTGAGCCCAGCCTGAGGTTAACATGGTGCATCTGGAGCTTCAAGCCAGAGACCTGCAGGGAGGTCTCATCGGCTGAGGAAGCTGTCCCACTGTCCATCCCAGACAAGGAAGCTGTCCCTGCTGTTTAGCCCAGCTGAGGAGGAGGCTTTCCCTGCTGCCCTGTCCAGCCAAGGAATCTGTCCTGGGTGTCCAGCCCAGCTGAAGAGGCCGTGCCCTGCTGCCTTCTTCCAGTTGGGGAAGCTGTCCTGCTGTCCAGTGCTGCTGGGGGCATCGGCCCAGTGTTCCAGTGCTGCTGAAGGCACCATCCAGCGTTCCAGTGCTGCTGGGCTGTCATCCAGCTTCCAGTGCTGCTGGGGGCATTGCCCAGTGTTCCAGTCCCACCGGAGGGATGGCGCCCCGACTTTCAATCCCACTGGGGTGGTTCCCCATCTGTCTGCTGCCGGTGAAGGCCGCCTCCGTTTTCTGACACAGCAGGGAGACATCTCACACAGGGGCCCAGGACCCCTGTTGAGGGGAGTTCTGTTATGCCTTAGCCGGCAGATGGCACTGCAGCCCAGCTGCTGAGAGTGAGCACACAAGTGACTGAACTGGGTGTAGTGAACCGCGTGACTTACATTTACATTTACATTTTATTCACTTAGCAGACGCTTTTTCACAGCGGTAACTTACAAATAAGCAAAGTGATATATCAAGCAGGGAACAATATAAGCAGTGCTACTATACAAGATCCATTAATTGAATACCAGAGGGAAGCAAAGTGCACAGAGTAGAGGTGTAAGTGTGTTGTGTGTGGTTTTTTTTTTCTTAGGAGTTGATTAGGTGTTCACGGAAGAGGTCGGTCTTTAGCGTTGTTTTTGAAGATAATGAGAGATTCTGCAGTCTGGATTGAGTTTGGAAGTGCATTCCACCACTGGGGAACCGTAAGCGTGAAGGTTCTGGAAAGGGACTTTACGCATACGCTGAGTGGGAACTACTAAACGTCGGTCGCTAGTCGATTGTAGATTGCGAGAGGGAATGTATGCCTTCAGGAGAGAGTTGAGGTAGAAGGGTGCTGTTCCTGACAAGGTCTTGTAGGTGAGCATCAAGGCCTTGAACTTGATGCAGGCAGCTACAGGAAGCCAGTGGAGGGAGATGAAGAGGGGTGTGAGCATGGGTTGTCTTGGGCTGGTTGAAGACAAGGCGGCGCTGCAGCATTTTGAATCATCTGAAGGTTATGGAGCTGGCTGGGAGGCCTGAAAAGAAGTGAGTTGCAGTAGTCCAGTTTAGAGATGACCAGAGCCTGGACTAGTATCTGTGTAGACTGTTTGGTGGAGGTATGGTCAGATTTTCTTGATGTTGTACAGGATGAACCTACAGGACCTTGCAGTTGCTGAGATGTGGTCTGTAAAGGGCCGTCACATCAAGAATCACCCCAAGGTTCCTGGCCGTCCTGGTTGGCATGAGTGTAAGTGAACTGAGCTGTACAGTGAAGTTCTGGTTGATTGAGGGATAGGCTGGGATGACGAGGAAGCTCAGATTTTCCCAGGTTAAGCTGAAGATGGTGCTCCTTCATCCAGACCGAGATGTCTGACAGGCAAGAAGAGATGCGTGCAGAGACAGATGGATCGTCAGGCTGGAAGGACAAATAGAGCTGGGTGTCATCAACATAAAAGTGATAGGAAAAACCACGAGACTCAATTACCTGACCGAGAGATGTAGTGTAGATGGAAAGAGAGAGGTGGACCCAGAACTGACCCCTGTGGGAACGCCAGTTGTGAGTTGCTGAGTTTCAGAAATACCTCCGGCTCCATGATACCTTGAAGGATCTGTCCGAAAGATAGGATTCCACCAGCGTGAACCGTTCCAGTGATGCCCAGGTTGGAGAGTTGACAGTCAGTTGGGAGTTACGTGGAGGAGGAGTCAGTCTATGCATGTCTGGGGTTGAGAACTGGTTCCTGATTGATGTAACCTTGCTGGAAAAGAAAGTTGCAAAGTCATCAGCAGTGAGAGAGGTAGGGGGAAGGGGGAGGAGGGGACAGAGAAGAGAGGAAAAAGTTTTGAAAAGAATGTGGGTGTTGGGAGAACTACCATCTATCTTATCTTGGAAGTATGTGGCTTTAGCAATGGAGATGCTTTTGGAAAAAGAGGAGAGACGTGTCTGGTAATTGGTTAGGTCAATTGGATTGTTTGATTTGCACCATTTCCTTTCAGATGCTCTTAGTTTGGCCGTGTTGCCACGCAGAGCTTCTGAGAGCCAAGGACTAGAGGTGATGTGCGAAGCAAGTCTGGAGGTTAGGGGGGCATATGCTGTCAAGAGAAGATGTTAAGGTGGAAGATAGCATGTCGGGTTGGCGGGTGTTTACGTCAAGTGAGGAAAGTGGTTGTTAGAGGGAAGTAAGTTGTGACAATGGAGGAGAAATGTGAGGGGAAAGGAACAAAGATTGCGACGAAAAGATATGGAAGGAGGAGACAGTGAAGGGGGTGAGGGGAGAGAAATAGAGAACTGGATAAAGAAATGGTCAGAGGTGTGGAGAGGACTAATGAGAAGATTGTTTGTGGTGCAATTATGTGTAAGGATGAGGTCGCCTGTTTGCCGGCATTGTGGGTTGCTGGTGTGGTGAACTGCTTGAGGTCAAATGTGGGAAGGAGAGCAAGAAGTGAGGTATGGGAGAAGTTGAAGTTGGAGGCCAGGGCAGCTGGTTTGGCAGTGTTCTCAGCATGGATCCAAGTCTCAGTCAAAGCCAGCACGCTTGAGATTAGAGTGGGTTGCAAATGCAGAAATGAAATCTGCCTTGTTGACAGTAGATTGGCAGTTCCAAAGTCCGATTGAGAATGAGATGGAACCTGCAGAGGCCGCATTCCAGAGAGCGTAAGTTGTCCAAGTTAAGGCGTGGTTTTGGGAGGTGCCACCATCTGCGCCGTGGCAAATAACAAGGATAAACTGATGACACATGTTAATGTGTGTAGACAGGTAAACAGCAAGAAGAATAAAGGGAGAGAAAAGTATACTTAGCAGCACGTGTGTGGTGTCTTGTCGGTGTTCTTGCTCGGTGGACTCGCCGCAAGGTAGACTCGCAAGAGTCTTTACACGAGCTTGGTCTTTTGTTTTGGTTCGTCCTCTTGCTGTGTGAGTTCGTTGATTCATATCCAGTGTTCAAGTAAGCCCGTACGAGACCACCTTTTCCCTGTTTATTGCTTTAAGTGTTTAACAAAGACTGTGGTCTGCACCTGCTCCTGCTTCCAAGTCCCATTTCGTAGCAGCAGTAAAGAAGGAGAATTAGTGTGGCAGCCTTATCTACCTCTACTGAGACTGATCGAGCTATTAATCCACCAACTGTGTTACAAAAATAATAATAATAATAATAATAATAATACTGTGGTTTGGAAACAAAACAAAACATTTTCCTAGATGTGTTCAGAAGATAAATGTAAAATGTGTAGTTATATTTTTGCTTCCATGTGCCACAAATGGTCATATATTGTCATAGTCATATGGAAATCAAACACAGCAGTAGAGATGACAGCTGACATTTCCTATAAACTTCAGAGAGATACAATATTAGCTGACTCACAATCAACCACACAGCTATATCATATACATAAAATGCCTCTCAACTCATACCGATCACTGAATTGAAGAAAAGAACAAATATGAATATGAACAGGAGAGAGAGAGAGAGAGAGAGAGAGAGAGAGAGAGAGAGAGAGAGAGAGAGAGAGAGAGAGAGAGAGAGAGAGAGAGAGAGAGAGAGAGAAAAAAATGCCACTCCCCAGACTCTTCAGTTCACACATCCTGGGTAGAGAGTTAATTACTGGTGTTAACCCAGCTAATTATCAAATGATGAATAGTGTTGACATTCCCCGGAGACAGTGCTAGAGTAGCAGCTGGTGAGACTCAAGAGGGCTTGGTGCGGCACAAGTAGGAGTCTTTTCCCCAGATATAAATTCACAATGACAACTGTGAGCAGTGATTGTGAGTGGGTCTTTCAGAGAATTCGCACAGCCTGGACACCTGCAGGCAAGAGTAGGAGAGTAGATCTTAGCTCACAAACTGAACAATTACACTGCTTTGGCAATGCTTTTCTAACTTCACTCTGACGTGGGATGTCATTCAAATAATTTTTAAACAACAGTTAGTTCGGTTCACTAATCTGGTTGGTTGAACAGCGTTCCATGAGTGCCTAAATTTCCTATAACTGCACAGGGACATTTCACAGTGTGTATCACAAAATAGCGCAACATGTGAAATGGAGGTCCAAAATGATTTCCATTGATTGATTGCTTCTGTGGACAGGTGTCTTTTATACAGGTTGTGGTAACAAGCTGAGATTAGGAGCACTCCCTTTAAGAGTGTGCTCCTAATCTCAGCTCAGCACCTATATATAACTACCCTGGGAGACAGAAATCTTTCTGATTGAGAGGGGGTCAAATACTTATTTCCCTCATTAAAATGCAAATCAATTTATAACATTTTTGACCTGCGTTTTTCTGGATTTTTTGTTGTTATTCTGTCTCTCACTGTTCAAATAAACCTACCATTAAAATTATAGACTGATCATTTCTTTATCAGTGGGCAAACGTACAAAATCAGCAGGGGATCAAATACTTTTTTCCCCCACTGCATATATATGGTGCTGGAAATATGGTTGCTGCAATGGTCTTAGGTCTGCAATTACCATTTGTTAATTAGTTCAATAAAACAGAGTTCATATAAAAAAAAGTTTTTCCTCACAACTGTTTCCACCGGCTTGCTCAATACGGATAAACTTACACACTTAAAATCTGTATCCTGTGTCTATATGTGTCTATAAAGCTACTTTGAGTCAATGTCCGTTGTTAAAAGTGCTATACAAATAAAAAAACTCACTTTTGTGAGATACTGTACACATATATATATATATACATATATATATACAGTATCTCACAAAAGTGAGTACACCCCTCACATTTTTGTAAATATTTGATGATATCTTTTCATGTGACAACACTGAAGAAATGACACTTTGCTACAATGTAAAGTAGTGAGTGTACAGCTTGTGTAACAGTGTAAATTTATTGTTCCCTCAAAATAACTCAACACACAGACATTAATGTCTAAACCGCTGGCAACAAAAGTGAGTACACCCCTAAGTGAAAATGTCCAAATTGAGCCCAAAGTGACTGGAGACATGCTTGGCCAGTCCATCACCTTCACCCTCAGCTTCTTTAGTAAGGCAGTGGTCGTCTTGGAGGTGTGTTTGGGGTCGTTATCATGCTGGAATACTGCATACTGATCATGTTCTGCTTCAGTATGTCACAGTACACCACCATGCTTGACTGTAGGCAAGACACACTTGTCTTTATACTCCTCATCTGGTTGCCACCAAACACGCTTGACACCATCTGAACCAAAGGTTTTGTTTCCAGCGGTTTAGACATTAATGTCTGTGTGTTGAGTTATTTTGAGGAGACAGTAAATTTGCACTGTTACACAAGCTGTACACTCACTACTTTACATTGTAGCAAAGTGTCAATTCTTCGTGTTGTCCCATGAAAAGATATCATCAAATATTTTGCAAAAATGTATGTGGTTTCTCTACTTTTGTGAGATAACTATATGTGTGTGTGTGTGTGTGTGTGTGTGTGTGTGTGTGTGTGTGTGTGTGTCTGTGTGTGTATGTGTGTGTGTGTGTGTGTGTGTGTGTGTGTGTGTGTGTGTGTGTGTGTGTGTGTGTGTGTGTGTGTGTGTTATGTTCAATAAATGTTCTTTTATACTTATAGCCAATGGTCCGACTCAGCTTCCTATAATACGTCTGCAAGTCATAAAACCCCATGGAATTTCCGAAATATGTCTATTTGCAGAGCTCACTGTTTTGAAAATCCACTATTTTCCCCTGTTGTAGCTCATATTCAGTGTATTGGTGAATCAGGAGTATTCGCTCAGTTCCTCCAGGATTTCACAATTTTGTGATTGCAGAAATGAAGACAAAATCAACCTAACTCCATAATATTCGGAGGAGCTTGCAATTCTTCACCACAGATTTTCTGCAGATTTGGGCCAAAGATGCATTATGTAATTTTGTCCTCACACTTCTGATTCTGGTTTATACCTTGTTTATGCCCTGTTTATGCTCGTTTGCGATCACCTGACCCATAGCTTGTTGTTTTATCATGTTTGTGCCTATCGTTTGAATTTGCCTGTCTGTCTCTCTTTGAATAAAAATCTTAACTGCACTCTTGAATCTGTCTGATCATCCATTAGCCCTACATGACCTACATGACCAGACCTTCACTGGATGGATTTAATCTACACATCTACAAGAAAAGATAGAGATATGGCAATATCATTGACCAGTGGAATTCGCTTAATATACTTGCTGAATATTTAGACATATACCTATACTTCTGCATATAGACAAAGTATGAATGCTGAATAAGTTTTCTCAAAAACACATACAGGATATATCCTTGCTTTATTTCTTAAGGTTTAGAATAAAGATAAGGCAGAGAACATATGTTATTAGATATGATATGTTTGGTGCATATACTACACTTGCATGTATTAAAGAACAATTTCATAAAAAATATACAAGTCTAATGTTTTTCATTATGAGCTATGTGGTGAAAAAACAAGCTTATGTTTCCCTACATGACATTAGGTTTGTGCAACCTCTGTTCACCTTATTGGCCATTCAAGTGTCACCAGTGGAAATCCTTGGGGATGCAATTGTTAGAGCTGCTGGGTCTTGAACACAAACTGCCTTGGAAATGTCACAGCTAAAAGGTCTTTTTATTGTAATAACTGCATGGCGTGACCATGCTATCTCAGTTTTTCAGAGGAGAAAAATGACCCTGTGTGTGTTTGTTATGAGGCAGAGATTATAGAGCACTCTATTTACATACAGTATGATTCTAGTTTGAATGACTAGAAGAATGGAATCAAGAAGGTGTCACATAGAAAACCTTCTGGGGAAACTTCGACAAGGTCATCTTGTCAACATGTTCAATAAAAATTACTTACTACACATTATATTCATCATTTTTATACTTGTATAAAAACAAGCACCATCCTCTCTCTGTATTTATTTAGTCTCTCTCTCTCTCTCTCTCTCTCTCATCTTCGGTAAAAATTTTAATTTTTTTGTAGTCCATAAAATACCACACTGTCAAATGTGACTGCATTTTCAAAATCCCCAAACCCCCTGAAATGCACAAGAGAAGTAGAAATATGTTGTTCGTTTGTGGTGGACTCAAGGAATCCAGACACAACTGATCACCGGAACACAAAATGCATCAGTATCTCATTTAGCACTGCATTTGCAAAGAGCTGTCATACGAGATGAGTGAGTAAAGAAGGAGTTCAATTACATCAAACCTCATGCCATTCCATTGCTACCCCAGCATTGAAAAAAAAAAGTAAAAGAAAAAAAGAAAAAAACACTCGAATGAAATCTACTCAACATAAGTGTTGTAACAATTTCCAAACAATCAAGTACACAAACAAAAATCTTTAAATGTAACTAAGCATACTTTAAACAACGTTTACACAGCACCAACACTTATCATCATAAAAAAGTTTTTTTTTTTTTTGTTCTGTTTTAAGTCAATTTTAATTAGTGTGGAATTAAATCTCAACACAGTAAAACATACACATTATCATTATTACTTAATGGTCACTAACACCTTTACTGATTCTACTCAGGAGTAACACGCCTGTGAGTAAAAGCACTTACACCAGCCTTCATAATGATTATTACACTTACATCAGCAAAACCCAGAAGGATTATTTAACTGACATGTGCGCACACATACACGTCATGAACCTAACTGAGAAACACAAAGAGGGTGGAAAAAAAAGAAAACTTTTCCAAAACACTTGACACTTAAACATTTCATAATGGAATATCCTTAGCACTTTAAACTAACAGAAAACAAGAAACAATGAAAACAACACACCCATAGTGCTCAAAATTCAATCCGTTTAAAGTTCGGTGAACACATATGCAAATCGAATTCAAAAACCAAGGCTACACATTAGTATGCAATCAGTTTAAATATACATTACTTCATTTTTTTGTTAGTTTTGCAAAATAATATTTAAATTTAACTCAGTAAAGTAAGTCAAAATTAACCGCTTTCGGTTTTAAACAGGATATTTGTTTTCTTATGTCTGATTTGGTTCAGCCATGAACACAATAGAAGGCCTTTGAGAAGACAACAGACTATGAGGACTGCTGAGAAAAACATTGGTACACTCCCTGCCCACTCTCCGAGATTTTACACACATCCAGGGTGAGGAAGTGGACAGACAAAATAATCACAGATCCCACAGACCCAAGCCATAACCTCTATGAACTTCTTCTCTCTGGTAGGCAAGCAGCACCATTCTGCATCAAAATTTTCCCCACAGGACAACTCCCACTCATGAACGGTTAATATGTGGACACTAGTTTTTAATTGCAAGTGTTGGGCTGTATTTTTTTTAATTATTATAATGTTTTATTATTTTTTACATACCTTGCTGGACATGTGCATAATTGGTTATCTCCTCATGCCAGTTTACAAGGTGCTAGTTTTTACTTTCTCTTGCATCTAGCTGTTTCCAGCTTTTTTGGAATGCCTTTAACGCCATCTAGACTATAACTGTAGCATCTGTTTCCAGTGCCAAGAACTGCAGCCATTGTTATGGTTTCTCCGTACATTTCCATGACCACTACTGAACATGAATCATTCCATGATGCCATGATGCATAAATAACTATATAAACAAACTTGATAACTTGATAACTTGACAACTGTCAGTAAGACATTTCAGTCATATCCTTTTCTCCCCTGCAATTATATTCTTTCTCCATACAACTTTTCATCAAACATTTTTTATAATGCCGTAAGTAGTTATTCTTCACTTTTGTATACCCATAAGTACTTAATTCTGTCCATCTCCTATATCTCGTGAATATTGCTGACTGTTTTCTTCCATGATTAATTACTGTGGGTTTTCCGAGCAATAAAGCAGCCTACACACTCTTACAGTCTCAATAATATCTGCATAGGCACTGGATATTTCAGATCTTTCTCCCAGCTTGCATCAGAGTGACATGCCATGTCTGCAACAAGTCTTTTGTCAGTGCCAAGATTCAACAAGCCTGCCTGTCTCTTTCTACAATCACCATATCCTCCAGATATGTAGTGAGCTCCAAAACTAAGAAATTATCATTCCCAAAATGTTGTTGTAAGTATTTAGTAAACCCAGAGCATGCATCCTACCTGCCAATGACCTAATCTGCTAACATCTTCAGAAACAGAGGCTATGGACAAATATGTCTCTGAGGCTTCACAGTAAAACTATGTCAGATGCTCCCCTCTCCTGCACAGGGTCTTTTCATGCAAAAGGGAGAAAGGTGTTTGCATCCATGCAAAGACTACCACATGGCCTGAGTGAGTCTTGTGGTGTATAGATACCATTTTCATAAATCCAAGCTTGACCTTTGAAGTAATTCACAACCTACTTTGAATCAAAAAGAGTCACTGTGATTCACATTTTCATGCCACTCTGTCTTACAATCATTCATTAACAATGTACTCAGAGACATGCTCTCTAAGAATTCATGATTGCTTATATTGGATGACATTAATCAACTCCAACTCCCTAACCTAGCACATTCAATACTTTAACTACCTTATCCAAAACTATCAATACGGGTGTAAGTCCCAATACATCTCAATTGTGTCCTCTCTTATGTCCAAAAAGATCTAAAATCGTCCACAAACAGCACCATTTTGCCAGTCATGTTTTTTCACTACCATCAGCTGGGATATTGACCAACAAATCGCCTTTCGTACAATCCAAGATCACCCTTCTCCCTGCCCAATTTCCTCCAAACAAGAACTATGTCCCTCTCAATCATCACAATGCTCTCATAACCTGAACTCATATGTCCTTGGTCATCTGAGCGTCACCAAGACCCATCAACTTTCATCAATATCAAATTGGGTGGAAGCAATTTATACAACTATTCACATGGCCTGCATCCTGTTTACCACTGACTCTTTTTCTAGCTCATGCCTGTTTGCTGATAATCTGTTCCATTCAGCCTAGCCTCACATTTCTTTTTTTTTTTATATAGTTTCATTTTTATTGAACATTTCTTCTGAACATTTCTACAGAGAACAATTTACGACACAACATTTCTCAAACATTTCTACTGAACGTTTTATTTTATTGAATATTTTTGCTGGCACTTCTGATGAACCATTTCTGTTGAACATTTCTGCTAAGCCTATCTAAATCAGCCTTTTCTGTTCTGTCCTCCCCACTATTTCCCAAAAATACAAAACCCAAATTGAGCAACAGCAGTAAATGTTCTACGGGTTTTTTTTTTATACAAAGAAAAAAAATTGAACTCCACAACCCACCCCTCCGCTCATCATGGATACCCATTAACTGTCGTGGTTATAGAGATATTATAAAAATTCAACATCAGGCGCCAACCTTGTAGGCTGGGTAGTGTCTGTAACTCCATAAAGTATGCAATTAAAGTGATGCCATTTATGAAAAAACTTATCAGTACAACCATTCATCGTATATCTTATTTTCTCAAGTTTCAGAAAAAACATCACGTCCTTTATCCACTGGGAGATAGATGGGTATTTAGCAGACTTCCAAATGTAAATAGAATAGGGAACATCTTGCTATAAGGGGATGTAAGCAATAACATCCTTTTGTATCGACTTCCAAAGGAATTGAAGCTTCAGGAATCCCAAATATACGCAATCAATGCACAAGGCTTTAAATCTACCCTGAGAATAGTGGACATGATGGTAAAAAAGCCAGACCAAAAACCATATGGAGTTCAGGGCAGAAGAAAAACATATGGCCAGATGACAGGGAGAGCCATGACATTTATCACGCTTGTCCTCTACATCCGATACATCACAGACAATCTCACTTGGACAAATGGACTCTATTTAAAACTTCTGAACTATATAAGTCCAAGATGAGCACAAGAGTGGTAGTCTGTACCCTCCCTATAGCATGTTCCCAACACTCCCTCACTTATTTGTACTTCTAATTCCGTTTCCCACGCAATTCCTAATTTTTTATTCGGACTTCCAACCTAGCGTCAAAATAAAATCATAAATCTTGGAAATCATTCCTCTCTGATGCGGGTTATTTGAAAACAGGTCTTCCCAGGCCTGTTCTGGAGGAGCAGAAGGGAAATCAGGGAAAACTTCTAGAAAACGAGAGTTCCAAACACACCATCAGAATACAAATTTCTAACTTGTTTAATACCCTTGTCATAACCACACTGAAAATGAGGAGTCCAAACACAATGGGGAAATAGATGGTTGTTGACTAAAGGACACAAAGAGGATGCACCTACAAATTTAAAATGTCAAGTCTAAATTGATACCAAGTCCTAAGTGTGCGGAGGACAAATAGGGTTATCAATATATAGGGGAAAGTTTTGTAGGAAAAGGGGAGTAAAGTAGAGCAGGTAAAGAGGATTCACTACAAGAAGATAATTCCAATTTAGACCAAGAAGATCCAGGAGATTGAACCCAGTAACAAAGTTTATGGATGTGCGTAGCCCAGTAATAGAATTGAAAATTGGGTAATGCAAGTCCTCCACTAAGTTCACATTTCTGCACATAAAGATTTACTAACCCTTGGTGGCTTCCCTTCCCAAATAAATGTAACCTAATTATCCTATCCAATGAATCAAAGAATGATTTTGGGAGAGAAAGAGGCACTTTGTTGGAACAAGAAAAGAAACTTCTGTAATATATTCATGGCGGCATTTATCTTGCCAATTAGGAAAGTGATAAGTTACCCGAACTCTGGAATGTTAGATTTAACCTTTGAGATAAGGGGAGTGAAGTTAGCTGATAGAAGATTAGATAGAGAACATGTCACGCGTGGATACCTAGGTATTTAAAACCTGACTGACTAAATCGAAATGGTAGATCTGACTGTTGGAGAGACAGAGCTGGAGTATTGACAGGAAAAAACAGTAAGCTTTTGTCTAAATTTAGTTTCTTATATAACCAGAGACAACACCAAAAAAGACTCCAGAACATCCAAGACAGAAGGCAAAGAGGCCTATAGGATCAGTTACATACAATAACAAATCATCAGCATATAGCGACAATTTGTATTCTTAACATGCATTATCGAATCTTTTTCCTTTAAACAAGGAGGGAAGAGATTTTAGTGCAATAGAG